>OX401987.1:4200000-4660000 GCA_947859335.1 Tortricodes alternella
ATTCTTAATTCTATTTTTAAATAATATTATCATCAATTTCTTCCCATCCTTATTTGATTGTAAAAAAGTTTTTATTGCTAATTCCCGACCGGCCGTTTCGCTTATTCCTGCCTTTACAGCCGCATTGTCAATCTGCGTGTAAATGAACTTGCACGTTTGTTTTATCTGTGCCCGGTTTATGTTGTCTGTGGTTACTTTTTGATTACAAATAGGGCAACAATGTTACGGGTTTCGGTTTTATGTAATCGTTGAGTTTTATTAGCGTATTATTTGTAGACGTTCAGATGTAACTACAAAAAGAATATGTATAGTAGGATACGGTAAATTCCATATTATCACAACAAATATCATAAAACTGATCTACAGCTAATAACTTACTGAATCGATTTTGATACAAATTGGTACTGAATAAGTATTGTCTAGTGTGTAGCTGCAATCATTCTAGTTCTAGACTCTAGCACGAATAAAAGGGTGCGCACTTCGGCACTAAAGCATCCGTCTCTGTCACACAAGCATTCATATCCGCGAGTTAACACAGGAGTGGTAGGCCTCTGTCCCCCTAGCAAGTATCGGGCACATACATGCTTTGTCCTTTTTTGCACCCGCCAATAAGTAATATCTACTGTTCAAAAACAGCACCAGAGAATATAATTCATAATTAAAGCAATCCTTAACTGAATCTAAGCCATCCATTTACTTACCAATCCCAATATAGCTCGATAGATCAGCGCGGAGTTGCCATACATCCGCTTAATAGCGCCATGCCTCGCACCTGGTAACATTAAGCTGAATCTTTAATGCCAACATCGCGGTAGAAAAATGGCGCTCCCGCCAATATCTAGGTACTGTCGAACGCGTGAGAAATAGCGGGAATGGAGAATTGTTGATGATTTAAATAAGATATTTTAATAGTGTTAAGAGAATTTAGGCAATGAATGCCTGCCGCCCGTACTCATGGACTCCGCTTGCGACTTACCATCAGTTTTATGTCGTGTTTCAATAAAAAAAAATGCAAATATTATTCGGTGGACAGGCACAAAGGTGAGACCGCCCAACAACGAGCTGACTTTTATAACCTGAACAAATGAACTGTCAGTTATTATTATAGTTCAGATACTTAGGGTAGCTAAACTATTATATACCCCAATCTCAATCTTGAGACAGCTTAGTTTACAATTTTATCTAAAAAAAAAAACTATGCACCTATAAAATAAAATTTAAAGAAGCCTATAAATTGGAACGGAACAGTACCACGTCCGATAGAAAAATAAAACTGTAACATTTTTCAAACCGGCACAATTTATGGGTGCCCAATTGAATTTCACACTTGATTTGAGCGCGCGTGCCGCTTGAAAAACTCTTCCGGTTTTCAAATTCGGAACACATATGTCAAATAATGGCGGGAAAGCGCAGACCGCGGTGTTGCCCGCCTCGGCAAGGGTCGCCATGTGTCAAACGGGAAATAGTTATTTATGGCGCCACTCACAAATTGCATTCGTGGTCGAATTGATATATTGGTATGTTTTATATGTAAATCTGGTCCGAAGACGTATGGCTTGGCCCAGAAATGGATAAGGAATGATTTAGATCAAGTACCCACTATCTGCAACTGTTTTTTTAAATATTTAATGCAAGTAATGTATAGATTCTCATTATATGATATTATAACAAAAATTAAAAAAGTTTATTGCGTAAATGAAACAACAACTGGAGACATTACTACTCTGGGTCCTATGATAGGAATACGTGTGTTACCTACAGGACCCAGTTTGCTATCAAGCACAATTATAACGGACAGGGTTATACAGATAGGCACATTGCATCTAAGGAATGCTTGAGCTTAATTTGAATATTAAAATAGTAAATCCATATTTATATATAGACCGAGCTCCCGGGTCAATTTATGATTGTTGGATGAAATGAGAGACTAAGACTAGGTAGGCTAAGGTTCGCATTCTGTAAGAACAGACAGAATGCTAATACCTTAGTCCACCTAGTCCTATGAGAGACTAGGACTAGGTAGACTAAGGTTAGCATTCTGTTAGAACAGACAGAATGCTAATACCTTAGTCTACCTAGTCCTATGACTATGAGAGACTAGGACTAGGTAGACTAAGGTTAGTATTCTGTAAGAACAGACAGAATACTAATACCTTAGTCTACCTAGTCCTATGAGAGACTAGGACTAGGTAGACTAAGGTTAGCATTCTGTAAGAACAGACCGAATGCTAATACCTTAGTCTACCTAGTCCTATGAGAGACTAAGACTAGGTAGACTAAGGTTAGCATTCTGTAAGAACAGACAGAACGCTAATACCTTAGTCTACCTAGTCCTAGTCTCTCATTTCACCCAATAATCATAAATTGACCCGGGCGCTCGTAGGCATTACCTTGAGTGAGGTACCTACGTCCGGTAGGTAGAAAAGCTAGCCTGTCTGGCTAGAATTTAACCAATTTTGAAGACACGCACGAACACGCAGTTTATACAGTCTGTCTATCTGTCTGTCCGTCTGTCACAGCCAATTTGCTCCGAAACGACTAGACCGATTGAGTTGAAATTTGGTACACATATGTAGGTCAGTGACCGCAACACGGGCGCGTAACATCAATAAATGAATTTTAAACATAGGGGGCCACTTTCCCCCCTTATTTCCGAAACTACTGGGTCTAACATTTTGAAACAAATACAGAAAATAATTCTTTACCTATAAATTACAAGAAAATCTATAAGAAATACCATAGTATTTAAAGTAACATAGGAAAATTCAGATAATCATGTTCGGAACGGAACCCTCTCCACGCGAGTTTAACTCGCACTTGTCCGGTTTTTTAGGGAAAGAGGCAAGCAAAGAGGATATAAACGAGGCAAATGGAATCTAAGCTGGCCCCCAATTCTCGGTGCATTCGAGATAATCTCACAATCGAGATTAAACGTCAGTGCATACAATTGTTTGACAGAACTGTATGAATCTGACGTTTAATCTCGCAATCGACATTATCTCGAAAGCACCGAGAATTGACTACCTGGATTGGTCGTGGATGTGAAAAATCTGTCAGACGATTTGCGCAGGCCGGTCTTGCTGGGCCATGTGTTTTACAATGTAATACCTATCTCGTGACCAAACGAAACTAAAATCAATAAAGTCAAAATATATATTGATACAGTAATGTATCTCCGGCGACAGCGCGGTCACGATGGCGGATATGTCGGGCTTTTCCCATTTTGCCTTAAATCTCCAAAAGGGAGCGAATAAAAAAACTCTCATCCCACCCGCCCACGTTTTTTTACTTGCTTTATTGCAATAAATATTAAACAAAAGTTGTCTACATCCTGGACCCCAATTGTCGGTTCATTCGAGATAACTTCACATGTGAGATTTAACTTCAGATTCATACAGTTCTGTCAAAGAACTGGTATGACTGATATCTAATCTCGAAAGTAACATTATCAAGGTACGTTCCTTCCCTAAGTTGGTTAGGAGAACTGTTTATTATTATTTTTGTTACATCATCTGTGAACACTGTTGGTCAATGAACAATTTCATCTTCAAATAGTTTATTTATAAGTATCATGCGTAAGACTGTTTGTGTTTCTAATACTTTACTTAATTATTTATTTAATAAATAAATTATCTCGAATGCACCAAAAATTGGGTTCCTGAAAGGCGCAGTGTAGGCAAACTGAACTGAACTGTGTAGGTGTACTGAAGATTGCGGGACTCTGCTGGATGTGAGCAGCACAGGATCGGTCGTTGTGGCGATCATTGTGGAGGCCTAAGTCCAGCAGTGGACATCTTCGGCTCAAATGATGATGATGATAATGTCTACATCGTATACCGTTCCACTAAAACTACTGCTTTTTACAAGCTTTTATAATACTTCTCTTGTCTGTTGGTATGTGTAGGTCAAATCTTGATAATCGATTTTGAACCAGTTCCCGTAACCGGATTACGCTGAAATTATGTAAAATTCGTCGAGTAAAAATGCTCATTATTGTCATTATTTATTTTACTCAAAACATATTTCAACATAACTTATTTGCTGTGATTATGATAAGAATGGGTACATCTGTTCAAAGTGGGAAAGCAACAAGTGGGTGTGGATGGGAAGAGACCGAGAAATCGGCTGGTTCCAGTAAATCATGCCGGCCCGAGCCACGACTCACCCAGTACTTCATAACCTTTCGTCTAATGCCGCATTAAATATTGTTTAATCACGAGTGTAAGCTATAATATACTATAAAAAACCGGCCAAGTGCGAGTCAGACGCGCGCACGAAGGGTTCCGTACCATTATCTGTAAAACGGCAAAAAATCACGTTTGTTTTATGGGAGCCGCCTTAAATATTTATTTTGTTCTGTGTTTTAGTATTTGTTGTTATAGCGGCAACAGAAATACATCTGTGAAAATTTAAACTGTCTAACTATCACGGTTCATGAGATACAGCCTGGTGACAGAAGGACAGACAGACGGACAGACAGCGGAGTGTTAGCAATAGGCTCCCGTTTTACCCTTTGGGTATGTTACGTAATAGTAGTTTATGCAACGGTTGCATAATGATAGGCCTTAAAATACTAGTGCGGTTTTCATGAAACGAGCCGATAGGCGAGTTTCATAATAAGATCGCACGTGTGTTTTAAGGCTAAATTATGCAGAGTTGCATACATAACTTTATCTACACACATATTATAAATCCTCCATGATGGGTTCAGAAACAATATTTTCTGGCAACAAGTTATTTGTTGCAATCGTGGCTGCATATTTCCGATATCCGGCGCATTTTCACATCACACACACTCCGAGAAGACTACTTACTATTCATATTTTCAACTAAAATGTAAATTACAAACAACTTTTCCTATTCAATTCAACAAAATTCTACTTTCGTTCAGCAAAACGTAATAATAATACATACATAATGGCGGCGATTCGTTCCTCCGTCAAGACCATTTTTTTTTAAATCATAGACAAACGGATGAAGTCTCTAATCTCACGTCACTCGAGATCAAATATTGTGCAGTTTATATTAAAAAAACATACTGAATTGACGTTTCGTATCAATAACTGTTTTATTATCTATGGATACTAGAATAGAGACCCACTTGAGTTTTGACAGCTGTTCCAAATTTAATCTCATTTCTTTACTAAAAACGATAAAGAAGTCATGTTATTTCTTTATCGCAGCACTGGTTTTTCCTAATTGGTTGTCAAAATGGTGGTCATTTCCTACGGTTTTTGATTAACCAATGGAGGTTTTATGATATGGGTGTAGATAAAAACACATACAGGATCGTCTACGGGGTTAAAACTAATACAATACTTTTTTGTTCCGTTTTCACGACCAAGTGGCTTAAAAAATATAGCCTGTTAAATAGAGATGGACATACGATGCTTCTTATCCCGATATCCTGGAAGAATTTTCAGGAACCAGGATATTGTAGCGACTTGCGAGCGAGATTCGCATCCCGCTTTTACGCATGCGTCGTGCGGAAGAGTGGGATTCGAATCTCGCTCGCGAGTCGCTACAATATCACTTAGATGTTCCCTAATAGAGGCGCAAATTGACAAAATGTGATCAATTAACTTTATCAAACTCTTATTTCGTCTATGTTAACGCCACAGTTATGCGAACCATGTCACTCAAATCAAATTTGATGCATCTGGCACTTACGTCTATTGGTTAACTAGCTTGTACCCGTACCCGCGACTTCGTCACGTGGAATCTGTTTATCGCGCGCAGCGCCATCTACGGAGGAGTAGCGTTTATCATATTTCCCGTATTTTTAAAGGTTCCTGAAAATTCTTCCAGGATATCGGGATAAAAAGTATCGTATGTCCACCTCCATATAACAGGCTATATTTTTTAAGCCACTTGGAGGTGAAAACGGAACAAAAAAACAAACAAGCACACTCTCTTTTATAATATAGTATAGATTAATCTTCTACTTGAGAAGAGAGAATTGTTACTTATGAGTAGGTAGATTAGTGTCTAAATAAAGAACCAGTTACGAAAAATGTATTCATTTTTACCCCGCAGTAGGTGGCACTAGGCTAACCATGAACACTTGTGGCGGCAATGTAGTTACTGATATTTTAAGACTGGCAACACTGCCGGTAGAGAGGGAGAGTGATAGAGGGTGATATAGAGAGGCATGTCGCGAGTACCACTTAAGTTTCACATTGTGATAATCCTTGTACCTTGTAACCGTTAATTAAACGAACATGAAGATCCTTCTGCTTTTCATTCCACGGGCCAGGCCCCCAATTCTCGCAGCATTCGAGATAATGTCGATAGCGAGATTAAACGTCAGATTCATACAGTTGTGTCAAAAGACTGTATGCACTGACGTTTAATCTCGATTGTGAGATTATCTCGAATGCACCGAGAATTGGGGGCCAGGAAGCGCCCATGTCGAAGACTTCCAAACACTAATTTTCCGGTTGATTATTAAATTTGTTTGAATTCTCAAATAGGATGCTAAATGTGTATGCATATTTTCAAAGGACCCTATTGTTGATGGTGATAAGCTGTCGAAGTTAAATGAGTTATTTTTAATAATTCACAAATTTCTTGCATGACGTGTGATATAAATTCTGTGCCTCGGGCAGTCACAACTTTCCTAGGAACCCCATATCGCAAAATAAAGTCGAGCAGTTTAAATCACATCCTCTTATATTAAATTTGATGTGACACCAACCATCTGGGTTTATCCAGTTGATTTTGTATCAATTTCTTTACTATAGATAGACGTAAACTAACTAACCGGTGGTTGTCGGTGCATGTACTAAGCACTTCTATAGTATGAACTTCATACTGAAATGTATACAAATGGAAACAGATACAAAACGAACTGGACCCCAATTGTCAGAGCATTCGAGATAATGACACATGCGAGATTAAACGTCAGTGCATACAGTACTTTGACACAAATGTATGAATCTGACGTTTAATCTCGCAATCGACATTATCTCGAATGCACCGAGAATTGGGGCCATGGATTATGTGGATGGAATGCTGTGAATTGACTAACTGGGCTACGGAAGAGACTATGGCATCTGCCTGGTCATCGTTTCGTTTACATAGGTAGATATATATATGAACGGATAAAATGGTAGTCGGCGACTCGCCAACTCACAGCAGGGGACCTCTTAAAATAGCTGCATATACCTACAGAGCAGCAAGGGGACAACATTACCCAAACGGTTAAAGGGCTGAGAGGTGATTCTGGACTTTTGATGACTGTCACGCGGTGCCCACTGGCCACTTATGTAACGCGACATCCTCTTTTCGAGCATAAAGTTCTAGTGCCTTCACTCTAACCAGTATTATGCACTCAGAAGTTTATATGAGAAAAAAAGGTATAGCTTTTTATTTCATAATAAATAAACAGCCTACAAAACTAAAATGGTCTATTCACACTTTTTGTCGTAAAATAAATTTAGATCAGTGTGCTGGCAACATTAATACTTACGTGCTTGCAGGAGCTGCAGGCAGTGGTATTTTGGCAATGACGACGTAGAGATAGATACGTTATTCACGTCACGACGCCCCGTGAAGCGTATGCTGCTTTTTTCTTTTACACACAGAGTAAGTGAAGCAGCACGGGGCGTCGCGGCATGAATGTACACCCATTATCTTTCAAGTAGTAAAGCAGACTTGGCTGTATGGGCTAAGTTCCCTTTGCCTTCCCCATAAAAGAAACAAAAAAAGTCTATGTCAGTCAGCTGGTGGTCAGCTGTCTGTTTGACCTAGATATAATAATAACTAAAACAATAACTAGGTCATAATAACTAAAATTAAATTATGGATTTCGTTGATAAAGTTGTGCTTATAACCGGCGGGAGTTCCGGTTTAGGCGCGGCCACCGCTATTTACCTAGCCAACCAAAGTGCGAAACTTTCATTAGTCGGACGGAAAGAAAAAAATCTGCAGAGAATCGCGACTTATTGCGAGAAAGCAAAAGGAATAAAGCCGCTCACAATCACTGCTGATGTCACGGCAGATGCGGACGTTAAGAGAATTGTCAAAGAAACCATAGATCATTTCGGTAAATTGGATGTTTTGATCAACAATGCAGGAATCCTTGGTATGGATGGCATGAAAAGTTCCAGCATGGAAACATTCGACAAGGTAATGTCAACAAACCTGCGAGCGGTGTACCATTTGACGATGCTCGCTACGCCGCAACTCATTCAAAGCAAGGGTTGCATCGTCAACGTATCTAGCATCGCTAGCACAAAACCTAATGCTCTGGCTATATCTTACAACGTTTCGAAGGCCGCTTTGGACCATTTTACAAAGTGTGTTGCGCTAGAATTAGCGGGAGATGGCGTTCGGGTCAATGCGGTGAACCCTGGAATGGTGAAGACGAACCTGCTTAAGGATCTAGGGTTGACAGAAGACCAGTTGGAGATGGTAGCACAGAACGCTGCTGGCAATTCACCATTGAAAAACCCCGTGCAACCGGATGAGGTGGCATCCCTGATAGCTTTCCTTGCTAGTGATAAAGCCAAAAGCATCACTGGCAGCTGTTACGCTATAGATGGCGGCAGTTCTTTAAAGTAATTGCTTATCCCAAGAAATTAACACATTATTGAGATTGGTGATAGGCCCCAACAAGCATTATTAGCAAGCGAGTAGACCCAGCTTTATCTCCATTTTAGACATTTATATTCAAAGATCTTATTATATTCGTACTTAATTTGTATCGTTATTTATTTTTAATGTATATTGAAAACACCTTATATGGTGCCATAAAAAAAATCTAAATAAAGTATTCTAGCATATTTTATTCTAGTAGTCTCATGTTCTCTCTTCCTAGTGCTTTTTCTCATTTGGGATACGCTTTAACCATGATCCCGGATTTGGCAGGTTGGGTTATTACAGTGGAGCGACTGCTGTCTGACCTCCGTAACTCTGTAACCGTCGTAACATTTCGACAAAAGGTCCCTTATTTCAAATGTCGTAATGGTTATTTTGAAATTTGAAATTTCCACAGTCGAAACATTCGTGCTCATCACACAAATATTTGCCCTTACCGGGGATCGAACCCGGGACGCTAGCTTCGGAGGCAGGGTCACTTCCAACTAGGCTAACCGCGTAGTACGTGTAGCCAGCCCTCTCGGCGCCAACTATAGGTACCTATCTATTATAAAATACCCCATGCACCCTATAAACATAAAACTAAATGGCCACAAATACCTGCCCTATAGACTTTTTAGCGACTCAGTCAATAATACCAGTCTAAGATCGAAAAGGGGCATGCATTAACTTAAGTAGGAATAGATCAGTTTTTACTACTCGCCTACACATGGTCAATATCTCTGCCCAAGATCTCAATCAGTTTTTGTCCTGGTCATGCAATATGTAACAGCTAAGGAACCAGTAAGTTGTATCCCTACAGTAGGACTACGACGTCCATATTTTATTCAGCGGCCCGGGACTCAGTGAGATGCTCAAATGATTGTTATTCCAGAATTTATAGACGGTTCGGTTACTTGAAGACGTATACATTCGATAAGGGATGTGTATGCTGCCTCTATGCCGTCAAAGGTTAATTTTAGCTTAGTTCAGTAATGATACTTAGGTACATACTTTTTACGAGCCTTAAAAGGAAAAATAAACCGGTCAAGTGCGCAAGAACCCTCTGCTCTGAGTTTAACTCGCGCTTGTTCGGTTTTTTTCCAATGTAACTTTCCGAAAGTAAAATAAGGCAAACAGATATGAAATACCAGCTCATATCGGTCGAATAGAGGCTCAGCACACACGAACTCGCGGTCACAGCTGGTTCTAAATAAGATAAATAAGAATCTTGAAAAATATGACATCACATAAAATGTGGTTTAAACAATTTCCAACTGAAAACGCACGCAGGCGGATAGGCTTCATTTGTTTTGTGTGACGTAGTCTTGTTTTCGTAACCATGATAACAATCTCATTAGGTATTTCAAACCACATTGCAATAGGGGATGTAGCTCAGTGGTAGAGCGTTCGCTTTGCATGTGAAAGGCCCCGGGTTCGATCCCCGGCATCTCCAATTTTTCAAGAAAATTTTAATACACGCTACTAATGTTTTGATTAGAATTTTGTTATTTCTATTCGAATGTGGCGCCGAGGGATTTTTTTTAAAGTTTTGAACGCCACGGCCAATTGAGAAAATCGCATTAGCCGACGCAAATGGCAACCCGCTGTCGTATATAGCCGTTCGGCGTTCAAAAGGTGTCATCCTATAGCGCAGATCACACAGGAGATTCGTGGGCGGACATGGGGCGAGGACGCGGCATGGACGGCACATTTTAAACTATACATATAGAACAGACAAACGAGGCGCGGACATGGATGGGACGGCTGGCGGATGATTCCAAAAAATAATAGGTACCTAATTAGTACCTAGTACAAAAAATAGTACCTACCTTTAATATATAAGCTCTGTTTAACGGGTAAGTACGCTTACTTGACGTCAAGCTTGCGTACAAAGTCTGGATCTCAAGAATGGTGCATCTCCAAAAAATGTACATATATCCCAAAAAAAATTACCCAAATAGTACCCCTGGTCCGCGAAGTCTCAACTTTGTAGCTCTTATAGAAACTGAGATATTTCATACCAAACAGTGGTAAAATATTGTGCACCGTCAAGCTGACGTACCCGGCCGAGATCACACAGAAAACCATCGAATTCCTAAATCAGCTACCTATTTATATACCAAAAAATAGGTACCTGAAATAGTACCCATTTTAAGACAAAAACAAAAGATTTTTGGGAGTAGCACCATTTTGGAGATCCAGACTTGGTATTCCAGCTTGACGTCAATGTAGCATACCTACCCGTTAAACAGGGCTCATATCTCCGAAATTACACAAAGGTAATTTCTATATAGTTTAAAATGTCCCGTCCATGCCGCGTCCTCGCCCCGTCCCCGTCACACGACTTCTGTGATCTGCACCATAGGATGACAACATCTTTTAAACTCATCAGTCTGCTATATATGACAGCGGATTTCCATACATTTTGCATCAATTACAGTTTCCAAAAAATTTGGAGATGCCGGGGATCGAACCCGGGGCCTTTCACATGCAAAGCGAACGCTCTACCACTGAGCTACATCCCCTGTTGCATTTTTTTTGAAATACCTAATAAGATTGTAATCTTTGTTATAAAACAAAAGATTACGTCACACATTAAACAAATGAAGCCTATGCGCCTGCGTGCGTTTTCAGCTGGCAATTGTTGCATTACCACATTTTTATGCGATGTCATATTATTGTCAAGAGCTACAGATGTAGTGCATAATAAGTTTCCATCGTGTTTTATCGGAAAAGTTCGTATTATTGTGCTCTCTCAATTAGCTTCAGCAGGCCCCCAATTCTCGGTGCATTCGAGATAATCGCCTAATCGAAATTAAACGTCAGTGCATATAGTCATTTGACACAACTGTATGAATCTGACGTTTAACCTCGCAATCGACATTATCTCGAATGCATCGAGAATTGGGGGCCAGTATCCATCATACTATGCTGCCATTTTTCATTTTGACATTTGATGATTTGATAAACATGTCACTCATTTAATACAATAATTAATTGACACTTCGGGTCCCGTCGTCCTCCGATTGAGATCCGAGTTTTACCGATGGAAACATATTATTCACTATATCTGTACCTCATTTGGATCCAGCTGTGACCCGCGAGTTCTTGCGCGCTGAGCCTCTCTCTATTCGACCAACATGTGATGGTATATATCTATCAGTTTGCTTCATACCAAACAATGTTACTTGAAATAGTACCCCTTTTACGACAAAATGATAAAACTTTTTTTGGAAACCCAGACTTGGTACGATAGTGATGTCAAGTTAGCGTGACACGCGGCCGCGTCGGAACTCGGCATACCAGCGGTATATTGTCGTTTGGTTTGGTGCTTCAACATCGTAAATCGAAACAAGTTCGCTGAGACATTCGTCTTGAAATAAGTAAGCCGCGACGAAAATTGTGATAAATTATGGCACGGGAATTTTCACGCGGGAGCTTCATATATACTTAGTTTTTTTAGCTTTAGTAGTGAATGTGATTAGACTTTTGAATGCCACAGCTGAATGCGAGAACGCGTGCCCGGACGCCGAGTGACGGCTGTAGCCGACAAAATGTATGGTAAACGGCATGTCGCGGCGTCAAGGGCACGAACATCTGCTGTCGACTACATCCGACTGTGGTGTTCAAAAGGTTCAGATTCTAAGAGGCCAGTATTCCAATTCGAAATATTCTATTCCCGATCATTTCAGTGTACCCCTCGTATATATTGATATCACGCTGATTTTCCAGTTTATTTCAACAGATTAAAATCGAAAATCATAGACAACTTCTTGTTGTTTTGCCGAGGGTCACTACTCGTATTCTGCCAAGGACCATTGTACAGATGTATTATCGAGAACGGATACCGTTATACAACTTCATTTTTAAACACACAACACACAAGCGACGCTCCGTCTCGCTAATACATTTATACGCTAAAATTAAATAAGTAAATCAAAGGAGGTGTAATTATATTGTAATTCCGACCGAAAATGAGAAATTGATGAGATTACAACGTTGACACAACTCTTTGGTCATTCTGTAACTGTAAAACAATGTTTCATTACAAACAGATAATGAAATTTTATTACAAAAAAATAAGTTAGGTACATTCACTTGTTTATAGCATTGGATATCAAAGGAATAGTTCAAAATTTAAACACATCAAAAATGTCATAACCGTAATTAAATAAATAAAAGGTTAACTCAATCGCACAGAGCATGCTTCTGCTATTAATATCATTCACATAAAAATATCAATGGAAATATTGCATTTAACAATTTTTAAAATACGTTAGAAGCAACTTTGTTTATGGGTGACAATTTCATTTACAATTTTTATATTTTAACAACACAAAATTAAATAAAAATTCATGTAGACCACCGATATCAGTCCGTAGCCATCTACGTTCTTTTTTCGTACATGTATAACTTACACGATTTCTGATCGATTTATACCGAATATTTTGAACACGATTCGAAAGTTTCGGGCTCGCCCATAATAACTACTCTAGCATCACTAGGTATATAGTGAACACATTTTAATTTAAAAAAATACCTACCAATATTATATCTTCCTTCAGAATGTAAAGGTTTCCACGTTCAAGTTCGCTAATTCTAAAGATTTCATTACGAACATTTCGATACGTAAACTCGATTCACTCACAACATCCTAAACGGACAATCGATATATTTATGCTACGTCTTTTTCTTTAGGCGTTAAGGTATATTTTTCGTTTTTTTCTTATCTACAATTTTACACAGGAAAACGGGAATGTAACAGAAAGAGCTCGAAAATGCACACCCAGATATTTAATAGAACAAGCCTATGTCACTCGTAGAGTATCAGTGTGGCGCGGAGGGCGCGGCGCCGCTGCAGGCCGGCGCGCGCGCGGGCCGGCTACGCGCCGCCGCCGGCCTCCTCCGCGAGCGAGCGCACGGACGGCCGCTCCGAGGCGGCAGGCGAGGGCGCGTCCACGTCATTCTGCAACGATCCAACGCGCTCAGCGGCGGGGCGCGCTACAACACAGGGCGCGGGGGGGAGGGGGCGGGACCGCCGGGAGGGACGGGGGGCGCACCGTTACTCACGAGCTCGTACCGGCGTGCACAAACCGGATGACCGTTTACTTATCGACTCTACTTTCCCGACTACGGTGAGCAAAAACTCTTTCAAATGTAAACACACCGGTGTCACGTTCAGCGGCCCTAACATGAGTGACATAAAGATAACATAGACAGTCTTATCTCTAAGTGCGTCTCTCTCACACTAGTGTCGCCGAAAGAGATAGTCATAGAGATAAACGTGCTTAATTTATCTTTGCGTCATTCATGTTAGGACCGCAGTAACATTTCCAAAAAGTAATTGTCTCTTATATCAATCGGATAATATAAGGGTGAATTTCAAAAAATGTGTACGTAATTAAGGCGTAGTTAAGAAAAAGTTTAAAAAGTTCCTCTGTGTTACGAAAATTAGATAATTAATAAGGTATATAATTGTATGGTTCATTTTCGTAACACAGAGGAACTTTTTAAACTTTTTCTTATTAACACCTTAATTACGTAATTTTTTTTTGAAATTCTCCCATAAGCTACTACTATCTTAGTCAGATTTTTTTATTGTTCTTTTTAAAAAACGGTCATCTGAAGTTTGGTCAACGCGTCGCTTCATTCCTGTGCTGATGATACGCTCGGGCTACGACTGTGTCTATGAAAACAAAGTTCGAACAGCCAAATAGTATATTTAATCTATAGGAATAACAGTGACTAGAATTACTCTAATTAATACCCGATTAGTGGCTTTAGCTGAGGCTGTGTTAATGATGGGAATAAATAAATGGGTGAATTATGAACGTGTTCCGATGATGGCGACTCGAAAAAGGACGCAGTTATGCAGTGGAGTGAGACAGAGACCTAATTTGATAAAAATATGAATTACAAAATGTCTGCCATTCCTGACGTCTCCCAGCCACGTAAAATAAATACATTCATCTGTTTTTTTACCATACACTTTATCAATTCAAACGAGTGATTTATTCAACGATCAAATCACTAGATTTAGTTTCTCGTACACAAGAATATCCCGATATATAACTGTTGAAATTAACACAATATTAACGATATGATCATTCATTCATGTATGACATGAGATATTAAATCCATGTTCGTTAAAAATCAATTACCCGAGGTGTTATTTTGTTACATTAACTGATGAGGTTGATATAAGCTTTAGGCTCAGATACCACTAGATTGAAGTGATGTGAAATACTTTTCCAAAAACATTATAGTTTAAACTGTGGAGCTGGCCAAGCCACAGATAATATAATACTAGTATACCCAAGAACATAAGTAAATAAATACTTTAAATACTCACTCCATATTAGGAACAATTTCCTGAAAAGTATGGGTGTCAAAATGATTTGTATCATAGACACAATAAACAAGTTTTTTTTTGTGGTGGAAGAGCATGGGGAATGTAATCTTCAAAAAGTAAAGGTTATAATGAAATTGTATGTTTTGTGAGACATCATTGATAATTTTAAAACAAAACTGTTTCACTCTTGTTTTTCATTATTTCCTGAAGGATTTCAGATCGTATCTAGTCGGTTGGTTCTTAAGATATATATCTAATTATTCGAACTTTTGCTATCATTCGTAAGGGCAGAATTTTGACCTCAATTTTCCTTTTTTTAACAGCGTAACGAAGGGTTAAAATAAGTTTGTTATCTGCTTTTAAATGTCCAAGTGGCATTTAATAAGTAACTATGTCATTGCGGTGGGGTTCCGTTGGATCAAAGTTAAGGTCATTCGAAACTGTTAGCCCTTAACGAAGAAAAATCGTGAGTGTAATGTGTATTACTTTGCACCGCACGCGACCCATGTTGGATGTTAAGTCTACACTAATAAAGCTTCACCAATATATTTTTTTTCTAAATTATGAAGTCGTTAATAAAGCCAAACATTCACACTGCATAACTGCCCATCCTAAATACAAAATGGCGTCGTCTAAACAGAGGCGTAACTAGGTAACCAAAGGCCCTGGTTAAAAAAAAGGGAGGCCTACTAAACTTATCAAGTAAAATTATAAATATATATAAATAGTCCAAAGGTACAACATTTTTAGCTAGTATACGAGGTAAGCTGATCAGGTTCCGAGGGCCCCCTGAGCTTGGGGGCCCCGGTGCATGGCACCGTCTAGCCCTTTGGTAGCTACGCCACTGAGTCTAAGCCCGTGTTACAGAAGACTTGTGTATGACGTCACAATAAATGGATATGATATGTCGCACGGCGTTATCAGCACATAGCGAGCGACTGGCGCTTGAGGTAACGTTTGACACGAACCATGCATCACGCAAATATCTAACACAACATAAATAAAATCCCAAACTCGTATCTCAGCTTAAGCGAAATTAGTAAAAAGAACTATGACTACGATGCAAATAGAGTTCAAATTACAGAACAACGCATTAGCGAAATCAGAGTTTGAGAGAGTCAACTGATAATTACTGAAATATGATTTATCTTAACTTCACATTCTACCGTCTGACCGACAAAGACGTTGCTATTTGTTAAAGCGAGCAAGATATATTTAGTAATCTAAACCAGTGGGTTCTTTCGGTCAGATGGTAAGATGGTATAAAAATTTGCTTGGACGGAATGTGTTTCAACGCATTTTTGATATTAAATACAGTTAGAATCATGCATAAAACTGATGAGTGTTAATAGCACGTAAAAATGAGTTAGAAGCAAAAGCACATATATAATAGCGTAAATAAATGCTAATACAATAAATAGCTTAATAACAAATATTAAATGAATAAAAATAAAGTGATTACCAATTGATATAAAATTATCTATTACATTTTTCTATATGATTCTATTGTTTATAATGAGAGTACAAAATTCTAGCAGTGTATCCTTTTCTAATTACCTATATACAAACGACTAGCCAAACGTCGTAAAAACACTATGTTCAAAAAAAATTATACGGTTTTTACCTTGTACAAACGACACGTTGGTGTTCTTATAACTAACTGCAAAGTAGCTTTCTAAAAAAATACAATTATACAAAAACTACACATATATAAAACTAGTTTATAAATTTGATAATTATACCTACATACTGTTAATTTGTATATAATTTTTATAAAAGTTAAAGCACGACAATTTGTATAAATTTCGTAAAAATAGCTGATCAAATGCTGATAATAATTTACAAACATTCATTGGATCCATGCGTCGTCATTAAGTACTTCACAAAGCGTTTATGTTTTAATAATAAGTTTAACGTCTAGTTTTTCTATTTGCCTCCAGTCACTACCATAGACAACTTTTACATTTAATTTAAAGACAATTTTAATTTCATCTATGGCTAAGCACATACAATTCTTAACCAGTCATCGTTCTGTCCTTGTTTGTCTTATTAAAGCTTGAGACAAAACACATTCTATTTATTCATTAACGCTCGATCTAAAACATTTAAATTTTCCTAATCAGGGTTATTTTAAAAATCTATATACCTCTAAACAACACATCCTAGCTTACCAACATTTCCAGTACTATCGAACTGACAACAACTTTTTTCCACATGTCTGTTTTTTTAGCTAGTTAAAGTTTCAACAATTTAAAGAACCTTCTTTTATTTTGTCGAAAGTTCCTATTAATATATATAAAAATCGTTTTTCAGAACACCGCTCGGAAATGTCATAGATGCTTCAAATTGCGATCACAAAACTGCTTATATCTGGACTAATTGAATACAGGCCAGCAAAGTATACACGCGCGGGGCGCCTCAGCTCAGGCTTCGTTTCAGCCCTCTATCTTAATTACCCATCTATTGCTTACTTCCCGGCCGCGACAACAATGTACTATTTCATCACACTTGCTCGGAAAGGGTGTTATTATACGCAGGCGTATAGAGCAGCTATAGCCGATTTAACTCCTCTATGGGCCCCGCCGTCAGCGGGAGTTATAAACTCCCGCGGGCAGTTAAGTGCGCCAGGTCGGAGGGGGCGCGCGGGCGCCGCAGCCGGCGGAGCCGCCCCGCGCTGATCGCGACATACCGTTTGTTCTACCCACCTGATAGTAATTCACGGTGTACAATGGGAATAAAATTAATATATACATATTTTTTGTCTAATTTTTATTTAATTTCCTCGCAAATGTGATGAAAAACATTGCATATCAAGGGCAGTAAGGGCCCTCGAGTAAACTCGAGTCATAAAAGCCGTCGCCTATAGGCATCGAGCTTCTAACAGACTCTCGTTAGTTATCCCCTTCTTACAGCCCTAGATGCAGAATGTACTATTTCGCGAATGTTCATTCTAGTGACCACACCATCGACGACAACAAACAACCTATCCCCGACACAAGCAAGCTTGATTTTTGATTTTGATCCCTGATTTTTTTTAATATAGAAATAAGAGTTTCCGAGTAGTTTCCTAAAAAAAAATTAATTAGTCCGTCATTTTTTTTTACATTATAAAAAAATATTGAACACATAATTTTTTCTTTTGTCAATTATTGAAAAAATGACGAATATCTAGTGCGTTGCAGTTCCGCGTGACGTCACGAATTTTACCATTAAGTGACGTCATTAGCCCCACTCCCGAACTTTGATGCGCGTTATCTTTGTCAATTTTGATTGATTTGATAAAGCAAAAAATACGCGTTCAATCTTTTTTGATAATCTAACTGACGGACTAATTATAATTACATTTTTTTTACCCAGGAAACATTAACTAACTAAAAAATAGACATGTGTATAAAAAAAAACTGGTGTAAATTTGACCGTCTAATTGTCTAGCCTCCCTATAGGGTACACCGACACTTTACAGTAATAAAATCTATCGTTTCGTCCACTGTTGGCGTACACGAGCTCGTCTAAGCACTTACTGTGAGCGATGTGCTTACAACCCAGATACGCTCGCCTAAGCGCACGCGTCACTTTGCCCTGATGATCAGTCAAACAATTTTAACAAACAAAAAAAAATATTAATGCCGATTGAGTCCGCTTCGACTTTATTGCGTTCATATAGTTGCTATTTTCGCTTGTGCTGCATTGATCAGACTAAATGCATCCTTCCTTTAACGAGTAGAGTTGTAAGTATCTACACACTTGAGTAGCTTCTCGATTTAGCACCTTTTACAAATATACAGGGTGACTTTGAAGACGTAGACGTAGTTTAACAACAGTGGTGGAATTAAGAAATCAACTTTTTATTGATTTTACATTTATCCAAAATTATTTCCTTTAAAATGGACAGCCTTCCTCCAATTGTATAGAATTGGCATGTAAAATTATTAACTTTGACAATGAATGACATTGGTTAAACTAAGCAAATACGACAATCAACTACTGACAATACCAGGGCTTTATTATATCAACTATAAAAAAAAAGTAAATTAGCTACAGTTAAATAAGTTTTTTGTAGGGTACCGTACCTCAAAAGGAAAAAAAAAACAGAACGCTTATAAGATCACTCGTGTGTCTGTCTGTCTGTCTGTCCGTCAATCACAGCCAATTTGCTCCGAAACTACTGGACCGATTGAGTTGAAATTTGGTACACATATGTAAGTCGGTGATCGCAACATGTTAAAGATAATAATAATAATAAAGTCAGAGTTATTGCACTTTGTTGGCAAGGGCGTAGCAAGGGGAAGGGTCATGTGGGCCTCGCCAGAACCCTTTTGGCACACCCCCAGAATGTAAGCTTATTACTTAATTGAAACTGGTACAATTACTATTGTCGACCTTTTCTTGCGTGCCTCCCCAGAAACAAATCATTCAACTAGTCTTCTACTGAGCCAGAAATAGTGTGTTAGCTCTTCAAAATCACCCTGTATGTCAGACCACATGATGTCAAAACGACAAGCAAGGCAGTGTGCAGATACTGAAATATAATGCTGACTGTACCAGTTAGCAAGGATTTTCTTTCCATAAAAAAAAAGAAGCAGCTTCATGCGAAATTGACAGCTACTTATAACAATGTCACACACACGCGTCTTTCAGAAGCGAAAATGTCTATTAGTTCATTTCTAAACTGTAAACATTTCTTTACTTTACACCATTTAAAAAGATAATCAAAAGTGCAGGCGCGGATCCAGCCTTCAAAAAAAATTGTGGTCACAGCCAACCGAAAATTGGCCAAGTGCGAGTCGGAGTATGAACTCGCTCATGCGACCTCAATAGACCGTGAACTTGTGACGTCACACAACGGTGGATCCGCGCTTGCAAAAGTGATAGACATTCTCATTGAAAACACACAAACCAAAACCTAAACCACACTTTCAGACGCCAACTGAAAAAAAAAATCAATGAACGATGCCGCTCCGCCACGTGATTTCATATCTGACTGAACATATCAAAGCATATGATCGATATAAGAAATATTGTAAAAACATGCTTGATAAACGTAAAAACGGGTCTCACCACACTGACTCCTGCAGTGCCCTGTAATGCACAGCATTTTAGTTCTATTATAGATCGGCTACCTAAAGCTATATTGACTAAAATCCGCCTGCTTATAGCGCGTATATAACACCGGTATCCCACCAAGTCAGAGCCAACTGACAGGGTCTTCTTTGGGCCTAATATTACGTCATAAAACATTGACTAACGTTACTGTCGGTACTGTATCAGTAAGTTCGACTATCAAACGAATAAGACTCAAAGAACTCTCATTATAAATTGTATAAATATTAACACTTAAATACATATATTAACAAACAATATGAACACAAATAATGAACCCAAAACCAACATGAATAATTAGAGCAAAAATAAACTTATGCAATCTTTACAATAATTTAAATTTAATTTTCGAATTAAAATAATATTACATGCATTATTAAATAGGAAAATGTAGCATCGCATAAGAAAATAATAATAATTCGTAGAGATTGCAATAAACGTATAGTCACGGCAATTCTTACACCTTATATATAATGCCAAGAATTGCAGAAGATTTGGTGAAAAAGAGAATAAAAACAGTGGATTCGTTTTTAACTCCATTAAATATTTAAAATCAATTCAAAAGCGCTAGTCTTTACAATTTGCAAGCGGCATCTGTATTTATTTCTCTGTTCCAAAAACCAAATATTACATAAACACAAATTACATTTTACTGACCCACCGAGAACTTTGCAATATCACTGACATGTATAATGCCACTACGTGCCAACCTTCTAACTACTGAGTCGACAGTACGGTGACTTATGGTCAATGTCAACTTGTTAAAATCATAATTCATAATATTACCTATATTCCAGCCCTTCCAATATTCCGTGGATGGCAAAAAATGCGGTTTTTAATATCTGATAATCAAATCAATCAAAAGGCGTTAAACTCCGGGAACGTGCGCGTGAAATCGATGTTCGGCGTTAGGTTAAGCCAATGCAAGAGTTGCGTTAGATTAGACTCTACAGCGACAATCTGTAGCAATATTCATGAATGTGTGCGGGAACCGAGTGAAATAGTGACATCTCCCTTTCTCCTACTGTAACGGTTGAGTTCTCTTTCACGCATCCACCATTTTACGATCGGTAATGAAATATTATCTTGCCTTTTCGTCCCCTAAATAATTTTAATTACTTTTAAGTTATTTTAATATGTATGTTAGTCTGTAAGGGCCAATGGTGCCTGAAATAAATGGTTTTATTATTATTATGTATATCTCTGTTTTCTCGGCTTTCACCGGTATATTGGTTGCATGGGCCTAGGCCAAGCGCATACCAGGCGACTTACTTACTACTAAGGGGTCGTCCACAAATTAATTACGTAACGCAAAATTCTCAAATTTTTGACCCCCCCCTCCCACCATGTAACAGGACCGTAACGCTTAGCCGGGACCCCCTCCCTCTCCATTCCGTTACGTAACAGGTACTTTGTAAAAAGTTTTTGCCTAATATTCAGGTAATTCGGCGCTCTTTTTACATTGGGCGAGGTATAAATCATCTATGAACGTATTTCGGTTCCATTTCTTAATAATTTAATTATAATTTCCCCCCCCCCCCCCCCCACCTTAACAGGACCGTAACGCTTGGCCAGACCCTCCCTCCCTCAAAATTGCGTTACGTAATTTGTGGACGACCCCTAAGTTGTTTGTGAGGGTCGTGTAGTGTCGGATAGTATTTGTGTCTGTGGAGGAATCAAAAAACAAATTACACATTGTTAAGTACACTTCGCTTCAATTAATCCATTGATAACTCGATGCCATAAAAAATGTATTTTAGCGTAGTTTACGTGTTTCAAATCGCGGTTCACGTTTTGCAATACCGGCTCGCACCTCTGAGCCTCTGATTTATAAGGCGAGTGTGCATGGTAGGGTTGGAAGGGGAAGACCTCGGTGAACGTACCAAAACCAGATCCAGGACGTTCTTAAGAAAGGCCAGGTCAAGAGTACCCTCAACCGAAGAGCGTGCACGAAGAACTTAATGAGAGTAGACGAAGCGAAAGGTGTGTGTCAGGATCGTAGCAGGTGGCAATCCGGGGTGTCTGCCTATCCCTTTGGGAAACAGGCGTCATATATGTATGTATGTACCTCTGAGCTCGTGGTAATTTAATATTTACCAAGAGTATTTCGGTAAATGAAAATAACTATCAGCAGGAAACCTGCGAAGTAAATCAAAGATGTATGCGAATCCGCAGAGCCCAGCAGTGATACGTATTTAAGCTGATGATGTTCCATAAATACAAAGTACGAACAGCCTAAATAACGTACAATACTTTATATTAAAATACGGGTTGCCACCCGTATTTTAATATAAAGTATTGTACGTTATTTAGGCTGTTCGTACTTTGTATTTATGGACCCTAGCGGCGACTGACTTAAAGGGCGGGGTGCGTGGCCGTTCTGCATTATGTGATATGAATGACATTATTAAATGAATACTTATATAAATACTGACATTCCAAGAATTTAAATTACTACATATTAATAATTAAATATTAATTATTTGTAAATATTATTGTTTCTTTAGGACGATAATAATCGCATGAATTTACATGACGTTGGGGCACTATTTTGTTGTGAACTTGCTCGCATTTTTGTTGTGTAAGGTTTTTATTTTTGTATTATTATTATTATTATTATTGTAGTGCTGGAAGAGGTAGACCTAGGCGGACGTTTCGAGACCAAATCAGGGACGTCTTGAAAAAAGGCCAGGTCAAGAGTACACTAGACCGAATAGCATGTGTGAAGGGAATAATGAAAGTGGACGAAGCGAAACAAGTATGTAAGGATTGTAGCAAGTGGAAAGAAGTGGTCTCTGCCTACGCCTACGGGAAAGAGGCGTGATTATATCTATGTATGTATGTATTATTATTATTTGCATGCCAGATGTTGGTGAAATGTGTGAAACTTGTAAATCTAAGGCATCTTTTGTACCACATTTTAAGCAAAAAAAAAAGTTATTCTATTGTACGCTATGTCGCAGTGATATAGCAAAGTCCCCGGTCAGCTGTTACACAGCAGATGTAACAGAAGCCGCTGCCAGCGCCGCGAGAGGCGGCGCGCGGCGCGGCGGATAGTTACCTTGAGGGGCACGGGCGGCACCTCCAGGTGGTAGCCGATGTCGCACAGGTTACGGAGCATCTCGAGTCCTGGAATATTTGATGACGGGTTTGATTCGCTGTTTTTTTTAAACTACAGTACAGTCGAAGTCATAAATATATATATATGTTAGCATAGGGGAAAAATATCCATGCGTCGCCGCACGCACACTTAAACAAATCTCGACCCGCTTAGTAAGGGGAAACGGGTCGAGATTTTGTTTAAGTGTGCATGCGGCGACGCATAGATACTTTGGCGCACACATACAAGCCGCGCGCGGTGCGTTTGTATGAAGATAACCTACTTCCCTTCTCTTTATACTATACTCTTACGCCCTTGAAAATAAAGTCATGTTCACATATTTTTGACCTCGACGACAGTATAATAAACTAACAGTATGTTGTCTCGGCAGTGTCCTCGAAATAATTACCTACGGCCGCTCGGTATGTCAACACGCAGTAGGGCTGCCCGCTGACTGTCTTTCTTGGGTTACGTATTTGATAATGCTATTATTAAATTGTCACAGTATCTTTTCATGAAATATTACTTCAAATCTTGTATGTTTTAATTTTAATTATTTCTACTTGGTTCATACTTCTAGTTTCAAAAGTGTAAGTCATTATGGAGTAAAAAAAAAACATTTAACGTATTTTGCTTTTAAAATCTCATGTCATAATTAACGTAAATAAATTCATTGGAATATCTCACACTATCCACGTCCGTACCTAACCGCTGATTCGGATGAAGTTACCTCATCAATAACCGGCTCTATATCAGTAGAGACAAGTTGCACTCACCAGAATCCCGGTGCCCGGCCAAGTACGTGAGGCAGCGACGCGACCCTAACCTATAAGCAACTTGCCTGTGCCAGTCAATAACCGACTCTATCGCAGTAGAGACAAGGTGCACTCACCGGCTTCCCGGCGCTTGTCGTAGCGCGACTCCCACGCGTCAAACAGCCGGTTGTAGTACCGCGGCCCAGCGAGATACGTGAGGTAGTGGTGGGTGTCGCGCGTCGGGAATATCCTCTCCATGTCCCCGGACTGAGTGAGCTCGTCCTCCGCTTGGATGAGGTGGCGGACGTCGTCCGGAGTGAGGGTCGAGAGGATATCTCGTAAGTACTGGGGGTTGGAAGATAATTTTTAATTACTCATTTAACTAGAAGCGGGTTGCAACGTCAACAATGGTATCCCCTTATTTACTATAAAATCATTCGCTTGCTATAAATTCAGATGACTTAATAATTCATATCTATAATGCTCACTTTAATTTAAGTATTAAATACTCTAAACTTATTTCCTATATGTACTTTCAAAATTTATAACATTCAGTTATCAACTATTAAAATCTCTAAACCTCACTAGCTACCTAGTTATAATCGAAGCTTTAAGGAGAGTTATTGAAAGTGGCAATTATAGCAAACGCATGATTATAGTAAGTGAAGTTATAAATTATAAGTTCATAGTTATAGCTGTTCATTTTATAGAAAATAAGGTGGACCCGAAAAATGCGGCTCATGTGTTTATTTATGTATAATTGCATAAAATTCACCCACGTAAGTTACGTAAATAACATTTTATTAATATATTAAATAAATAATGTAATGTATGATTTGCACAAGGACTCTCGTAGTTCTCAGAACAATTTGTACGTGGATTGTGAACGACAATAACAATAAAAAACGTAACGGTAGAAATATTTTACAAGTTTAAGCTATACAGCAAAAAACGATGAAAATGAAAATAAAGGGTCTGGCCGATTTACCATGTAAAGTTGCCCCTGGCTGACAATGTAGGTTTCTTACGTATGTTTATTAACCTTATAACAATATTATAATTTTACGAAGTTCGAACCGTAAAATGCTCTTGGTTTTGAAGTAAAAAAAAATGTTGTTATTTTTTTTTGTAGCCAAACTAATGATTCGATTTCTTTGTAATTTGGAAATATTATGTATCTAATAATAAACTATTGTCAAAAAAAAAAAAAAACAAATTACAGTCTCATTTATGAGGGGTTATTTTTTTTTTTTTAATTTGGTTTATTTTTTATAAAGAATTTTTTTTTAATACTTAGGAGATAGGGACGAACTCTAATTTTAGTTATTTTATGTGGAATCTAATATTGCGTAACATATATTTTTTGCAAAAAAACCTATTTGGGGCAACAGGGTACAAAAAAATAAAAACTTTTTATTTTATATTTTTCTTCAAAACCAAGAGCATTTTAGGGTTAGAACTTTGTAAAATTATATCTTGTCATAAGGTTAATAAACACACGTAAGAAACCTACATTTTCAGCTAGGGGCAATTTTACATGGTAGATCGGCCAGAACCATTAAATGATCAGGAAACTCACCATATCTCTGTCTTCCATATTCGTGTAAATTATGTGCTTGTCTCTTTCTTCTTTAGATAAATACACTGTATATAATCTGCTATCATACGGTAGTCCACCCTATAAAATAACGAATTTTCATTATAAAGGTATAGTATAAACAGAACAGGGGTCGTATTATGACCACTTAATTCCAGGCAGTTTCCGCCGTTAACTACTGCCTGGACTATTTGTATTATGAGCGCGCTAAAGAGGGACAAAATCTAAGTCTATACGTTTTTTTAATCTTGATTAAAGATCCAGAAAGTCAAATAATCGCCGAAATAAGTTTTGTATGAGAATACTGAAACCACAATAAAACTGAATTTATTGATTATATTGGAAAAATCAAAACGTATAGACCTAGATTTTGTTCTGACTGACAACCTATCAAAAATTGGTGAATATTGGGTAACATTTAGGGGTGGAAATCGTTATCACCTTTCGTATAAAAAGCCGTAGGTTCACACTCGTCTTAAGAGGTCATAATACGTCCCCAGTAGTTCATCTTCAAAGGTACATCGCGAACTTGTGTGTGTGTGCGCCTTGTACGTTCGCGCCACAAGCAAATGTCGGGTAATGGCAGGTGCAAACGAGCAACATTTTAACGGCAATTTATAGCGGGCAACTATAGCTGTCTTACTCTAACTTCGTAAGTTAGAGGAAGACGCCTTTAGTTGCCAGGTATAAATTGCCATGAGAATGTTCCGCGTTTAGAAGCACCCTTACACCGCATTACACACATAAATACACCAGCGGCCCTAACATGCAAGCCACTAAGATAAGTTAAACCCGCTTATCTCTATGACTATCTCTTTCGTCGGCACTAGTGTGAGAGAGATGCACTTAGAGATAAGACGGTTTAAGTTATCTTTGTGTCTTGCATGCCAGGGCTGAAGATGGACAATGTTAATAGACTGCATTTCTGATTTGCACTCAATTTCACTAAATAAATCGAGAAACTGCCCACTATGCGAACTCAGTTTTGTAATACGCCTTTAAGACCGTAAAATACAACAGAAATAAAATGATGATTGCAACTGACCAATTTGTGAGGTTTCTCCTTGGTGAGTGACTCGAGGTTGACCTTGAGTGGCACCTGGAACTGGGCGATGTTGAGCACGGCGGCCACTAGTGGACCCTTCACGTGGATGTCCAGCGGCGACGCGCTGTGCAGGCTCGGGGAGATGTTCACCTACAAATATTGAGTGACGTAACTAATAAAATAATTAAACAGTTTTAGTTATTTAGTTAAAAATAACTAAACAGTAACATCGTTTTTTATTTGGGGTCAAACTGTCTGGCCGTTTCACTAACTATCTGATTTGGGTCTTCGAGTGTGTCCTTATTTCCCCATTAACACATGAATGATGCAATACGTCAAATTAGATTACGCGTATTACCTTCGGGAACTATTGAATTTTCCTAGATAAAAATTATCCACACACAAAACACACACACAGTTTACGTATGCTTAACAAATAAAACACCATAACCAGTACCTACGGTAACTATATATTCACAAAGTTTCATGAAAATCCGTTCAGCCGTTATAGAGCTGTGGTTACAAACATACAGACAGACCTCCCCCCAGACGAACAAGGACTCCAAATGAGTCCGAAACATGTCGAACCATTTCTCACAATAAATCGTGAGTAAAGCAGTTCTTATTTCAAGTATACAGACAGACACGAACTTTTGCATTTATAATATTAGTACGATTATGAGGAAATTAGGATAACTTACCTCCAATAACCAAGGTTTCAGGTCCTCATCCAACAGCACATCGATCCCAAACAATTCGTAGCAGTTGTACCGCGAGGTAATGTTGGCTTTGGTTAGCGAACTGATGCTCGCTTCTCCTGAGATGATGGTCTTCACCACCAGGTCTTTCATGGAGTCCCAGAGAGAATCCGTGTTCACGTTCTTCTCAGATTTCAGGTAGTTGAATAGGGTTTGGAGTGTCCTGGGAATTTGGAGATATAGTTGGTGAAATGTAAAAAAGCTCACGATGAAAGGATGATGGGCAGATTGGCCTAAGTTCTAAAACTTTTACTATGGCAGGTAATCCCAAATCTTTGTGTGAAAAAAGTAGAAAGTCATTGATTGATGGTATATCGATATTTAGTTGTTTTCTCATGTGAATTTATATGATAACACGTTTAAAAACCGTTTTACAGAAATAAAACCCTATAATAGTAAAAAAATACTTATTGATGGAATTTATTTATTTGACGACGCGGATAGCCTAGTTGGTAGTGACCCTGCCTCCGACGCAAGCGTCCCGGGTTCGATCCCCGGTAAGGGCAAATATTTGTGTGATGAGCAAGAGTGTTTGTTCCTGAGTCTTGGATGTTTCTTATGTATTTAAGTATTTATTTCTCTATATAAGGATTTCTATCGTCGTCTAGTACACATAACACAAGCCTTTAGAGCTTACTTTGGGACTAGATCGATTTGTGTAAAGATTGTCCCCTGATTTATTTATTATTTATTATTTTTATCATTTATTTAATGTTTTTATTTTGCCATAACTTGTTTCACACAGCGATTTAATATTTACCGCCGTACAAAAAGTTATAGAAAATGAAAAAACCTTTGGCTTGTCATTATTGGTTTTTAGGCCAGTGTCCATACAAAACTGCCCATCATCCTTTGTAATACATATATCGATAAATTCGTCAGAATGTTTTCAAGACTTTCTCGACCTTACAAAGAAACTTCGAAAATGGACCCTGGGGCGGTAAAGATTAAGTATAAAATATAACGCCCGCTCGGCTACGCGCCACACCCCGAGCTCATCCCAAAACTTTGCTATTAGTTGTTCGTGGTCTGAACAGAGACGTCACTATAAACCTATATCATGCATTATACGAACCCCCCCTCCCTATTTTCGTAATCCCCGAACGTTTCTGCTCATGTTCGAAGTTAAAAACTAAATAACTATTTTGGTTTTTGTATGTCTTTGTGTGTTGTTAACGGACCTAAGATAGGACAGAAGGTAAAATGCCATCCTGACGATGCGGTTAGCTGAGTTGGTAGTGACCCTGCCTCCGAAGCTAGCGGTCCCGGGTTCGATCCCCGGTAAGGGCAAATATTTGTGTGATGAGCACGAATGTTTGCTCTTGAGTCTTGGATGTTTCCTATGTATTTAAGTATTTATTTCTCTATATAAGTATGTATATCGTCGTCTAGTACCCATAACACAAGCCTTTAGAGCTTACTTTGGGACTAGATCGATTTGCGTAAAGATTGTCCTCTGATTATTATTATTATCCTTGTTTCTATTTTCAATCACATATGTATAACCTGCAGTAATGTACCATTAATGAAGATTCTCACCACTTGTGGCCCTCGCAGGCCGCGAAGTCCTCATTGGGCGTGTAGTTCTTGGACAGTCTGTTGATGGAGTAGTTCGTGAGGTGCATATACCTGTCGTTTAGTGACGTCAGCTCGTCGTTGTATTTCACTGGAAACAGTATTGTCATTTCTTTCAATTTTAAGTTTCTAAAGTTAATGAAGCAAAACCATGCGACGCCCTAATGTCTCGAGGTTCTTGTTAGATATTTTTGAGCGCCTATGTAAGGAAGACTATCATTTTAACTAAAATCCATGATTCGACGTATTAAATTGACAGGTTAAAATGCAAAAATGTTGCCACAGTAAGGGTACGCACTATGAACGCCACGGCCAAATGCGAAAAGCTTGCAATGGACGCCAATTACGGTGTTAACCGACGCAAATGTACGTAAAGCGGACATATTGTGGCGTCAGTGGCACGAAAATCCGCTGTCGTATATGCCGACTGTGGCGTTCAAGAGGTTAACAGAAGTTTACGGCTTGAGATAGCAGCTCTATTTACCTGTACTGTCATTTATGGTCGTCCTATGTTTTCCATAATATCATGTGCCATAAAGGCATGATGTCATAATTCTGTGGCTAGTTAATAGCTTTTTTAAAGTTAATTTATTAATTATCAGATAGAACTGGCAAAATATAAACTGGAGCGCTGTTAGTCAGGAAGCAGTAAACACCCACTGCCTTCGAAAGCAGTATGCGGGATTTATATCTGGCAGCGCGAGCAGCAGTGGCAGTGGCTGCAAGTAAATGTATGAGCCACATCACTATTAAATTGAATCCATACCTGGCAACACTTTCATCTGTCAATTTAGTTCACAGAATGCTTAGAGTATACAATATAATACAGTAAACGTTGATACCGTCAAGCCATGCCGCCTATTACTTATACTACAGGCCACACGGATTAGTACAAAACACATACGCATTTGTTTGGCCTGTAACGTTACATAATATTGGCAATTTAGTGTTTATTCGTAACAGCATTATTACCACCAAATTAAAACGAGTTCCAATCTTCTTAATTTGGTCTTACTGTCACTTGTCAAGAAACATGCTTGAAATTCATGTACTAATAAAAGGGTCCAGTCGTCCATACCTACCTCACAAAATGACTATAGGGCAGAAATAACAGAACTCAAAATGTCTATGTAGAAAAATATCTATACAGCAGAAAGCCAACGGCGAAAGAGACCCACTACCCATAACAGCTACTTTATATTAAGACTACGTCGTAAAGTACCTTAGTCGCACAATGACTACTTTTTAAAATAAACGGTCAACAAACAAAAACACATTGAATAAACCTATTCTAAGGGTACCATCACTGTAATCTTTAAGTCCTCCGTCTCAGTCTAATGGTCACATCTAATCCTGTCTATGTTTAGACTTCGAGACACTATTGTTGACTTTGGGTAAATGAGACAGAACTTGTAAAATATGCCCTTAGAATAGGTTTATTCAATGTGTTTTTTTGTTTATTTTAAAATGTAGTCATTTTGCGACTAAGGTGTTTTGCGACGTAGTCTTAATACGAAGTAGCTGTTATGGTGAGTGGGTCTCTTTCGCCGTTGGCTTTCTGCTGTATAGATATTTTTCTACATAGACATTTTGCGTTGGTTATTTTTGCCCTATAGTCATTTTGCGACGTAGGTATCGACGACTGGACCCCTAATAAAATACAGCAATCTTGTTTTTTCAGCGTAGCATTACAGTCGTAGTTTCAATTAATATATGGCGTATCTTTTACTCTATTCTATAATCTAAGACAGAATTATGGATTCTAATTTAGAGTTCCTTAGTTGGCTTTACCTGAAGCAAACCTCGCGAGCCCGTCCTTGTACAGGTATATCCTGAGCGGGTGCACGGAGGTGACGAGCACATACAGCCGCATGTCGAACTTGTTCCCGTTGATGAGGTACGGCTTGGACACGTAGCGCTGCACGACCACGGGCCGCTTCTTCGGTATCTGCGTCCAGCGGGAGACCACTTTGATGCCGGTGCCGCGCGCGGACGCTGGCTGTAACAGTACAGTGGAAGAGCTGAATTACTCTGGGGAAGCTTTTGCATAAAGTCAAAGTCAAACTATCATTATTCAAATTAGGTTTTTACAAGGTCTTATGAAGGTCAAGGAATGAATCTACCACCGTTTTGGAAAAAAACCTCTACTGAGAAGAGCCGGCAAGAAACTCAGTGAGGTATCATTTGTCCATGTGTGTGTAGATATGGAATAGTATAAGTATGTGCGTATTTGTGTGTGCGTTTAACATATGGAACAGTAAACGAACATAACACCACTACAGTCACAAATGCTGTACAGTAAGTAGTAAGTTATTCATTTATACCATTATGGTTGGAGCGCGCTTCTCAAGCAGAGGATCGTAGTTACAAATCCGGGCTGACGCCTCGTAAGTTTTTCGGAACTTATATTATTTAAAACATCTTTGGAAAACTTTCATCATAAAGGTATCTACTGTATCTGCTTAGTTTCTAATGTCTTTATAAAAAAAAATGCGCCGGCCATAGTCTCAATTAGTGTGTTTTGTGTGCACAATATAATATGTGATACTCACTGGTTTAATGATCCACCTTTCATTATTAGCAGCATACTTTTCCCAATCATGTTTCAGTAGTTTCAAATCGTGCGGCAGGACGTACGATTTGGGCATGATTCCGAATTCTTTAATGCCATATTTGCCGACTAATTTCTGCAGGTTCCGCCATAGACGGTCCTTGCGGCCTATTTGAAACGTTCCAGGGAAGTGGTTCATCTTCTGACCGTCCTTTATAGCTCTGAACATGAGGGATTTCATATGTTTACCCCATATTCCGATCCATTCTACTGTTTCTGTAAGAAAATGTATGATTAGGAAATGGAGAAAAAAAACTAAATGGATCAACCATTTAACGACGATGCATTTGGCCTAGTTGGCAGTGACCGTGCCTCCGAAGCTAGCGGTCCCGGGTTCGATCCCCGGTAAGGGCAAATATTTGTGTGATGAGCATGAATGTTTGTTCCCGAGTCTTAGATGTTTCCTATGTATTTATCTATATAAGTATGTACCTATATCGTCGTCTAGTACCCATAACACAAGCCTTTAGAGATTACTTTAGGACTAGATCGATTTGCGTAAAGATTGTCACCTGATTATTATTATTATTAACAATAGACCACTTTCTTAGGCTGAAAAATGTGACAGATAAAAAGATTGTGACATATATTATTTTATGGAGTATACTTTTGAGGCCTAGGAAAGCGACAGGCAGCTTTTCAAAGATTTTTAGCACTCTTCATATTATTGACGACAAACAATTAATCTTACCTTCTTGTGGACATTCAGCGGTGTCACACTCGCTCTTAACAAGCCTGAACCCTGAATTTGTGAGCGTTTTCTTCACGACTATCGGAGTGATGGTGGTCAGTTTCCACTTGAGGTGCCTCTGAATGGGGATCGGCATCCGTGGGGAGGGTGGGTCGTCGTGTAGCACAAACTTGAGGTAAGGGGGCACGCGGGGAAACAGAGAGCTCCGGAGACAACTGGATACTGAATCGGGTATGCTTAGGGGTGCATCTGAAAAGGAATATTTCGGTTCATTTAATATGAGATTATACTTATTTTCTTTTAGAATTTTAACCTTTTGGACGCCGTTGTAGACTATGCGTGACAGCGTATACAGGCTAAAAAAGTCCTTCATTACCTTGACTTAAAGTTGAAATTTGTGTTACTTCTCAGACATGCTTGACGGCCAAAAGGTTAAAGAGTAATTATTTATTGAATAACAACATAATGAACATACAACATAATAATGCTAAATGAAATTAATTAAATCTAAATAAACACAAAATGAAATATAAAAAAGGTCCCCGTGAAACCATCCCTGAAGATGCTGGCAGCGTTTCCTCGCTGTATCGCAATGCTAATGCGTTCTGCGTGGAAGCTGCCAGCTCTCCGGTCCCCAGTTTTTTCTTCCAGCCTCTTCGAAATTTCTCCGAAGAGGCGTAGTGCGCCAGGCAGTGGCGACGTAACGGGGGGGGGTCCGCCCCGTGTGCCAAGCACCAAGGGGTGACAACGACAACTCACTCGTACATCCACAGAAGGCGCAAAAAATCTCCCTCCTTAAAGACATATCAATAAATAACTACCACCCAGCCATGACACCAAATGCCATAAGCATGTTTAGTATTTGGTGTTTTATTTTAAGTAGGGGTGCTCAATACAAAACCGACCGGGGTGCCAATCTACCCTAAGCCGCCACTGGCGCCAGGACCCCACGGACCGAGGGTCTCAACTCCGAAAGGAACAAAGTTAAATTCAGAACCGAGACCTCTATATAGACCCCTTTTAGAATTAGAAATAATTGAAAGAATTAAGAGTATTTTTGTGTCATTTTAGTATAATGTATTCGTTAAATTATATTATATATTTCATAAAAGCGCTCTTCAATAAAAAGGTTTAACAAGATTGTTAAAATTATTTCTAATTCTAAAAAACCGAAGTATAGAAATTGCGGAGAATTGTTTAGTTAAATTGTACAATAGTGCTGCTATTGTATTCAGTTTTATGCGACTGCTATTGAGGGATAACAGTATTTATTGTGATATTTTATCTTCTTTTTAAATGTTGTCTGGCATTATACCAACTACCATAAGTTGTGATAACTGTCACATTTCTTAGCAAATGTCTGCCTTTCTCTCATCATAACCATTGAAACCATTACTATTTCAATAAATCTACATGATCAAGGTAACTACGATCTCTCTATCTAAATCTAAATCTATCTAAAATCTTCAACTAAAATAAACATCCGGCTCGTATTTCTATTTACAGAAACTGACACCATAGAGGTATTATAACTAGAGGAGGTGAGCCATAGGACTGCCTGTAAGTGGAAGCGTATCACGGTAAAGAGAGACAGAAACTAGAAATAGTGGCACTGTCCTTGTTTTGCCGCATGCGCAATGGCAACATGCTGCGCGCCGTCCGTTGACGACGCAATACGAAATGTTCTAGGACAGACAAGGAAGCGAATACTATTCCTATGCTCTTTCTCTTTCTACCATTATAACGCGTTTCTGGCTGGCTCACCTCCTCTATGTATAATACCTCTATGACTGACACCGAATAAAATGAAGCCCACATACGTAGAAGTATACAACCAATGGTATAAATCGAAAAGTAATGTAGTTATGTTTTTAAACGGTCAGGTTATACGAAACTGAAAGATTTTGAAAGGAACCCGACTTTTACACGACATTAAAACTGTAATGAAGTCACGCGATACACATTTTAAGCTAATTGAAATTTAATGTCCTCGGCTCAACCGTCTGACTCCGACTTTGTGCGCGTTTCCCGTAGGAATTCAGGGAAATCCTTTCTCAGCACACGCTTTCATTAGGTAAGGAAAGCCTGAGCAAAATTTCAGACTTCCAGCTCATGTAGTTTTGGCTATGTGCATATATGTCTGTCCGGCCGCCTTTTCTTTTATATTATACTAGTGGACCCGCCACAGCTTCACCCGTGGTATTTTCCATACAAACTTTATCACCCCTTTTCACCGCTTTAGGGATGGAATTTCGAAAAATCCCTGCTTAGTGCACCTCTAGGGTACCCGAGAAATGTCTCCTCCAAATTTCAAACCTCTAGGACCACCCGTTTAAGCTGTGCGTTGTCTATACGTGACTGACGGTACTGTTTTATATGTATTGATATGTATGAATAGAATTATTTTTATATCATAAACCCGTATCGTATTGAGTTCTTATCATCAAATGATACAACATTAATATTATCAGATGATATTAAGTTCTTATCAGGCAATATTTTCAAATCCAAAATAGAAGAAATAGCTTCTGCAAAAATGTTTTGTGATGTGACAGAATGTATTGAAAATATTATGATTTATTATTAAGTTTAGACAGCAGATTAACAAAACATTTTTTTCGTCAATTTAATTGTATTGAATATGTTTTAAGTATTGTATTATTAAGTTTCACTTGGTTAATATTTCATTATACGAAATGGGACATTTATTTGATATTTTTGTTGTAATATTATTTGACTCTTGCATGCACGTTGCCCAGATTTATCAATTATATATATGTGTAATTATTGTTATCTGTGTTGCCACTAAATTATATAAATTATATTTTATACTGATTTTAATTTATTGCAGCTGAAGCATCCGACGGAAACTATTTCATGTTTTTTTTTTTCAGAGCAATAATACGCTTTCTCGTAAGTGATAAATTGCCAAATTCACAAAGGCCACTCAAATTGATCTGTTAATTAAAGTGACGTTAATGTATAGGTTGACGACTAGATAAGGGAAATTTAAATATTTAATCTGTAATTAATTGCTTAAGTGGCATTTGTGAATTCGGGCAAGAGATTCTTATTCGTTCCAAAACAATCAATGGAATTCGTAGTTTTCCGATGAACTCGACGGACTCTTCGATTTAATAGACTAGTTTTCAAAAAAAATGTAATTAGTCCGCCATTTACATAATAAAAAAATATTGTACACATATTTTTTCTTTTGTCAATTAAACAAAAAATTACGAAGATATAGTGCGTTGAAGTTCCGCGTGACGTCACGAGTTTGTACACTTTTTACCATTAAGTGACGTCATTAGCCCCCACTCCCGAATTTTGATGCGCGTTATCTTTGTCAATTTTGATTGATGCGATAAAGCAAAAAATACGTGTTCAATATTTTTTGATAATCTAACTGACGGACTAATTAGAATTACTATTTTTTACACAGGCAACATCCCTATTAGCTACAAAGAAAGGCTAAACGTACTAATGGGGTAACCTTTGTTCATCGGAGCGTTTTTGAATGGATTCGTAGTGTGTAGGGCGGCCAAAAATAAATTATGGTCTTTGCTTGGAACTGTTTTCTCCGTTTTCTCTGGAAATAATATTGATTATCAGGCATGATTCGGAGTTTAGTTGACAATCACTCATGCTAGATTACTCACACTGAGTGCCTAGCACACCAGCTTTAATCGCGCGCATTAAGCGTCTATCATCTGGGTAATAATCGCATTTAGGTTCAGAACTGTCCCCTCCTGTTCCCGACAGTTAAGGACCCTGAGGCCTGTTTTTTTTTTTTTTTGACTATATCCGCATATAGGGCGTCAGGCATAGTTTTGGCCTGAATGAACAAAACGTTAATGTAATCCTTGGTTTTCGTTAACTTTTGACCACAGGAGGGACATATCTTGTTTCTCAACGTCATTAATACCCATCTGGCATTGTAACAAGTAATTTAGTAGTAATTATTCTGAACACATTATCACAATATTAACTATACATGTATGACCATCCATCTAAGTAGTAGTAAATAAATAATTATTAGCGTGTAGTGTATTTATATGTATGGCTGAAAATCAGCGCTGCAGGTGTCTTACACCTCAGCATTATGCTGAGCCAGTGTCCCATTCGCAGTCGCGAGGATAAAGATAAAGATAAGATTTATTCGATGACTCTGAATACATTGTGCCCTTTAACAAAGGACACAATACGACCGAGTGTCACCGAAAGGACTCCCGCTCAGCATAATGTTGTGGCTCGTTACCACAACGCTGATTAGTACGCTGACACACACACCACCATTTTGATTTGTTTTTAATTTATATTTATGTTACTCTGTGTGTCTTCTGTGTTAGTGAATAAATGTTTCTTTCTTCTTTCTTTCTGTCACTTTTTAACTAATGGACGGTTGCGAAAGTGACAAATGCTTTATGCGCGCGTTAAAAAATATTATGCTAGGCCCTCGGGATTCTATAATTTATATGAATTGTAGTCTAGTTCCACAGCTCCGGAGCCCCGCTGGGACGGCAGCGTGCAGTTTGCAGCCAAGTCAGGAATCATACCTTTATACCTCGCCTAATGTAAAAAGAGCGCTGACCGCCATATAAAATGTATGGGCTCTTTTTAAATTGGGCGACGAATAACTAGCGAATAAAAGTAATCAATCATACACATCGTCACCCTGCGTTGAAAACTTCGTTAACGCTCACAACATAATGTTACAAGACACAAAGAAAACGGTATCGACAAAAAAAAAGGATGAAGGTTAAGTAGAAATTCTGTTGTTTAAGTAAGTATAAGTAAGTGTGTTTACTTACCACAGAATAAAGTCAGTTCGCCGAGAGTTGTTAAAAAAATCAGGGCTTCTTAACACATTAGAAATTAGGGGCCCGCTAATTATTTATACTGATTACAATAAAAAGGGAAAAAATTTTTTTTTATATAGAATATTATTATTGTGTAGTGTATGTCTCATTGCTGGCATAGCATCGGACGACGACCACGACGAAGTCTCAGAGTCGGAGGAAGAATCAGGTCGGTGACGTTTATTATGAAACGTTTACTTGATTCGTCTAAAGCAACACACGAACACCCAAACGACACACTCGAAGCGTATTCCCGAACGGCATGGCAATATGGCCGTCCGGCGCGGCGTTGCGTTTGACAACAACTGCATGCCTCGTACAACGAAACTCAGTGCGCGCGGCGATAAGCGACGCCCGTCATACAGTTTGTTATAGGTAAGCGACAGTCGCTATTTCGAGTCCAATATCATAATATTTATCAACATGGTGTATAAATAAATAAAGTATATGACCATCTTTTAAGCTGCAAAACAAATATATGGCTTCTACCCAAAAATTAAGGAAAGGAATTTGTTTGAAGTTGTGCTTTCAGAGCTTTCACTGCCGGGTGATGATATTGGATTTCCGAAACGATACATTGTACATTTAATAACAGATTATTAAAGCACTCAAATATAGAGGAGGAAAAGAGGGGAAAAAAATGCATCAAGAAATGTTTGTTTGTTGTTAACGAATATCAGTCAGGACACATCACGAGTTCAGATGCAAGACGTAGTATATTGTAACTAATGCGCATATGTACTGCGCATAAGGACGTAGTTTAGCAAGAAGGATCCAAACCAAAATAATTGGCATTAATAATTAAGTTCCATGTCATCGATATAATGTCTAAAATCCTAATAGGTTTTATTGTGGATTGGATCCTTTTTCCCTAAATTACGTCCATTACGTGGCATAAACTCTCTCAAGGCGGGTGCATTCCCACTGAAGCGGATCTGAGCCGAGTTGACCACTCAGAACCCTCGAAATATTTTAATGGTATCTGATTGGAAAGCTCGGTTCAGCTCCGGTCCAATGGGGATTATTGCACCCTTACAAAAATTTGCCTTTCCTGTACCGTGCATTAAAGTTTAAATATAAATAAAATTACGTGAGGCATTTAGGAGGGAGGAGGTCGAGCCGAGTCTCACCCGATCTTACGTGGGGAAGAGGGTGCGTCTCGGCAAATATCACGAGATTTTGTTTGCCGCGAGAAACATTGTAAAACTGAGAGAAAACTGGGTTAAATTAAATAAAACATGATTCTCCAATATAAATATAAAAGAAAGTCTCGAATAAAACTTAATAAGCACATTATCTTTTTTTAAATAAATCCAATGCAGTCAAGTGCAGATTAACGTATTTACACAAAAAGAAAGCATTTTGAATAATCTCACGTGAGATTAGGGAGAGGGGGGCCAAGTCAAATCTCCCCAGGGAGGGGGGGGGGGGGGGGGTCGAAAAGTCACCAAAATCACCTCAAGTAATTAATGAACGCCCTCGTCCTCGAAAAATAACTTGCTTAAATTAATTAAAATGCTTAACAGTAAATGCCAACCATTATATGGTATCTGTACATGTATGGAGCCCGCTGAAGGGTTCACTCTGGGAAATTAATGGTTGAACCTGGTTATCGTAATCAGCCGTAAAACGTCCAATGCAGGACTTAGAGCTCCCCCAAAAATGATAATACTCAAAGGACGCTGCTGCCCATCCTTCGGTCGGTCCCTCTGTCGCTTTTTACGACACCCCCCCCCATTTATGAACGGCAAACGATGAATTACTTCGAACTATATTCGATCGACACCCTATATCTTTCTAAAATGATAATACATATACTCCATGACACTAACCTTTCGATGGGACTTTTTTGGGCGACGCAATAACCCCATTGGACTTGGCGGACGCTTTGGACTCCGACTCTGTGACATCGCTCTTCACCGGGGAGGGTGATGGCATTTTCTCCAGTTTCACCAACTCTATGATGGCGTCCGTGTCCATCTGCCAGGTGGCGTCGGTCAGCTGGGAGGCCGAGGGGGACCGGCTTTGGGCGCTGGAAACAGATATATTTATTAATTTATATGATACTGACCGGTGGATAGATCTTAGTATGTAACCTCCTACTGTCATCGACACGTCTGAGAATTCAGAAACATGTAAAACCATATGGGAATTATGAGTAACAGCGAATGTGTATTATTTTTCATGTTACACGGACCACTTAAGAGGAGTGTGAACCTACGGCTTTCCATACAATAGGCGATAACGATTTCCACCCCTTAAATGTTAACCAATCATAACCAATTTTTGATAGGACTTCAGTGAGAACAAACGTTTTGATTATTTCACTATAATCAATAAATTCAGTTTTATTGTTGTTTTAGTATTCTCATACAAAACTAATTTTAGTGATTATCTGGCCTGTTGGTCCTTTATCAATATTCAAAAAACGTATAGACCTAGACTTTGCTCCAACTGACAACCTATCAAAAGTTGGTCAAAATTGGTTATTATTTATTTAAGGGGTGGAAATCGTTATCGCCTTTTGTATGAAAAGGCTGATTTTTGCTGTTGGTTCACAGACCTCTTAACACTTTCAGTGCCAGGAACCCGCTCTAAGGCTCTATTACGCATAAACATTAGCTTCACTTCATTTATGACTTTACTCATTGACTTTTGTTAATTTTTACTTACAAATCAAATCAATTATACAAAACATACGTATGTATTTGTCTATATTTGTATTTTTATTGTTGTTTAGTATCCATAGTACAGGGAACCCTGCTTTGAAACTAGATTAATATGTTGTTAGTAGCCATGATATTAATAAATGTACGTACTCTTCCGACTCATGTTCGTCATCATGGTTGCAATCTAGCCTGGGAGACGTAACCTTGCAGACCTTGACTTTAGACTTAACCTTCTTCTTGACTGTTTTGACAGTTTTCTTGGGGACCGGCATCGATGTGACAGAACTGACTGGCAAGGCTGGACTGACTGCCGGACAGGCCGGAGTTGGTGTGTCTTGACGGGACTGCAATATATATATATATATTAATGTATTAAAATTTTTACTTTATTAATCTAAGAGGCCAAAGTCAAACCTTTGACTAGACTTATCCCTGTTAAAGTTAAAAAAATATAATAAGTATATTAATTAATAATAAATTTATTTCTAATACTTTAATCACATTAATAGTCATTTTAACTTTAATGTTACTTTTTTATAATTAAATAATCATTATATATAACTAATTATTTATTACATGACCTGTCATTACGTTATTTGAAATACCTACATCAAAGAATATTTTATAATTCAACAAATAAATAAAATTTAAATTTAAGTGACTGTGACTTTCGTCTGTCTGTGATTTAAAATTAATAGAAATATCTAAGTGAAAAATACTAATAACATGATGCCCAAGCTTTAATTACGGCTGCCTATCTGAATATTTGTTCTGAATAGGCTCCGAAACGGCTGAATAGATTTCAATGAAACTTTCAGATACATAGTTTGTTTTGACATCTCAAAATGTTTCGAAGACATAACATTGCTGTTTGTATGAAAAATCACCCCAATCCCACGCGAAAAAATATGAATTTGGATGTCGATCTCACACATTAAAACTTACATTGCAACATATGCCCGTAACCATTTTAAAATAACACGCATAAACTGTTTAAACAGTCCCGCTCGGTTCGGACTCACCGTTCAACTAGGTACAAGACACACAACAAAACATCTTTATACATATGCACACACCCACCACTTTAACTACACTCGGCAAAGTTCATTTCAATCGGGGGTGAGAGAAGCTAAAAAAAGGTTTAGCACAGATAGGTCAATCAACGACGTAGATGTACCAACTTGTTGTCAATAACCTCAAATAGGGCGCTCGAATCACATTCAAATACAAACACATTACTGCACAGATAAGATAGCAAACGAAACAATCAGCAGAGCACTACCAAAAATTATAAATTAGATATTTTTAGAAGGTAAACATTATAAATACTGTGACATGTATTTTATAATACAGCACTAAACTGACCGACCTTGAAATTATCGCGTATTTTATTCGTTGTCAAATCAACCAATCGCGTTCAATAGACACACGTGTTCACTCAAACAGCTGAGAGCCACGCGGTTTCGGCAACAATAAAAACGATTTGTAAAAAAAAAACTCACTTTTTCAACCATCAACGTAATTACCGCCATTTTACACACGAGTTAGGTACTATTTTGCGAATCACGATCTGCGGAGTTGCAGGTATTCACGGTGAAACGTGTTTACCGCTCCAGGACACGGCCTCCCGGCACCTGAGAGAGGCGTGAAGTTAAGCTTGGATGGAAGCATCGACGTTCAGAAATAAACCACGCATTGTGACTCAGGAATCCGACCCACTGGAGATTTCACTAACGAATTTGGCAAGCATGACCGTTATATTATTTAAAAAAAACTCATTGTATTACTCTTGCACACTGGCCGTTTCAAATATAACCGCGCAAACGTGTCAAGGTCGTGTCAACATTCGGGTACGGAATGCCATCGAACCTACTTTCTTTTACTTTTTTTTTTACTAGAACAAGGTACACTTCAAATTGGGCGTTTTACGAGCCGATTGAAACAGTTATCACAGTTCCGCGGTAACAGTGATAATGCACAACAGTGATAATGTTATATTGACATTTCGATAATTTGGCGCAATGCCCGGGTGAATTGAAGCCGCAATAAAATCTAAGGGGGACAGAATTAACTAAGACAATAGGACAGGGATAACTGATAAGTAACCAGTAAATATGATGGCATAATCAATAGATTCCATAGCTTAATAGATGAAAAACTCACTTGGTCATCAAGTGAATAAGGAAGTCGGGCGGTGTATCTAGGTGTTACTTGGCAACTGCTTTGCCTAGGAAATGGGGTCATAAGGACATTGACCAACGCCGACTGGTTAAAGTATTTTTAAGGGAATATTTTTAACTTAGGTCACGCGCTTTGCGTTTAAATAGGTTATTGGGTATCGGATATTATAGCAAATATGGTCGCTGTTGATCTGCGTAATTGGATATAATTTTGGCTTATGGCAGAGATGTAAAAGAAAATGCGCTTAATCACATATTTGTAAACGGGTGCTTGTTATAATTTATTTTTTATTTATTTACTGATTTCTATGCGTTTTGAATTTCTAACTTCGACAATACTGTGCGACATAGACTTCGTCAAGAATTTTTCACATAATTTGGATTTTTATGCCAACGGTACACCACTAAATATGCGATTTCGCGGACTCGTGACATCCATACCTAGTGGAGGAAGATTTTCCGTGTAACATATTTTGGTATTTCATTTGCGAGTTTATTTTATATGTGACGATTTTGCTAGCGTTGGAAATATTTTAATTGGAAACTGTAAAGTCGGGTACACTGAGCAAATTGCAGGATAATTAAATATGAAGTTATTCACAAAGAAGAAAACTTTATTAAGCATAGTTGTAGTAAAAACGGACGGAGTAAAAATGGCGCCAAAGCAATCCTAGAATCTCCGTAACATACGCAATGGGTTGTTCCAGTGTAGGCACTTCAGATTTGTTATTTTAAGTAATAGAACTGTAGGCCATCGACCCGAAATAACTTCAGTTAAGATTTAATTTGAACACAGTTGATTTAAATTTCAAAATTGAATTTATCACATTTCACCCTAAAATAATAATACTACTTACTCTATGACAAAGTTTCTTAAACAACTTCCTAACTGAGACCATCGTGAGTCCAAAAGAATGTCCTCTTAAACCGCAAAAATTTGGTCACCGAAATTCAATCATCAATCAGTATTGCCAATTTAATAGCACGCCGATACAGTCCCATACTATGTCACGTTCGGTCACTCATGGCCACATCTTGCACAATTCAATCAAACACGTCACAACCTATAAACACATCGGTACGCCCGTCACCCGAAAATATCCACGTAATTCCTAAACTTCCGCGATCCTCAACCAACGTAAACAATTTACTTTGAAATAGCGATAAATCTGAAGAATTGGCCGCGATAAGTATAATATACGACTCTAGCGGATAGATAGATTACGAGCGATGAGTCGTGCTCTGTTTGATACTACGAGACAATTAATGCGTGTTAAGTAAGTGATAACATTTTAATAAACTGTGACAGTGTGTGTATAATATGCCCATTTTAATAGTCATGGGCGCGGTACTATGTCATGGACAGATCGCACCCTGGCCTATCAAATTATCTGATGTATGGGTTAACAGTGACACACCTCATTTCGCGTTTCATTAAAGCTCTAATTACAATTGTTTCACGGGCACTAAGGGAATATTTAATTTTGTTGTTAGTATATTAGTCAGGTCAATACCAACCGCTGCCAATATAGACGAATTTTCATAGATTTTAAGTCGTATCTAGTCTGTCCTCAAGATATAATTTCCTACCATTCATACGATTACGATGATACTATAGTGATGTTTTCTGCGCGCGATGTTAGTCTATACATATCCATGTACCGTGACTCACTTATAGACAACGCACAGCCTAAACGGGTGGTCTTAGAGGTTTGAAATTTGGAGGAGACATTCCTCGAGTACCCTAGAGGTGCACTAAGGAGAGATTTTTTGAAATTCCATCCCTAAAGTGATGAAAAGGGTAAAGTTTGTATGGAAAATACCGCGGGCGAAGTTGTGACGGGTCCACTAGTAAACAACTAAAATAAAACCAATTCTCTTGCTTGCGCAGTACGGTAAAAAAAAACACTGATTATCAGTGGTTTTCATGGAACGCTTGAGAGCTTATTTAAACATGGCTTCATCCTAAACATATGTACATTCAGTCTTACTTTACTCTAGTGCAGATAAACGCAATTATCTATATTTAATAAGAGATAAGAGCCTCAAAAATCACAAATTGATAATGATAACAGCTATATATATATATATATATACTGCTTGTAGAGAACAAAGCAAAGTTACATTGACTGGTCTGCTAATCTATCTATATATATAAAAATGAATTGCTGTTCGTTAGTCTCACTAAAACTCGAGAACGGCTGAACGGATTTATCTTATCTTAGTCTTGAAATGTTCGTGGAGGTCTAGGGAAGGTTTAAAAGTACATAGGTTACTTAAATTATCATTCTTCGCAGACGAAGTCGCGGGCACCAGCTAGTCTATACATATAATAAAATTGTAAAGGGGAAAAAGTCTGTACATTGAAGATAACAATGAAAAAATGCTATGGGGGCTTCAGAATGAGCAACAGAACAAATGCCAATGGTTTTTGTATTTCATGCCATGTCTGTTTATCTGTTTGTCTGATTGTATGTGCACGATAAACTTTAAAACTACTGGATGGATTTGAATGCGGTTTTCGATAATATATTCAGAAACAGTTCAGGCAGGACATAGGCTATAGAAACTTTTGGAAATAAAATATGAAGGGGGTAAAACAGGGGGTGGAATTTAGTATGGGAAAAACTATTTGGATGAGTTTATCAACTTAAAACTTGGTATAATTACTCTTCAAAATAGAAAATTAGGTGTACGTTATAAGACAATATGAAACTACCCCTAAAAAGGGGTGCCTTGGGTCGTTTAACTTTGTACTTATGGGAAAAACCGATTCTAATTGTTTAGTGACTTGTGTCGTGTGTGTGTGCGTGTGCGTGTGTGTGCACATGTGTGTGTGCGTGTGTCTGTATGGTTGTTACCACTCAACTCCATATGGCTGAACGGATTTTCATGAAACGTGGTATATAGTTAAACCTTAGCTCCTGGAATAGGAAATAGGGTAATTTTTATTCCGGCTAAGTCAAAAGTTCCCCAGGGAATAATTATAACCGAATTTCACGCGGACAAAGTCGCGGGCGGAAGCTAGTTTAACAATATATCTAGACGTCTGGGAATTTCTGAAAGACGTCCACTATTGGACGTAGGCCTCCACAATGATCGCTACAACGACCGATCATGTGTTGCTCGCATTCAGTCCAGCGGACTCCCGCAATGCTCAACAGGTCGTCAACCCACTGTGTGGGTAGTCTGCGCCACTGCGGTCGCCTCTCAAGAACTCTTCGGCCCCATCGGCCATCAGTTCTACGAGCAATGTGCCCCGCCCACTGCCACTAAGCTAAGCAGTTCTTTGGGCTACGTCGGTTTTTCTAGTTCTTTCTTTTATTATAGAAACTCATAGCACTTCCTCTCCATCGCCCTTTGGGTGACCTTGAGTCTAGTTTTGAGGCCCATGCAACGTGAGTCATGTTAAATTCGTAAAATAAAATGTAGATGCGAACTCAACAGACTGTAAACATCCAATGGTTTTTATTATGTGGGAGATGAAAAATCAGTTGAAAATAAATCCTCGAACATTCTAGTCATATTGCATCACTGGCAAGCTATGTAACGCCCTTCGTTTCGTAGTAAATACCAAAATACCAGATCCCTTAGTGTATGTTTTTATCATAACTAGAGAGAAATAGAGATTTTGACGCAGACGCGTTCGAGTAGTTTTGTTTTTATTATTTTTCTAGCTTTTAACCGCAGTTTTGTCTGAGTGGAAATGTATCTTCAAAATAAAATAATATGAATTTTCATGTACTGAATATTTAAATAACGATTTCTTCCCCTCATAAAATGGGCACGCGTGAACATGCCGTTCATTAATTTTCCAGCCCCTATTTTAAACTTTTAGGGATTGGTAGTCTTAAAAAAAGTAGCCTATGCCCTTCCCCAAGGCTCAAACTATCTCTATTCTCTATTCGAAATTCTATCAAAATCGGTTCAGCAGTTCAGCCGTAAATCGCGCAGATACATAAAAAGACATCAACCGGCAATCGAGCAGAAATATATGATAAAGTCCATAAGAAGTATGCTGTTGAAACTTGGTAAGTAGATGTATTTGTGTGAACCGCATTAAGATATTCACACAAAAATTTAAAAAAAAAAAAACAAATTTTTGGGGTTCCCCGTACTTGAAGTTCAATTTTTTTTTTTCATTAAACCCATACGTGTGTGGTATCTATGGATAGGTCTTCAAAAATGATATTGAGAGTTCTAATATCATTTTTTAACTGAAAAGTTTGCGCGAGAGACACTTCCAAAGTGGTAAAATGTGTCCCCCCCCCTGTAACTTCTAAAATAAGAGAACGATAAAAATAAAAAAAATATATGATGTACATTACCATGTAAACTTCCACCGAAAATTGGTTCGAACGAGATCTAGTAAGTAGTTTTTTTTAATACGTCATAAATCATGGAACCCTTCATGGGCGAGTCCGACTCGCACTTGGCCGCTTTTTTTATACAAAGGAACTCGAAGTTTCTGCTTAGGCACCGGCATAAATCAATATTCCACTTAGCGCGACCTTCATAATTATATCAAGGATCAGGCAAGAGGGGCGTCGGGGGCCTTTGTTAATGCCATGCTTAAGATGTAAAATTTTCACTACGCAAGGAAAATTCACTACGGACAACTGTTTCCTCGTAAAATGGAAGGTAGTTCAAGCATGTCAAAGAAAGAGATAAATAGTATATATTGGAGGCCTATGTTAAGGGACAACCCGAAAAAGTACCTAAGTGAATCGGGATAGTAATGTTCTTTTTAAAAAAGTTAAGTAGAAATGTGTCACTACATATACCTTGGTCAAGTCATCTCTACCAAAGACCAAAATTAACCAGGAAATAAGTATGAGGATTGCAATTGGCTCGGAAAAAATACTGGTCCTTCAAGGAGATAATGAAGTCTAAAGACCTAGGTATGGCTTTGAAAAGAAAAACTTACAACTCATGTATACCTACTCCCATGTTTAACATACGGGTGTGAGACACTCACCAAATCGCTCAGTGAAAAGCTTGCCAAGAGTCAAAGGGCAATGGAGAGAAGCATGGTAGGCACAAGGAGACAGGATAGAATAAGAAACATAGATATTCGGTCCAAAACAAAACTGACCGATATTCTGACAAGAATAGACCAACAAAAGTGGAGGTGGACAGGCCATATGATGCAAGACACTAAAGGTAAGTGGAGCAAGGCAGTGACAGAATGGTATCCAAGAGACGGCAAAAGAAACCCGGGAAGACAGCTTTCCCGATAGGAGGAGGAAATAAAGCGGACAGCAGGTCCAAACTGGAGAAGGGTAACTCGCGACAGACAACAATGGAAATTGTTAGAGGAGGCCTATGCCATGAGGCACACCGAAATTAGAGATATTTTGTGATTTTACTTGTAACCATTGTAAATTGTTAAGTTTCGGAATCAAAGTATTTATTATTATTATTAAAGTAGAAATGTGCAGTATAATGTTAATAAATGGCGAATAAAGAATATTTATTTTATTTTAGTTGTTTATTTATGAACGAAAATTACCCATTGGTATTAATTGATAACAAATGCCCAGTTATTCTAGCCACCAGCTAAACATGTATAAAATTTCCCAGGAGACCCAGTTTTAGCCTTGAATTTAGCATTATAGACTTAATTTGCGACCTCGACACATGTAAGGTATCGGTATATCTTTAACGACACTGGCCTTGCGTTTGACTCAGTTAGCCATTTCTATAGAAAATTAGAACGATCATTTTATATCTATGATTTCAGTGCAGGTAAAATGAGGCTAACTGTTAAGATAATTTTAGGTTTCGTCAAGTCTTAATGCGATCTAAATTAACCGATCTGTTTAGAAGATCTTTCTTAAGCATTTTTTTCTACCTTACCCCAAACGACCCCAAAACAAAAAAATTAAGCACTCAGCTTCGAAGTAAACTTTGGAGACGCTATATCGAGACTCCATAATACCCACTCTGGCATTACTGCATACTGCAGACTTACCTACTACACCTAATACAGTGACAGGTACTTTTGCTGATGATATTGTAACAATAGCAAAACATGAAACCCAACGACGGCATCCGAGTATCTCCAAGATAACCTCCAACGGTTAGGAAACTGATATCACAAGTGGTGAATTAAGGTAAATATACCTAGCCCGTATGGCCGTTAACGCTCTTTTTACATTGGGCGAGGTATACAGAAAAATACCCTCAGTAAATGGCGTTCAAATTCCTCGAAACCAAGACACCCTATAACTAAGAATGCACTTAGACTGAAGAATGACGTGTAGGAAACACACCTGCACGCCTAGCACGAACTGTCCGCGAGTCGTTTGTCGCTCAGTGCATTACATATATTACTAGTTTGATAGAGACGCACTGAGCGTCAAACGACTCGCGGGCAGGTCATGCTAGCCCCCCTGGAGCAGTTAGAAACATCACCCGGCTAATAGGTCGACACGCATCGATCTAAAGCTATCTTGAAGCCAGTATGGATCTACAGAGCCCAATCATGGGGCACAGCAACAAAATCTAACTAACAGACATAATGGAAAAATTTAAAACGAAGATGATCAGGATGCTGTACAAGATACCCTGGTACAATAGCAACAAAAGCATGTATGCAGACAGGCTTGCTACTGTGAGAGAAGAGATTTAAAATCTTATTACCAGATATAAATATCGGCTTAAGAACCATCCAGATGCATTAGCACATTCATTGGTGACATCAGGAAACATGAAATTTATCAAACTACGGAGATATAGTGTTTGTTACTAGTCTTTTTGACAGATTTCACTTGAACAAGTCGGCATGAAGCCAAAAAATTAAATTATATATTTTCCCGTGTATTATCTTTGTATTATTTTATAATAACGATCGATTATGGAGATACCATTTTAAAATTAATCTTTAATTTGTATTACATAATTATTAATTCTGTTGAATCCGCCATTTTATTCTATTTTGATTCAATTACTGACAATCTCAATTTAAATCCATGTATTTTTACATGCGCAATTTATTGAAAATAAAAATGAAAATGAAAATATTTATTTTGCAAGTAGGCCACCTGGGCTCTTTTACATGTCTGAATCTACCAGCGCTTCGAAAGGTGACATCTGCTGAGAAGAAACGCCGCAAGAAACTCAGCAGTAAGTCTTTTTTCAACTTTGGCAGTACAGTTTTATCTAAAAACGAACACAAAATGTGCAACATAAAAACCTAATGGGTACAAATTAATTCTAATATATAACTAATAAGGGAGATGTATAGTCTCCGCGTCTGGAAAAGTTAAGTGACTTAGAGATGTATAAAGTCTCTAAGGGTCATAATAATAAAAAATAAAATTTAAGCAAAGAAACATCTAAATCGATTAATCTAGGTTAAATGGAGGTGTAGACAGTCTCCACGGTCAAGTATAAAGATGGAGATGTAAGGTCTCCAAATATCAAAAGAAACAATTTGAAACATAGCATTTCATGTCCTAATAATACAAATATACGAATATGAAAAACTATCAAATATAGTATAGAGAACACTATGAAGTCTCTCTAGTCAGGTTCAGATATCACACAAAACTATTATGTATGTTATCTTGAGAAATAAATAATCTAATCTAATCTAATCCAATGGTTCTGTCTATTCATTAAATCCAGCAAACAGCAGACAACAGACACCTATTGTACTTAAAACACTACAGTTTGTGTCGAAATGCAGAATAATCAAAATAGAAAAAAAAAAATCTCTCACCACATCATCATCATGTGTCTCATTATTAATGGCAGTGGTCCTCAGTAAATGCAAATTGTGCGAATCCTCCTTAGGCGACATCGGTTGCTCCTTGCAACCGCATCTCCTTCTAAAGGTTGGGCTCTTGCATCTAGGGGTCGCACCGAGAGTCGCTAGGGCAGTTCCATACGAGTATCCGGAGCCAGAATTGTCTTTCGCACGCTTGGTGTTACTTGAGAGGTAGGATAGGCGGCTGAAAGTGGAAGAGTACCATTAGTTCTTGTGGAGTCTTGTGTGGTATTAGTTTCAGGGTGCTTTTCCACAGAACCAGTGCAGTGGATCTGACAAAGGAGATTACTCCCGGACAGGATGAAAATGCACCCTCAAGTATAGACAGATCAGTGACAGTGAACATTGATATGCCCACGTAAGGTATTAAAGCTAACCTATATAACACAGGTTGCTTTGTCAGGTCAGGAAAGAGTATGCAATATTTGCCCCCTCCAATTAGGGCTGAAGTACTATTTTGTATTAATGGTAGAGCCAAACAGTAATCCTCACTATATGATTACTGTTCGAATGGGCCGGCTCGACCGGCTCGACCGGGGTAGTACCACACTCTCACAGAATATCGGCGTCAAGTAATAGCTTGCTATTTATTGCGTTTTGTACGGTGAGTGACGAGATCCAGAGGCCTATTCCCTCATCCCTATCCCATCCCCATTCTCCCTAGACTGGCAATGCATTGGCAGCACCTCTGGTGTTGCAGATGTCCATGGGCGGCAGTGACCACTTTCCATCAGGTGGGCCGTCAGCTCGTTTGCCAGTCAATTGACTAGGAGTGTTTTGGGACTAGGCACTTTATACATAAAACTGACACAACTTTGATAAACAATGGAATAAAAATATAGATAAGGAACATACTAAATAAACCATTATTCATGATACCTAATACAGAATATTGCCCAAATTCTTCAGCAACTGCATTTTTTATGTTATTTAAAAACCGCAATTAATGCAATCCTTTTGTGTCAAAAACATCTATAAAAAATTAAGATAAAAGCATTATGAATGCCTAAATTCCTAACTTATCTTAGGTTGTTTTCTATGTGTGTATATCAAATTTTAATCACATCTTGTGCTTTATCATTGAGTACATTTAATATTCAAATATTAAGTTGTCACTATTTACCCCTGCATGTTTCATTATTATTGAATGTTTAGTATAGGTTCTACTTATTAATTATTAAGCTCTCTACTTCCCAGCAGTTTTACATTTTCCTGTTTGCACTGAAAGGTAAAAATAACTTGTAATTTAAATGCTTGCTCTAGTCAAGAATCACTGTCAAGACCAACCTGATGTAATTATATAATTTGAAGTTAATAATGTATAGGATACATTATTAACCTGTTCATGTCATATAAATATTTGTTCATTTATGTCATACTTCCCATGTCAAAATTAGATGCCGTTTCTTTTAGTAATTTAGTAATATATATTTCGCTTGTTTAAAATTAAAAAGAAATAACGTGAAATACATATCCATTCCAAATTAAATTTTAACACGGTGGAGTAAACTTTAAAACAAAAGTGAATTTCATTTGTACTTGTTTCTTTTTATTTTTAAAGGTGCGATTTGTTTGGCTGTTATTGTTATGTATAGACCAGTTTTCATTTGCAAATTCATTAATTTCTATAAAAACAAAATAACTATAAATCATATAAAACTGTCTCTTTTTTGTGTCTGTCGGTCTATTCACCAAACTTTTAAGCCTCTTAACAGATTACAAAGGTTTTCACCATCATTTAGAAGTTTCCTTCAGGGCCACAATAATAAATAAATGCTTGCCTGTCCCTTTTTCTGCTATTCAAAGAGGAACTTTTAAAATATTCATGAAAATTACTTAATAATTGAGAGTGAGCTTTTCATACAAAAGGCGACGATTTCCACGATTTCCACCCCTTAACCCCTTGCAACGCATGTTAAATGTAAATGTTTCTCTTTCTTTCAACGCCAAGGACGCTTAAAAGCGTCATGAGCTGTCGTGCCTACCACGCCAGCGATGCTTATAGTTGTCGAAGATACAACTCAAAAGTGACCTTCTTTCATATGAATAACGTTGATTTTTGCATAGTTTTTGAAACATGCTTGGTGTATGAGTGACACATTTGCATTTGACATAAGGCATTGAAAAGGTTATATGTTAATGTATTTTGTCAAATTTTTGATAGGTCAGTCAGAACAAAATCTAGGTCTATATGATATATCTGTAAATTTGCAAGCTTTCTTGACATACACCAGTTAATACTCACTTATCATAACCAGGTATAGGAGATGCCAAATTATAGTTGGGGTAAAAGTTATCCGATTCACTGGATGCCCTTTGTCGTCTGCGACCTTCTAGGTTTATCTTTGTCTCCTGATAAGCTCGTCCTTTTGGTTTCTTAAGTATACCGGGTGGTGTAGATTTAGGGAAAGGGTTATTGAGTATTGATTTCAATGGTTGCTTTGGGTTAAGTTCCATTAAGTCATGATCTAGTTTCTCAAGCAATTCATCTACTTTTGGCAATCTGCTGTCGTCTAATTTAGTATTTGATAATGTTGTAACTAGTAATGGTCTACTGGGGCTTGTTCTATGGAATTTTGATCTTCCTGGTTGGTAACTGAAATAAACAATGTTGATTACAAATAAATATAGTTTGATGCTAATCAAGAATTTTATTGCAAATAAAGATATTGTATTTCAGGATTTTCAGGTAATATTGTGAAGGTTAAGGAGTTGTACTTATGTATGGATAATTGTTAAACTTTAGTAGAGCAGATAACAGAAATAAACTAAGCATCAAATGTGGATTTTGTACATACCTATACATTGTATCATTTAAAAGTAACACTCGTAAAACTGAACATGTGAACTAAACATACCAGTATTTGTATCAAAACAAGCTAGGTTATGTGCCTCACTGCTACTCACCCATGGTGTCTGTTTTGTTCGTGTGCCATGAGGTAGTCGCCGTTGCTTGTGGGCAGCGAGCACTCGTGGACGTAGCGGTCCAACGAATTGTTCAGCGTGAAGTGACTCTTATTGGGCAGCGCCCGGTGCCGCGGGTGTCCCTCTGCCGAGCGTTGGGGTTCCCGCGACGCATCCTCGTACGGCGACCGATCCACGCCTTCGCTGCGGCAGCGGCGGCGCAGAACGCGGCCCGCTGATCGCCCCGATCCGTCCGACCAAAACACAGATCCTAAAGGATCGCACAAGTCGTATCCTGACTCGTAACTCGGATTCGAGCGTCTCCCATCCATAGCCGACGCGCCTACACCCAACGCATCATCCAACGTCCACATTTAACCCCCACGAATAATTTCACAATTGCACTGCGAATTTTACAGATTGTAAAACACTGGAACGTAAACCCAGTATCAACGTAGAGGCCACCGACAGCAGATGACAGACCGCCATTCAATTCAACGGTCCCGAAACGTGCTAGCCTCTCCCGCCAAAATTGGAGTAAATCACGTTCTATTGACAAAATAATGAATCTGCTTTCTTTAAGAACTTGATGAACTAAAGACGCACTTCTAAAAACATCTTTTTAACTACCTACAATGAACGGCGATAATGGCGATCGGGATTCACATCACGCACGCATTCATAAAAGCTATCTATTTACGTGTAAGTAAATTAGATTACGTTTAATAATTTATTCAAGGACAACGTGAAGAATATTGATTTTGTACAAACGGTAAATAATTGTAGAATTTATTGATCGGTGTCTTCATTGCAATTGATATTTTTTCAATTTTGAAAAGACATAATTATAAAAGAAAATATCAAACTTCTCTTCGTTTCATTTATTATAATGCGTCTAATTTCAAAAGCTATTTGACAATAGTCGGTGTACTACGATTGTCTCTGATTCCATTGGGAGCAAACGAGAAGCAAGCATGCTTGTTTTTTTTTTCACGTTGACATTTAAATTTTTACCTTTTGCTGGCCATTACGGCCAATCACAACGAGGCTTGAACTTCCATTTCCCCTCTTAATACATTTTGATATGAATTCAGCCTTTTTACTACTTATGTATAGAGGCGAATTTATAAAATGTTCAAACCCCCTCTAAGCCTCTAGTTTGGAAATCTTGTACTAGCACACTATCTTTTATAGCGCACATAAAGCACCTGTCACTTTTTAACTAATATCTATCTGCATTGTTAAAAAGCGAAAAGGACGAAAGCTTTAAGTGCTCGATAAAAATTTGTGTGCTACGGGTGCTGCAAACGAAAGCGTTCAAAATAATAATATTTGAGATGAAATTGCGTTTTGTTTCAACCGGAATCTTAATTTTTAACAGACTTCGAAATAACCGAAAAAGGAGAAGCTCAATACGACGCGTATATTGGTTTATTTTTATTTGTGTGTGTTCATACATAGTTCTGCTTTAGTTATTAGTAAAAAAATACAGATTTATTTATTAATTCTTAATACTATTATTAAGAATGAATACTATATATATATTTTTAATATGCTTAATTGCTGGATCGATTTTGATAAAAATAGGCGTGTCACTCATATGCGGGTGCTGCCCTTTTGAGCGCTGGACAGTCTCGTAAAAAGATGTCTCCCCACGCCAAGGGCGTCTTTTGCGTGAATTTCGTTACGCATAAACACGGTTTTAGGTGTGGCATGGGGAAGGGGTAGTATTCCACTCTATTCATACATCATCTGGGTTGACCTCGTGACCTACTTTTATTCGAGGATACTACGGCGAAATAAGGCTAGGTACTGACCTACAATATAACTGTGCAATATCACTGGTTGCTCAATTATATTGATCGTCAGTACATGATATTGATGGTCAATATCAGCCACTGACGATCAACATCACTGCAACCAGCGATATTGCACAGTTGTAATGTAGGTCCTGAGGATAACGATTCCTGCGACCCTAACATGAATGACACACAGATAGATAGGCAGTCTTATCTCTAAGTGCGTCTCTCTCACACTAGTGCCGACGAAAGAGATAGTCATAGAGAAGAGATAAACGGGTTTAACTTTTATTTGCGTCTTGCACGTTAGGGCCGTAGTAGTAGGGTATTCAAAAGAAAAGTCATATATTTAAAAGAATCTGTATTCTTTTTTACACAGTTTTAACCTAAACCTTACGGTCAACGCCTTTATAATTAATACGAATCTGACTCTTTCACAAGCTATATTACTGTAATAAAAATTTATATCTGTGACATAACATATCCTTCGTTAAAAACAATAATGCTACTAAAATAAGATTTCATGCCCCTAAAAAAATTGGAATTTTATCTTAAGTCTAGTCTAACAATTATTATTAAATATCTCAATATTACACAGGGGTAATAATTAAAAAAAAACTACTCCTGGCACTGAGGAACGTTCCCTCACCATTCATGAAAATGTACAAAGATGTAACTTTACATTTTTCTAGCCTAAAAATCGACGAATCGCTTGGCGTATTTACAAAGTTTTAAACGAAAACTATAAGAACATCCCCCCATGCCGATAATTCCATATTTCATTGCCAACTAAAAATTAGGTTGGTTGCGTCAATATTTTAGTACCATTGAAAACCATAAACAGCTCTAGCTGACTGCTACAACATTGCAACATTGTAAGAAAAAGTCTAATAATAATTAATCTTTTTTGCTGGCTGATATACAAAGTAGAAAAAATATACACTGTTCTTATTATTACCATCTTTACAACTTGGGAGACTGCTTTGTAGGCAAGGGTTGGATCACCTTCACGGTAAATAATAATACGGTCCGGACCGAAAGCGTAACGTGCCGTCTTGAATGGCAATCGCAGTCTGCATACCACTGACGTGAGAATCCTGGAACAACGTACAATCATTCGTTGCAGATATCGGATTTGGAGTCAAACACCGTTAAAATAGTCTAATGTATACGGGATGTCTCATTTAAATCGGTCATTATGGGAAAATCTGAAACTTTAAGACATACGAAGATCTGTTCTTAGGAACCATATCATTGATTTTAATAAGAAGAAAAACCGCATTCATACACATAAAAAAGACGTGTTGAATATTGTATTGAAAAAAAACGGTGGTCACTTCGAACACCTACTAAAATAAATCAAAGTACGTGAAAACAATGCATTTTATTCATTTAAGAGATCATGTTTCATAGAGCCATTTACCGCTTAAGACCTACACAATCGATATCCAAATAGAAATAGTGTAAGTTTATTCTTTTCAAAACAACCGGGTTCGATTCCCGAGCTGAGTACAGGCCCCTTTCAAATGTATGAATGCAGTTTTCCTTCCCATTAAAATCGATGACATGGTTCCTAAGAACAGATCTTCGTATGTCTTATAGTTTCCGACCTTCCCATACCGACCGATTTAAATGAGACACTCTGTATACTGAGGATTCTACGTGACAATTAGAAGACAATTAGGCTTGTGGCGAAACTACAAATATACATCGCCCAATTTAAAAAGAGCGCTGACGGCCATATAGACGGCCGCTGATGGCCGTCAGCGCTCTTTTTACATTGGGCAAGGTATACGACCATTAGACCATGTCGAACGGAGTGCCCGTAAGGTTGTTCCCAGTAGCGTAGATTACTTTATCGTATGTCAAATATTTAAATGTCATACGATAAAGCAATCTGATTGGTTAGCTCGGCGCATCTCCGCTCCGCTCTGGAAAGTCAGCCACCTTTTCAACGCCAACGACGGATATATCCGTCAGGGTATACAGGGTAAAAAAGCCCTTCACTACTTTGACGTAAAGTTGAAATTCGTGTTACTTCTCAGACATGCTTGGCGTTGAAGAGGTTAATGTTAACCGATTCTGACTAATTTTTGATAGGTTGTCAGAACAAAATCTAGGTCTATACTTTTTTTCAATATTGATTAAAGATCAACCACTCAAATAATTTCCGAAATTTGTTTTGTATGCGAATACTGAAACAGAAATAAAACTGAATATATTGATTATAGTGAAAACACAAAACGTATAGACCTAGATTTTGTTCTGACTGACAATCTATCAAAAATTGGTCAAAATCTGTTAACATTTAAGGGGTGGAAATCGTTATCGCCTTTTGTATGAAAAGGGTGATGTTTTGCCGTTTGTTCACAGTCCTCTTAATACAAATATTATTAGTACAATTACTAATGCACATACATGTAGTAAGTAGCTTTGCTGTGCCTCGCAGTGCACGATACAGAGCTTGAATCTATCTATCTATCTATCTATCCAAATGTCCACCATGGTTGTTCTTCCCATTAAAATCGATGACATGGTTCTTAAGAACAGATCTTCGTATGTCTTATAATTTCACTTTCCCATATTGACCGATTTCAATGAGACACCCGGTATATTTACATTTTTATTTTGTTAGGATCCCTTTTTTTTGTACCAGGGCCTTTGGTTACCTAGCTACGCCTCTGGTTTGCCATGCTTACTTTGTGCCGCCGTCCTGGTGCCCAAAGCTCCTTAGCTGGTGAGCAACGCGATGTTAATCTCCTTCACCATCTTGACTCGATGCAACATCTTGGCGAGCGCCGTGTTGCTGAGGGGCTGTGTCGAGTACCACACGGGTGAGTCCGGCACGCAGGAACGCTCTGGTTGGAGGTAGAACACGTCGTTGCGCGTGCGCACTGACTCTGGACTGAGAACAAAGTTTATGATACAAAAGACAAGGATAATGATTGATGAACCTATTGGACTAGTGGTTCCACTATTGAACTAAGTAGCTCGTGGTCGTGGGTTCGGTTGCCACCTGAGATACTAATAGCGTAACACACTCATATTTGTCTTGGTATCTGTTTGTTTGGGTCTCTTATGGCCGAATTCAGAAACGCCACTGAAGCGTTTGACTAGATATTAAGTAGTTAAACGTCCCTCAACTAGATGTCAACCTATACAGAAACGTCACTTTAATTAAAGCTCAATTTGAGTGGCTTTTCTGATTTAGGCTATTAGTATGTTCAAATACCCAATTTCTTTGTATTTATTATTTATTTATATACATTATTCTTCTTTGGTGAGTTGTTGTGGGCATGCCTGAAGATTGTGACAAAAAAAATGCATTTCAACGCGATATATAGTTTGTTATGCTATGGGTTCTCTACACGATGGACCATGAGATCAGCGGGGTCTCAGAATAACGCTGGTTTTGCACCAAAATGCGACCAAGATTAGCTGTGAGCTAGAATATCGAACTGTGAGCCTCCAACTTTCTCGCTCTCCACGATAGCTTATCGTATACCTCGCCCAATGTCAAAAGAACGCTGACGGCCATATACTTTATATGGTCGTCAGCGCTCTTTTTACATTGCGCGAGTTATAGTCATGATGAAAAAGAAGCGTCATATACGATGAGTGGACAATACACTCTAGCGACATATAAATGTCGCTAGAGCGAAATAGCACAAAACAATTAAGTGTTTTCAATGATAAAAGTTTATATCAAATTATCAGTTTGTCGACAATAATATCAAGACTGATTTTGTAAGAGCACAAAATATGCCAAAAATCAATTATAATGTTAAGTAATCTTACCATTTTGAAATGTAGAATTCATATAATTTAACAGGGCAACGAAGTGGATTCTCTTCATTTTCTTGTTGTTCATATACTTTCTTTTTTCTGGAGTTCGCTTCTGCAATAATAAAACACGATTGGATAAGCCTTCGCTCATCCTGGCCTAGTTCATTCGTTATTTCTGGACAGCTCAATAGCTTCACTATGGTTGCTATATTTACATACCAAATAAACTGATAGAATGTTAGACTAATTATAGAGCATGCAGATATTTTTGGGGATCTATAGTAAATTTTTAACATGAAGACTAGAGTGACAGCTAGAAATTTCAAACAGCCAGCTTCAGACAGCCAGTGTTGTCACTATGATTCTGGCTTTAGAAACAATTAAAACGAATCGTTAAATAATAGTATTTTAGTAATAAAAATTATGATTGTGTATTAACCCTAACACAATTTTTGATGGAATTAACATTTTTTTAACAATCTTAAAAACAGGCAAAACGTGAAATGTCATTTAACCTTGTCCCACGTCCTTGCTGAGTGAACTCTATTGTTAATTTGATAAATGTCATTTTTCAATGACCTATGGACACTGTATTTAGAATGTTCCACGGGTTAGTAAAATATACATCAGTGATGTTACGATGTTTCATGCTGTACATTGAAACTGAAAGGATTCCAAACTCACCAAGTGCAGATTGAGGGGGATAGAATCGCAATAGAACGTTTCTCGAGCCGGGTATTTTGGCCTGTCCCGGCTGATTAGGGTTGCGTTTCCAATGCTTCATTATGTGTGAGAAGGATAGCTGCATATGCTCCTCGACCGTCTGAAAATATAAAGGCAGCACGTAAAATCCAACCGTAGTACAATTTGGGCTTGAAAATTGCACACACGGGTTGTATGAAAGGTAACAAAACCTCGCTTTTAAAACAACGGATTCAATTGATGGTTTGTTAGCTTGTAACATTTTCTTACCGAAGTAAATAGAATTAACTAGAAGATGGAATGAAAAATTAACTTAATTTGCCATACATTTCCTAGGTACTCACCACAAGGTTAAAATGTTTAGTGTTGAAGAACATTAGTGTTGATAATAATACGTGTGGTGAATGCGCTCCAAGCTGCTTGCTCTCCCATAAGTGTTCTTCCTCCACCCTCGTTACTATGTACTCTGTTGAAATATTACAACATTCACAAAATAAAATAGACATTTCGGCGGTTTGTAAAAACAAAACATCATAGAAGTCATATAGCTGAATCGTGTTAGTGTTGGTGGATCTGAGTGCAACACACAAGCACATACATCTTGACATATAGAAAAATATGCAGCATTACCACTGCCACTCCTTAAATAAAAATATTATATATAGACATTACTTACGTGAGTCATTGTATAAAACGGAGAACTTTTTGGCCACTTCGTCCAAACAGTCCGTGAACTTCTCGTAATAGGGGTCCGTAAATATGTTGTCTATTCTACCGTTTTCAAACAGATATTGCTGTATACCTGGAATTAATGTTTGTTTAAAAAAATGGAAGGACACGTGAAAATTAAATATATGCAACCAAGAGGTCGTCCACAAATTACGTAACGCAAAATTCTCAACCCGCCCTCCCCCCATGTAACAGGACCGTAACGCTTAGCCGGGACCCCCCCCCCCTCCCTCTCCATTCCGTTATATGTAACAGGTCCTTTGTAAAAAGTTTTCGCATAATATTCAGGTAATTCGGCGCTTTTTTACATTGGGCGAGGTATAATCATCTATCAACGTATTTCGGTTCCATTTCTTAATAATATAATTGTAATTTCTTGAGTTTACATGAATTGTGCAATATTATAAAATCGTGACGTAACACCAACCTTGAACCCCCCCTCCCCCAAAGTAACAGGACCGTAACGCTTGGCCAGACCCCCCCCCCCTCCCTCCAAATTGCGTTACGTAATTTGTGGACGACCCCCAACCAGAATCCACGAATAAAGGATCTCATTTGTGGACTAATCGCTGGGGGCAAAGAGTTTTTGTGCGCGATAGCACTTTTAGTATACTATAACGGTAGATTGAGGAATTTACTTTTACGTTGCTTGAGAGTTGTGTTGCTATTTCTTCGCTCAAGTCAACGAAAGGCTTAACCCTTTGAATGCCAAGGCTAAATGCGAAAAAGCATAGCACGGACGCAAATGTATGGAAAACAGCATATCGTGGCGTCAGAGTCACGTAAATACGCTGTCGTATATAGCAGTCTGTGGCGTTGAAAAGGTTAAATACCCTATTTTTAAAATAACCTGTTTCTGCGTGTTGGAGTAAGACTTCAACCCAGTATTTGCACTCTTCCGCAGTGGCGAAGCGTGATGGTAAGCCGGTGTATCATTTCTATTTTTAAAAATTATATTATAACTCATTAAATATTGTATTTTCATATTAAAATGATACAAGAAGTAATTAATAATATTATAATGTTTGAGTTAAAAAATTATGCACCGGCTTTCGTCTTTAGCTACCTTTGGCTAGTCGTTCAAGACTGCGTCCATCTCGATCGTCCGTAGTCTGGGCCCGCTTCGACGCCCGTCTCGTGGCGCCCATCAAGTGGCTAATAGTTAGTAGCAGTACCACAACTCACCTAAAACCAAATAATAAATAGTGTCGGGCGCGTACTCGCTGCCGTTGGGTTTCCGAACTTCCTTCACGAAGAGGCAGAGCGAGTAGTTGAGCTCGTCGGCCGTCAGCTGCAGGATCTCAGACTTGAAGGGTTTCCGTCGCAGCGAGCTCTTTTCCATCTCCGCGTTTTTCGTCATCACCCATTGCTTCCACGCGTTGACGCCGAACGTGTACTGAAATCGGGTGTGACGTTAGATAGTGCCACTTTTTCAGGGGAGAGACCGACGCAGGCCCGTAATAAGGTGGTTGTAAATCAGAAAGAATTTTGGCAATTTATTGCTGCAATTCGGGCTATCCCCAAAAGCTTACACTTGAACTTTTTGTTTCAACTAGTGATGTAATATGTAATCTTCTTGGGAATAGCCCTAATTGCAGCAATCAATTGCCAAAAACCGGACAAGTGCGAGTTAAACTCGCGAGGAGAGGGTTCCGTTCTGTACATGATCGTCTGAAATTTCTTGTTATTTAAATATCATAGACTTCTTATAGCTTTTCCTATATTAAGCACAGTAGTTTAAGGGGGCGGAATGGAATGGTCAATTTTCTCCTATTTTCCTAAATAACTTCCAAATTATTTATCTTAAAATTCAAATAAAAATATATTTAGGCTCATTGGATATGTCACACAATATAGGTTGCATAACTTTTTTTGGTATTTTCTTTTTTAAAAGTGGCCCCCATGTTTAAAATTCATTTATTTACGTTACAGGTCCGTGTTGCGGTCACCGATTTACATATTTATACCAAATTTCAACTCGCTCCAGCAGTTCCGGAGCAAATTTGCTGTGACAGATGGACAGACAGACAGACACACGAGTGATTCTATGAGTGTTCCGTTTTTCTTTTTGAGGTACGGAACCGTAAAACCTTGTTGGTACCTTCAAGCACATGTTGGCGTCGGGCTTCTCGGCGGGCTCGCGCGGCGGCTCGGGCTGCGGCGGCGGCGGCTCGGCGCGGCGGCGCTTGGAGGCGCGCGGGGGCGCGCGCGCGGGCGCGGGCGGCGCGGGCGCGCGCTTGCGGGGCGCCGCCGCGCGCAGCGCCGCCACGGCGCGCTGCTGCTCCAGCACCATCATGTGGTGCTGGTGCATCGGCTCGCCCTCCAGCCCTGCCCGAACACGGAACTCATAAACCCCGGCACGTAAGCTGAACTCCAACGGCGACAGTCCGCGCAGGTACGAGTATGGACAACAAGCGCCGCACCTCATACCGCACCTCGATTGAGACCCGAAAACGTGTTCTGCGCATTCAAGCTCAAAGTTCAACTTACGTGCCGCGAATTATAGGTAGCTACAAAATAATTATAGTTCACAAAACTAAAAAACCGTCCAAATGCGAGTCGGATTCGCGCACGAAGGGTTCCGTACCATTATATGTAAAAAAAACCCGGACAAATGCGAGTTAAACTCGCGTGGACAAGGTTCCGTTCCGTACACGATTATCTAAAATTTACTACGTTACTTTAAATACCATAAACTTCTTATAGGTTTTCCTGTAATATATAGGTAAAGAATTGTTTTCTGTATTTTAATCAATTTAATTGTAGTCATTGCAGAGTTCCGCTATCCACCTCCTGGCTCCATGGTCAGATCGGCTCGATGGTACCAAATATTTTCAACCAAATTGCATACACTTGCAAAGTTTCAAATCGTGACGACAAATAGAAATAGATTAAAATTGACTTCTAATCGACCGAGCGAGTGAAGTGTCTCTGTTTCAGCTTGGGCAAAAAGGCTTTCGTATGTCCAGCGGATGTCCGCCTGTCCATTTGTTCTCGTCTACAGATCGCAGTTCTCAACCGATTCTCGTGAAATTTTGTGAGCAGGTTCGACAATTATATAGAATTTTATTGTCGATTCAGTTTTTAGTTCTTTTTTGTAACTCCAAACTTATTTGCGGTGTTGGTAAACTGACCAGACCTATATCGATGTATGGGGATAACAGATTTCCAACGGCAAAGTTAAGTTTGTCGCAAGGTTTACAGCTCACGGAGCCACTAGTATTACATTGTTTGTTAGTTAAAAGTGAAACTAATGAAATGAAAGTACATGCACGATTTTGCGGCTATCAATTGCACCAAAAAACTAGCCCATTTACACCCACTCCACTCACCGGGCATGCCAGGGTGCGAGCTAGGCGTGATGGTGTTGGCGGTCATGGCCGACTCCAGGTCGACGGGCTGGTCCTCGTACTCCGTGGCCATCTTGAGCGCCATCTGGAGCATGTCCTCGCCGAAAGCGTTGTTACCGTCGATGCCCGCTACCGGGCTGAAGCCTTCTTCCGCTGTTAATAACAATAGAAGTATAGTTTAAAACTATAATGCCGTAACCAAGAATGGACCTTCATAATTAGTTTGCTGGCCTAGGCCGGCAAAGAGGTGTGTTATTCATAAATGGAAAACTTCTTTGTTTTTACCTTTTGGCCGCCAAGCATGTTTGAGAAGTAACAGGAATTTAAACTTTAAGTCAAGGTAGTGAAGGTCTTTTTTACTCTGTATAGCTTGTCACGCATAGTCGACAACGGCGGCCAAAAGGTTAAAGTAATACGAATATATCCGAGTATGTTTGAGGAAAGTAGGATTATTCAGGTAAAGTCTACTCACCGTTGTCATCATCCGTGTCAGAATCGCTCTGATCCTTCTTCTTATCGCCGGCTACCATCTCGGCCATCATCAACAGCTCCGCCTCGAACGGATCCGTCGGCATCTTGTCATGGATCTTGTTGATCTCCTTCAGTATGCCTTTCGCCGAATTTCGAGTCGTCGGTATGAACACGGGCGTCGGTATCGGCAGCGGTATCGGCACCGGAACGGGGAACGGTAGCGACCACATAGCGCACGGAACGGGGACGTAGATGGGCACCGGAACGGGTATCAACACTCGTCGCTCCAAGCTCGGGTCCGTCTGGCACTCCTTGGTGCACGGGTGCGGGCGGCACGACACCCCTTTCGAGATCATCATCGGTTTGGACATGGTCGCCTTGTTGGCGACTTCCCTCGGCGGGAGGGTTTTGAGTATGACGTGGTTGTAGATCTTGGGCGGCGGCGGGGGCGGCGGCGGCGTGGGCGCGCGCGGCGGCGGGGAGGGCGCGCGGGGCGCGGGCTGGCGCTTGGCGCGCGTGGCGGCCGCGGCGCCCGCGCCCGCCGGCGGCGCCGGCACGCTCGCCAGCGACTGCACGTTGGAGATCACCGGCAGCCCCGACGCCCGGGTCTGAGATTTCGGCACCGCTGTGGGCGATGAACGATATTAAGTCCACATCCATCTCTAGTCCAGATATCTAATGGTCGAATTCAGAAACGCCACTTAAGCATTTGATTAGAGATTAAATAGGTAGTTAAATGGCCCTAAACTAGTTTCATCCTATACAAAAACGTCACTTTAATTAAAGATCAAATTGAGCAGCCTTTCTGAACTTGGCCATAAATCTTTTTATATATATAAAAATCGATTGCCGTGCATTAGTCTCACTAAAACTGAAAAATGGCTTGACCGATTTAAATAATTATTTTTTTACTTTGTTCGCATGAATACAGGCTCGGTTTATAAACAAAAAGACTAGGGAAATTCCACGCGAATAAACTTGCGGGCAGAAGCTAGTGTTATAATACATTTTTGGTCACCAGTCGTTGCTTAAATAAAGCAATCGTCGTTCGGAAGAAACATTCCTCGAGTACCCTAGAGATGCACTAACGAAGTATATTTTGGAATTCCATCTCTAAAGGGGTGAAAAGAGGTGATAAAGATTGTATGGAAAATACCGCGGGCAAAGCTGTTGCGGGTCCACTAGTACTTTATAAAGGAATACTTCAGACGACATGACGGGCAAGTTTCTAACAACCTTAACAGTTCTAACGAAAACCTAAGTTTACGTTTTACTACCAGTAATAGAATTTTAGAAGCACAACTATTTAATTTACCATTATTTTTATGACTTGAACTGGAATAAGTGCGCCTAGGAGCACCAGTGGGAACGGCCTTCTGCTGATCGATTGGTTCACCGGGCATCAGCGCTGGCGTGTGCTTCGAATATTGACCCTGCAAAACGGATATTAAAAAAAAAACTTATTTAAAACCACTATAGTATCACACATAGTATAAAACAAAGTCGCTGTCGCTGTCTGTCTGTCCCTATGTATGCTTTAATCTTTAAAACTACGCAACGGATTTTGAAGCGGTTTTTATTAATAGATAGAGTGATTCAAGAGGAAGGTTTATGTGTATAATATATGGATAATTGGAGATTTGATATATTGTAGAGAAACACTGATAAATTTAGAGGTTTCTAATGTGATGTAGTAAATAAACTAATTATTTTGCACTTACATTGCAAACGCTGGCTGTACCCCACGAGATAAATCAAAATAATGTACTACAGTATTGTACACCTTAAAAAGGTCAACAAAAACGTCCGCGATGGTATATGTCTATCTCTTAAGGATAACCCACAATAACTATTTTTTATCCTTAACATTTTACGGGGAAAATGGCTTATTTACGAAGTGATTTTAAGCAATACAGCATTAATCCTTATCCAATTTAGTACCTTAAATACATTGTCCATTTAATATAGATCAATATGGCCCTTTACAGCATGTAATTTAAATGAATATTTCCGAAGATATTACAGATTTAAAATGCAGGGACATAGCACTTTATGATTAACAGCGATCGGACGCGCGTTTATCGGAGCTCTCTGGAACAGAAGCTGTAAACGTTTGTTTATAAGGACATTCTGTAGTAGGTAGGTATATTTAGTATCAGCATTGCACCCGTGCGAAGCCGGGGCGGGTCGCTAGTAATACTCTAAACCTCATAAAATATTTTGGAAAACATTTGGTACCGATCTCTTCCAGGCAACCTTAGACAGTATCTAGAAATATAGGTTGACTTCTGTAAAGTTGCCCTGACCTTCCAGCGAGCCAACTTTGATTTCAGACATTCATGTCAAGTTACAATCCTTTTCACAATAAACGCTAGGTTAAGAGCATTTGCATGAATCGGATGGTGCATTAAATTTGTACTGTAACATTAAACATTATAATAACTCAACTTTAAAGGTTAAGCCCGAACATGGATGAAACGAAGGCTAATGATAATAAACAGCCCTACCTACACTAGAGATCGATTTTTCTCATCGAGCTGCTGATAGTGCCCGTTGTGAACTTCCTCAATGCAAGGGGAACTCGGCCTACTACTACTACTGCAGGTTAATCACATACCAAATATTCTAAAGACACCGTGTAAGCTAACTTTTACTAGCGGATAAAGCCATAGTATAAAGAGGAGGAAGTAAGTTATCTTCATACAAACGCACCGCACGCGGCTTGTATGTGTGCGCCAAAGTATCTATGCGTCGCCGCACGCACACTTAACAAATCTCGACCCGTTTAGTAAGGGGAAACGGGTGGAGATTTTGTTTAAGTGTGCGTGCGGCAATGCGGCGCGTTTGTATGAAGATAACCTACTTCCCTTCTCTTTATACTATGATAAAGCTGCCAAACTTGTGGGGCCCGCAGTGTTTTTAGAGCGCTGCGATTGGTGCGTTCGCGGAAAGGCGCTCCCCGCGCCCTGCCTAGCCCCGCCGCTTATGACTTTTTTGTCTCTAACGATGGCAGGGGGGGTCGCCCGGCATGCGGTGTCTATTGGATATTGTGGTCTGTGGGGTTAAATTAATAGACAAGAATTTCCTGTACGCGAAATACGCTACGCCTCACCTGGAATGCCATGACGCATTGATACGTGCAGAAGTTCCGAACTGTCGCGTCCGACATCGTCAAATGGTACTGAGCTAGCGACGTCCGCTTGCACATGTCGCATTTTATTCTGGAAAAACAATTATTCGTTACTTTGGTAAATATCGTTTGATACTTCATTCATTGAAATGGAACAAAATGAAATAATCCATCATGCAAAAGTTCGAAGGAGCAAGTGAAATTTGCAGTGGTTTAACAGTGGAAAAACTGACCTCCTCGACGACACAGCATTAACTGAAACCTGATAGAGGTTCAAGCAGTTGAGCGAGCACATCATAACGACTTGTCCCGAGTTCTGAACACGCCGTATCATGTCGAAGTTGTATTTCTTCACTTTACACCAGTTGCAGGGCACGATGTGACGCGAGTTGCTGATGTACACGTTCATACATGATTTGGAGCAGAAGCAATCTGGGGAGTCGGTCTCGTAGATAGTGAAGCATTTTGAGGCCTTGCGCTCGAAGTATTTCTTACACCATCGGCATTGGTCTGTGAATAAAAAAGTTAAAATCAGTTAACGATTCGACTTTTCTCGGCTATTATCGGCTAAAGCCGGAGACGAAAATGACACAAGTTACATTGCTGCGATTTCTTTTAGGTAGCATTCAACTTAAAGTATCGTGAACACAATGTATATCACCTGCCATGATGACATTACTTACTAGTAGACCTAAGAAGTTTACAGAAGCGATATCGACATGCATTATTCATTGATGTGTATAACTAACTGTACCGATAATATTAAAAATTCATGATTCTTTATTAATCAATATAAAATTTGTGATTAGAGATGCAACGGATAGTGGTTTGGCCGGATACCGGATATCCGGCATGGCCAGTGACCGGATAGCCGGATATCCGGCCGCACACGAGCTATCTCTAAAGCTGTGTTAGCTTGCGTGGCCTTCGTGCGGCGAGCAAGTTTTAACTTGTTACGAATTGTAAGTGCCGGGGAGACCCTTTGAGGTTAAATACGCGCCTTATTACGTCAGTAGGGAATATTCGAACGTGCACGACGTGATGTGACGTGTTAGTTTTATACTTAAATAAAAAGAAACTAAGTTTTAATTTAATAACTGACGTCGATTTTGTATATTTCTGATGGCTTTTATTTGTTTTATCGTATTTCTGGTCCAAGTTTTTACTATCCGGTATCCGGCCGGATACTCACTCACTATCCGGTATCCGGCCGGATTGTAAAATCATGGCCGGCTAGGCCGGATACCGGATAGTAGCCGGATATCCGTTGCATCTCTAGTTGTGATAGTTTAGAGCTACTGGGAGGTTTTGTTGCTTATATCCTTCTGTTGTATTGTGTTCAACAAAGTAATACATTTAAAAATTACACTTGTAATTTGTAATGTGAAAAACGAGGGATACCGACAATAACCGAGGATGGCCGATTGGTGACCTTATTTTAATAGTACTGTAAAATCGAGGCTTTCTATTGCAATTGAGATAAAAATACATGTGAAAGAGTTAATTACCTGGAAATATGTTGTTGACGAATTTAAAGGCAGCGAAGCACGGATCGGAGCACAACCTCTGGACCACATTCTCACCAACTTCTACCTCTATCGTTGTTCCCTTCTCCAGCGAGCAGACGGCGCACTTCGCCCATACCGGCTGCGGCAGCGGACTCTTGCTCATCTGGTCAAACTTCTCCATACAAACTTGGGTACAGAAATCTTTAAACTGCCCTTTATCACCCACCGGGGCGAGGAAACCTTGATGCCCTACTGATATATCTCTCTGACAGTAACAACAGATCTTTAAACCTTTCTTAAACTCCTCCAAGCATCCTGAATTGCAGAACTGACGGATATCATAGCCGAATCTGACGCAGTATTTCCCTAAACTCGTGTGCGTGACCATGTTTTTGCAGTTAGCGCACCGCGAGCCGATCTTATTCTGATATCTCCCTAAGCACACTTCATTACAAAAATCCATGGTTTCCCAAGTAAGGTTTTTGTCGTCCATGTTCAGTTGTAAATTACACTGAAAACACTTTCTGATGAAAGTCCTGTCTCTCTCCTCTCTGGCCGCTTGTACCATTGCGGGTGTTTTGGGTTGGAGTTTATACGCTTCGTCCAAGTACTTATCTGTCGCATTGCTAATGACTTTTAACTTGAGTAGTGGAGGGTTGGCAGGTTGAATGTGTTTGCGGGTTGCTCGTTTCTTCTTTATTTGGTACTTCCCATTTTCTTTGTTATTCAGTTCTTTGATACAATCCTGATCGCATACATTGACGCTCTCACCGTATCTTTTGAAGGCGTACGCACACTGTTTGGTTTCGTTACAGACTAGACACTCTGCTTCGATCAGGCTGATCTCCTCGACGACTTGCCGCCGCCGTTTGAACACGTATTTATCTTTCTCATCGGCCATCATGCTTTGTAAGCAAGACAGAGAGCAATAATTGGTGTCTTCACCGTCAAAGTTGTAATAGAAGTAGCATAATTTATTTTCTTCGCATTCGGAGCAGGGGAGTGTTCTTGGTATTATTTCCTCGATCATGTATTTCTTGTTGGTGACATTATACTGTCCTGGGTGTTCCTCCTGGAACGCGGTGACGCAGGCCTGGGTGCAGATATACTTGTTCTTGGAGTCCTTGTCCATGTATCGGTACGCGCAGGATTTCGTTTCAGAGCATTGAATGCAAGTGCCATCCACTTGGCTGATCTCCTGGATATTGTTTGGTACCAGGTTCTCTTCATTTTCAGTTGTCTCATCATGCTCATTTTCGGTCTCTTTATCTGTGAAATAGGAAACATGTTTTATTTTAATAAACAGTGCCTGGCCTGGGTGACTGAGCGTCGGTCGTTAGATATTATTTAAATATAAAATTTCATTCAAATGGTTAAAGCCATTTCAGAGTAACCAAATAGACATTTAAAAAAACTGTCAGTGGAAAAACCGGCTTGTCAACTATCAATCTAAAATTTTTGTTACTCTACTCTATCATCTAGATCTCCTATAATCTAATGCAAAATTCTTATGCTCAAAGAAACTTTTATTTTTTTGTCCCATTATGTGTGTAACTAACTATGAAGCTGAAAGTTGTGGTAAGATTCCCCCCAAAAGATATATATATACAGTGTAATCTCACTAATCCGGCACTATTAAAAACCGGAGGGTGCCGGATTATTGGAATGTTCGGATTACTGGGTTATACTGAAAAAGTCATAGGTATTAAATAAAATAAAGCATTTCATAAAGAGAATAAATGTATGTAATGTATTATGGAACAATTGAATTAACATGTAGGTACATATGTAATTAACTAGTTTTGAAATAATCCTTAATTGAGTTGTTTGATAATTTCTCACCCGATATGGTTAATAGACGGATACCAAATCGTTTTTTAAATTTATCTAGCCATCCATCGCTGGCACGAAAATCATCTTTGTTGGTAATTTTTTTATAAAATTCAATTGCTTTGGCTTTCAAAATTTCTCCAGATATAGGAGTGTGTTTAGAACGCCGCTGTATGAACCACAAGTAAAGAGCGTTTTCCATCTTTGGACAATCGCCAACTTTTAGTGTTTTACGCTTTCCTGGCCCTGACTCCATTGTCTTGACGTGGTCTATTATCTGCTGCCTTTTCTTCTTAAGATCGTGTATAGTAGCACGCCCAACACCATATTCTTTTGCCAATTTACACATGTTTTGTCCGCTATCTAACTTTTTTAAAATTTCCATTTTATTATTCAAATCTAGTGTTTTGTGTTTGCGTTTATTTGACATTTTTAACTGTAAACTAGTCTCACTTGAAAGAAACAATACGTTAGCACGTTAGTTTTGAGGTTAGACTGCTAGTCGATGACGCAGCGACCAAAGCGCACACGTATAGAGGGGTAAGGGAGGCGTGGGCGGAGGGTGCCGGATTATTGGACGTGCCGATCTATCGAAGTGCCGGATTAGTGAGATTATACTGTATATATATTAATTTTGGTCAGTGGATGCCTAGTCAGACGCGCGGCTCTCTAGCAGAGGATCGTGAGTTCAAATGCCAGCTCGTACTATTAAAGGAAAGCAAATATAGTATATTCTATACCAATAAATAAAATTGAAGTGTCTGTTTGTAATGTCAAAATAATAGCTGTTTACTAAATACATATGAAAGTATATTTACCTCGAGCGCTGACGGCCATACATCTTATACGGCTGTCAGCGCTCTTTTTAAATTAGGCGAGGTATACGGCACTTGTGACAAAAAAATAACTGTCGTGTTTGTTAAGGCTAATCTCCAAAACGGCTGGGCCATTTTTGACGGGACTTTCAATGACAGATAGCTGATGTTATAAGGAGTAACTAAGGCTAATTTTATTTTAGAAACAAAAAGAATAAAAATATTGACCTATGAAATTGTGAACAATATTCGATCTACGCGGGTATAACCGCGGGGGACAGCTAGAATGTGTATATTATAGTATATGTATATGATAAGCAGTATGGGGACTACTGTCGTGTTTCGTTAGGAGAGATGGCCTGTGCCTAGCAGTGGAATATATATAGGCTAATTTGATATTCCTTTTGTAACTCACCCGCGATGTGGTCCAACGTCGCATCTGGATCGGCAGGTGCTTCTTCGCTGCGCGCCGGCTCGTCTCGCCCCTCCTCGGACTCATTCTCGTCATGCTCTGTCTTCGGTATCGTTTCTGCTTCAGCTGCTGTGAACAATGTATATTTTAAAGGTGACAATATGACACAACTTCTATGTTTCATTGGCTAATCTTAGGGGATACGATCTCTAATAGAAATGAGCCCAAACTGCTACTTACGGATGACTGGGTGGTCATATAAACCCAATAGTGACACCGTGAGTGACGCTACAATAGACACTTGGTATTGGTTGTTTAACACGGTTAGTAGTTGGTTTCCTTTTACATTTTAAAGAGTAAAAGTGACAGCGATAAGAAACGTTAGCAACCGCCCTTATACTCGCAAGTTAAGGCCAGGGCTGGCTGGCAGGCTGAGGGAATTGAACACCGAGGTCCCTGTATTAATTATTAAGAAATCAGTGCCATTTGTAAGAAATTTTAGTATTTTCTTTATGAGTCTGATCAATAGTGTTGGTTTTTGTTTTTATTTGCGGTTCATACAAGTCGCCAATATAATATTTTTTACTAAAATTTGTCTAAAATCTTTTTTTTTAAACATGTCTGGACAAAGGGCCCGAAAAATACCTTCAGCCTGTTTCCTTTTTTCGGCTAAGGCCTTTGCTGCCTCAGCTTTGTCAGCCTCCGAAATCTCACGCTCTGTATCAGGCAAGAGGCAGACTTCCTCATCAGCTCCAGGCTCATCTTCCAACTCTGCTACATTCCCACTGTCATCTAGAGGGGTGTCTTCTGTGAACATAAAGAATATTTCAAATGATTAAAAAAACTGAATTGATGTTTGGAACTTAAGTTTGGTATTGTTTAAACTTAAACCTATTTGCATTGTTTATGAATCAATAATTGCAATATGATTTCAATCATGTTCAAAGACAACTTTACGCAGAATATGTTGATGAGACTTAAACATTGTTTTGAAAAATTTCTTTTTACTGGGATTTGGTGCTTGAAAACAAACAACTGTATGAATTTATATATTTACCTGTATGTTCATCATCATCATGAGCCACATCTCCGTCGACATTGTCATCATCATCATCCAAATTGACCCCTGACCCTGTGTCTTTTGTTGTCGATGTCTCTGTTGCAGTTTCACTCCGGTCTTTCAGTAGTGCATCAAATGGATCCAATGCCTGTTGATGAATTTACAAATGTTAGCACTTATTTACAATTGGTAATATTTTTCATGAATTTTTAATTTTATTATTACCATGCTTTAGTTTACAGGATTAGTAAGCCTAACCAATCGATGTCACCATCATATTTAAGAGCTATGCCATGCATTGAGGTCTTGATACAACTTGTATTTACACACACTGGACCTAGTAACAATCATTTAGACAAAATATGAAGCTGTTAATGTCATCACTATGACTTTTACATGTCAAAGAGTTACTGAATACCTGAGTATGATCTTCCTGTGGCTCATCCTGGACATTTGGTGCTGTCTCGAATTCTGGTTTCGCTACATCTTGTTCTTTCTTCTCCTCATGTTCCTGATCATCCTGACTAGTTTCCAATTCCTTAACATTTTCTTGGATAGCTGTCACTTCACTAGCTTTCTCAAGATCTGCCGATTCTTGGCTCGATGTTTCTAAAACTGCTGTCTCCTCATTAGCAGTTTCCAGACCTGCTGACTCCTGACTAACTGATTCTTGACTGTTTGATTCCTCTGGATTCTCGATTTGATCTTGTGATTCTTCAACATTATCTTCCGATTTAATTTCTGATAAAGGAAGTAATTTGTTGAAATTAGTTTTAAATTTATCTCTTGTGACCAAGATGAAAGTTAAATGTTTATTGCTAATTAATAAATCAACCTATTGATAAACACGGGTACGGTTACTGGTCAGACCAGTAGCATGGGGTGGATGCGAATTATCTGGTTAGGCAATATCGGGATGTACATTAACCGACCCGATAAACAGTATTAAATAAATTAGTTCATGTCAAGGTCAAATGATATTTATACAGAAAACTTATAAAAATCAAGTTAAATAAACTGATGCAGTGAAATTAAATCACAATATTATAATCTGAAAACTTGAATTCTTGATTTTGCTCATTTCAATGTCAGGATAACTCGGGTTTTGTTAAATATTGCATTTTTAAATTTGCACATGTGTGGGTGTTAAATTGATAAAACCTCCGGTTAGTTTATTTAGGACATCGCTCTCATCTCATTGTATTTCTTTTTACAAACGTTTTAGTTACCTTTGTTTGTTAGTTGGCAAGTATATTTGACCGAAACATACTAAAAAGATAAGTTACATAAGCTTGTAAATATGGATACTCCTCTGCTGCACTGGGAGTGAAGTAATAGCATAGAATGCGTGCAGATGCTTATCATCCTGGCATGTCGTAAAAGTCGACTAAGGGACTGGTCCTCTCCAACATGGTGGACTATCTGTATGGGCGATGGGCTGATCACCTGTCACCATACAGTTCATCATACCATCTTAGGACTAATTAACCGAAAGTGGCCACAAGTAGTCTTGTGGCTCTGCCGACCCCATTAGGGATATCGGGCGAGATGCTATGTATGTATGTATGTATGTAAATATGGATAATAATATTCCACACAAAAATCAATAATCTGAAAGTTTTTTAAAACTTTTCATATCACATACTTATACTAAAGAGGCAGAGAAATAGCCTATGGGTACTTCTAAATGTGAATCAAGAGTTGCCCAATGCATTGAGATAGAAAAAAAGAAAACTGTATCCATTGTTAAACAAATATTGCATTTATAAGTATCATACCATTTTTCATAACTTCTTCTTTGCACTCCTCAGTAGCTACCTTATCACTAGCACTTTCACTTTCATGATTAACATGGTTCTGCAGATTACTGTCACCATCACTTGCACTAATTTGTTCATTTGCTGGGTCCCCATTGCTGTTAGCAGGTTTGTTTGTGTCACTAACTTCTGCGGGCACACTTTCTTTAAGTTCTAAAACGTCTTCAAGCTCGGCAGGTGGTTCCAAAGCATCAATTTTATCAGCAACATTGTCACCAGAAGCTTGACTCAAAGCCTCCATGGAGTTTTCGGAAACGCTCTCCTTTTCCTCCATTTTACCTACAATCTTTTCGGATATAGGTATATTAAGAGATGAAATACATCTGAAAATAAGAAATATAGAAGCGTTATTGCATTTTAATAAGACGACGCACCCGGCGGAAAGTTTCGAGGTTATAATGCTATGGGGTGAATCGGAAAAGCATAATATTGAAGAATATTAAAAACGCGACCTGGACATTACTCTAGAAACAGATTTTAAAGTATTTATTTCGTGTTTTATGTACAACACTTTCAATAATAGCGGTAATAACAGCGTTAATTATAAGTCAAATGAATGACGCCAACCCTGAAACAAGATCGCGAGCCCGCGCTTATTTGTGTTCAGATTTTTAACCGCTAACGTTACAAACTACGGCTGTGAAAATCAATCTCATATCTATTTTAGGTGGATATCAGTAAAACCAATTTAGTATTTTATTACCGATTAAGATGTGGCGGCAAGTTTCTTTGTAAGAATGATGTGAAAAAACGAAATGACATAGACGGTTTATTTCGCCATAAATTCAAGAGGCTATCATAAAGTTGATTTTGGTTGAAATGATGATGCTTTTCTATGTAATAAAACAATGTTTACAAGAATAAACTACTTGCCTGCATTACTATTTCACACGAAATTCCTTGAAAGCACAACAAACGACACCATTTTGGAATCCACTTGCATGCGATTTGATTTGTTGCGGATGTGTATACTGGACAAACTAATATCTATTTACACACATGTGTATAGGTAAAAAAATCCATATTTAATTAGGTACTTTAAATTAATAAAATACATATTTTTATATACAAGGCAATTGTACCATTATCTTTTGTAATTCCGAATAAATAAAGAGTAATCAATGTAGATACGAATTCTTATTATAAGGTTGGCTATAAGTGACGCTTCCGACAATCCAGTTTGTTCGAGTCACGGCAAATAGCGCTGCTGTTATATCAATCGTCCATACTTGTCATCCCCATGTCATCCCCATAGGGCTTAGCACGAATTTTTTTATTGCGCACATGAAGCATTCATCCTTTTCACACCCTTATATTAACACGCGATTTAAGATCTACTGTAAAATTACAACTAGAGGAAAATTGGGATAAATTATGGCAAAGTTCTCGTCGGAATAAAGGTAAACATTATGGAGACTTACAGCCGGCTCTTCCAACCCGCCCATGGTTTATTAAGCATAGGGAATTTTCAAAATTAAACACTTCCGTCATAATAAGATTACGACTTGGTCATTTGTGTTCCCCTGTGTTCTTAGCAAAATTGAGAATAAAAGACAGTTCGATATGCGAATGTGGTCTAGCCGAAGGAACAATAGAACATATATTTTTAGAATGCCCTAAAATATTGGTCCCTATCTATGATTTACTTCCCCGTAGTATCAGTCGCCCAGTTAATATTAATTACCTACTAACATTAGTGTATTCACCTTTCTGTAGAGTCTTATGTAATTTTATTACAAAAAATAACATAAAACTATAAAAAAATATATTTATATGCAGAACCTCCTTATTCCTGACCCATTTCCCATTTACTTTAGATAGTTAGCATTATAAGTAGTTAGATATAATATAATAGTGTAATGTAATATGGTGATGGAATATGTTTGTGTTTGTTTTAGATTGGTTTTGGCTGGTAATTCACCGAAAATAGTAGAGCTACCGCACATACCAACTGTCTTCAGGCCGTGTCTTATCCAACCTCGACATTGGCAGAATCATCAAGACATTGATGGGGCCATCAAAACCCTAAAAAATCAATCAGTCAACCCTTATATTAGTTAAAAACTGACAGATGCTTTATGTGCGTGATAAAAGCTAGTGTGCTAAGCACTCATATAAGCTTAGGACCTAGCACATAAGCCTTTATCGCGCACATAAATAATTTCTCATTTATTAATTAAAATACATACGGATGCGAAAGGGACTAAGGCTTTATCTGCGCGATAAAAAAAAATGTTCTATGGGGCAGATCGTGTAGTATCGTGAGAAGAAGAGGCGAGCCCACCGAGTCTCTAATGTTGGGGTTACACTTACATACAGCTAACGCCATTCAAATTGACGTGTGTATGCCGCTCCCGAATTAGTTTAATCAAGCATCAAAAGGCATGCCTCAGACATACTAAGTAAATCGTCTGTAAAAGAAGAACAAGGTCAATGATTGAAGTAGTGTATGGAGTAATGCGCAATTCTCGGTGCATTCGAGATAATGTCAATTGAGAGATTAAACGTCAGTGCATATAGTCGTTTGACACAACTGTATGAATCTGACGTTTAATCTCGAAATCGACATTATCTCGAATGTAGCGAGAATAGGGGGCCAGAACGCGTCGACCGATCGACATGTGCGTGTAAGGTGAGGAGTGTGACGTCGTTAAAATTGCCATCGTACGCGTTGAATAAGTGCACCAACACTATTAAAAAGAAAACTATTCCTTTTGGCAAAATAAATTGACCATATTTGAATTAGAGAGCAATATAGAATGATACAAAGTCCACGCGAGCAATTCACTGTACTATTGGCTGGATTTTACGAAATGAGAGACTGGGATTCATATACGCGGTGCAGCCCGAGTACTCAGTGGCCTATTCCACGAAGCTTCAAGTTACAATTTTACAAGCAAAATCTGGCAGCATCGATAACAAATCCCATACATCTGCATTGCAGTGTTACCAGTTTTTGCTTGGTAAATTGTAGCTTGTAGGTTCGTGAAACGGGCCATAGGACCTTACTTCCTACATATAAGAGTTTATATAATCAAAGGCTAAGGCTTCTAAGCGTAGGTTAGTGTGGCTCAAGCATAAAACCTACTTTCACAAGTTCGCTATTGCGAATAGACAGACGAATTCCCTAGAACTATAAAGTACATGTGAACTTTTACACAATCTTCTTTTAGTATGAACCAAGTGGGTAGGTAAAGTTTTTTGAAGACGGGCATATTATAAATTTTTTTGATAGTGGGTGTCAGTGGGGACCAAGAATCTAAAGATAATTAATTTTTATGTCACATCGTTTATGTAGGAGAAATTTTTAAATCTCGCGATGTCCGATGTCTTGCGATGTTCAAACAAATCGTAACAGCCGTTTGCTATTTGATTAAATCTTTGCCTTAAGTTAAATAAAGAAAAAGAAAGTGACCGTTCCACTTCACTGAGCTGTCACTTTCTTTGTCTTTAGGTAGGTATTTTAAAAAAAAGTGACATTTCTTCTTCACTGAGCTGTCACTTTCTTTGTCTTTATTTAATTTAAGGCAAAAATATGTAATCAAACTGCCGAGCAAACGGCTGTAACGAGGGAAATGTCATCGCCGTCATTTAAAAACAACTCCTGAATAAATTATATGTTTTAAAAATTTATTATCTTTAGATACTTGGTCGCTGAGACGTCCAGTATAAAAAATATATGTAATAATGTACTTCAAAAAACTTGACCTACTCACGTTCAAACAAATCATATCATATATGAAATATGAAAGGATTTCATTATAGTTGCCTGTTCCTCATGGTTTATAATCGACCTAAAATGTATAGATTTCATGCCGAATCACTCGTCAATTAACGGGATTAGCCGTGGGTGAAGCCTGGCCATTAGTAGCGTACGTTTAATTTCAACTTCAAATTGATTCAACAATTGGAATTGGAAATTGTACCGTGATTAGGACTTTTATAATTTTTATGGCAAGGAAGTACGATCTTCTCTCCAAAAAAAAATTATATTCCCCGTACTATCATTTGATTGGCTGATTTTAATTATGTGCTGTTTCTATTGGTCAGTTTCATACGGTTGTTTTGTTGTCATTCTCGTCAACTATGGCGGGCTTGTGTTTTTTCAAGCTCAAATACGAAATGAGTAGTTATGTGCGCCGCTCGGGCGGCGACATTGACAGCGATTTGTCGAATATTCTCGTTCGCCATTTTGTGAATGCAATGGAATTTTGTATTAAGTAATCAACGTGAGGTCATCTTGGTGGAATTCAAAATAGGCGTAAGTTCAACTTTTCGCAAAGTGGCCGGAGGCACACTTATATTCAACATATTCGCGATTCATGTGTGGGGGACGGTGTGTGCTCGCGTTTATCGTTTATTCGATGCTTGACTATTTCGTTTTGCAGCGGATAACCAGACGTTTGACCTTCAGAGATGCCGCAAATCTCGCTTGTTTCAGTGTTTTCGTTTTGCAGGTTCGCGAGTGATGACTGAGAATTGCGTTGTGGGTAAGCCGTCGCTGAAGCGGCATGAAGTCGCCAGGCCTATCCATATTCAGAGGCTGGAAGCCGCTTTGGACATCCGTCCATTCGTGAACCAAGTGGAACAGATCCTCAACTCTGATGGAGGGAGCGATAGCGACGACGATTCTGACGGGAAGTCTATGGGCAATGAAATGTCCAAAGGGGACAGGGTGGTGCATGGGGTCGTCACTACTAAGCAAGGCTAGTATTATTTATAGTTTCATGTGGGCTAGGTATAGCAATTCAACGTCTTTATCAAGCCTATGCGGGGTATAAGTTAGCAGCACTACTCATGCCAACCCAGCTCTTGTAGGAAGCCTAGCAGACTCTTGATGTTGCCAATAGCTTCCTGAAGCAACCTCCGGCTTTTGAGGTATTGTCCCTGGCAGTTCGCCATGCTGAGACATTCCAAAACAATGTGGGTGGCTGTCACTTCTGCCTCCAGGCAGGCTCTGCACAGAGGGCTGTCTGTAACATTTAGAGCATGTCCAGCAAGACTAGTATTGGACAGCTAAACATTTTCAAATATACAACTATCATATACAATAGTTCTAGTTAATATTTCTGTATTAAATTTTAACATGTGTGGCAAACTGTAAAAAAATATAATAAGCTTGTCCTATAATGACCCATTAAAGACCTCTGAATATATATTTTTCCATTAACACATTCAGTGTCGAAAACAAGATATCAGGTTGTCTATTACTTTGTCGCCACGCTGAACGATTCAATGGTTGGGTTCTTGCTATAGCAATTTTGTATGGAGGTCATTCTGCGGCACCTGGGATGGAACTTGATTTTTTGGGTTGGCACTGAAAGTGTTATAAATAATTTTCATATAAGTTGTTGTGTCCAGCAACACCCTTAATTGAAAAAATGATACCTCACCGAGTTTTTTGCCCGCTCTTCTCAATAGAGGATTTTTTCAGATTCATTCCTTGACCTTCATAAGAGCTTGTAAAAGCCTAAATTGAATAAATATAGTTTGACTTTAACTTTGACTTAACAGCAGCAATAACCTTAAATAATCTCATTGGTCTGGTTCTGATTAGATGAGAAAACTGTACAGCCGTTATTTTTTGTACCTACCATGAATTTAAAATATAATGTCTTAAATATTACTTAACGTGATTGACTGAATCAATTGGGCACTGGTAGTGTAGCTGCTTTATGTGCCGTAAGTCACAGGTTTGAGTCCTGCTGGGGAATATCTTTGTGTGTTGAGCAAAAAGGGTTGTACACAAGTTATGAGTGTTTAGTATTTATGTATGTACATCAGAGGCGAAGCGTGAGGGTAAGCAAATTCTAAAAATTATATAATACTCATTAAATTATCTATTTACTTAAAAAAATATGTAATATCTAATTTTTATGTTAATACAAGAAGTAATTAATAATAATAGTAATGTTTGAGTTAAGAAATTATGCACAGACTTACCCTCACACTTCGCCTCTAATGTACATATTTGGGTCAATTTCAAAAATTTGTACATAATTAAGGCGTTGTTAAGAAAAAGTTATAAAAGTTCCTCTGCGTTACGAAAATTAACAATATAATTGTATGCCTTATGGCCACAATTTAAGGTATATAACTGTATGGTTAATTTTCGTAACACAGAGGAACTTTTAAAACTTTTTCTTAAGAACGCCTTAATTACGTACAACTTTTTTGAAATTCTCCCATTTATATTTTTAAGTATTCAAATCATTGTTTAGTTCCACAGGGAATCCTAGTGTGGGAATAGATCGATGTGTGTTAGTGACTGAGATCTTATTATTACAGAACGCCAGAGCGACCGCTTACGCCTTTACAATCTCACCTCAGTGGGTGAAGAAAGACAGTGGCTCCGGAACGTCCTGCTGTCCTCAGAGTCTGACACCAGCAGTGGGGAGGACACCCCTGCAGGCAAACAACAGAGGATAAAAAGATTGCTCAAAGAAAGGCACTACCACAACAAATATGCCAAGGATTATTATAAAGATCAGGGGGTTAGTATAACAGATAGTCCTAACGGAAGACCAGCGTTGGCGGTCCCAACGTGAGACCAGTGTTGGCTTCACAGCCAGCACATGCTGAGTTGGGACCCTTTCAACAATATTTATTGTTTCTTGTTTTTTTATACGTGTTTTGCTATGTTAATTGTTGTGAATAAATTTATTTTATTTTTTTCTTCATTCTAATTAATATGCAAAGTCAAATTTCCTTTTGAAACTTATCTAATACAAATTCAAATTCATAAATGTATGAAAATACAGTTAAATACACGGTCTTATGTATATTATTAATGCAATTGTGTTCAGCATGTAAGTATGCATACAAATATTGGCAATATTCTTATTTAATACGTGAAAAACACACGGCTTTACTCACGATTTATTGTCGGGACCCCGCTCAAACCCTGAAGAAGGACTCCAATCGAGTTCGAAACATGTTGGACTATTTCTGACAATAAATCGTGAGTAAAGCCGTGTGTTTTTCAAGTATTCATGATGTCTCACGAAAGTTTTAATTTGACTAATATTCTTATTTCTAAAAATCCTTGCAACAAGATGGAGAAGCTATTAGAATTGAACTTGAGAGAAAAATGGTTTTTATTCCCAAGCGGAGGACAAAAGAAACAACCAAACCATCTTTAAACTGATGGCATATTTTCTTTTGAAAGTATTGATTAGTTTCCTAGATAAATTAAAAAAAAATGTTCTAGGCTTAAGGATTTGGTCATATCGACATTATCTTATTTTTGTCATTATTGATATCTATTTCAATTAATTCTGTTTATTTTATATATTACCTTATAGTATAACTCTTGAGATTCAGCATAGTAAAGCTATTAAGTATAAAAGTTGGGCTTTCTGATCGAACATGATGAAAATGTTGAAGATTGCGGAAGGTATCTGTAAATTCATGGTTGGGTCCTTCAACAACTTCTATAAGAAATGGTGGCGCGCCTTCTGCGTCCATCGGCTCCCGACAACAGATCGACAGTCCACTTGGTGGTTCATAATACATTTCCCGATGCCCCCAGAACTCTCGCTACATGTACTACGGCGCGGGGCTGCTGTCGACGGTGGACCGGTACCCGGAGCGGCGCGTGAGCCGGGCGGCGCCGGCGCGCGGGCGCCGCGGCCGGCCCGAGCGCGGCCGCGGCGGCCAGAAGAGCCGCCGCGGCCGGAACAGGGAGGGCCGGGGGGATGGCGGCGATATGGTGAGTGGGTTAATATTGCCATGGCCAGTGGGTTGAAAATGGTCTGAGAGCCAGTAACAGATTTTCACGACCCCAGTCCTTCTCGAGCAATAACTCGTAAAATGCTCAGAGAGTTGAATCATGAAGTCTCGTGAACGTCAGCTGCAGTTCCGTGGGTGGTTTGAGCAGCGGTAGCCCCTGTTATCACGTAGTTTTTCTTATTTATTTATCATTCCGTCCCAATAGAGAAAAAGGGTTTCCCGAAAAATTCTAATTAGTCCATCAGATTATCAAAAAATATTGAACACACTTATGACGTCGTAAGTCCCCACTTATTGGTACAAAGTGTGCAAAGTTGTGACGTCACGCTAAACTTCAACGCACCATATCTTCGTAATTTTTTGTATAATCGACAGAAGAAAAAATATGTGCTCAATATTTTTTTATAATGTATATGACTGACTGATTAGAATTGTTCAGGAAACTTTCTTATTTATCAGATTATAGCTATAGCTAACCAATATCTTGAAGAAAAAAAAATCAGGTGACTATTAAATGGTAGCTGACGTATTATTGACCAGTTATCGCCAGAGAGGAAATGATTGACGAAATTCGTACCTGGCTCGTGGATTAAAACTTGAAAGACATTTTCATCTGCTTGAAATACCGCTACACATTTAATTTGATATTTGACAACCAAGCGGTGCTCTTTAGTGGAGTTTGACATGGTGTGCGTCAGGGACTTTCTTGTAAACAGAATGAGTAGGTTGAGTGCAGCGACAGCGGTTAATGATTTATTTATTACATTATTGTAGCCTGATGGTGCTGAATGGGAGGAGCATCTCAGAAATATAAAAGAGGAGAAAGAGGATGAATTCACCATTGTGGAAAAACCGGGAGTAAGGTATGTATTTTCTGCTATTATATATTGTATCTAACGCTGCCTCCGAAGCTAGCGTCCCGGGTTCGATAAGTAAGGGCAAATATTTGTGTGATGAGCATCAATGTTTGTTCCCGAGTCTTGGATGTCTCCTATGTATTGAAGTATTTATTTCTCTATATAAGTATGTATATCGTGGTCTAGTACCCATAACACAAGCCTTTAGAGCTTACTTTGGGACTAGATCGATTTGTGTAAAAGATTGTCCCCTGATTTATTTATTTATTTGTTCCGAAGGGGTCGTAAGAAGCTGTCGAGCCTCAAGACGCCCGAGGCGCTGACGGCGCGCCGGCGCCGGCACTGGCAGCTGCTGGTGAAGAAGGAGCTGGGGAAGGTGCAGCGCGCGCGCGCCGCCGCGCACCGCGACCTCATGCTGCAGCGCAAGCGCCTGGCCGCGCTGTGCTGCAAGCACTGGCGCCACGTCGCCATGCAGGTGGGTGCGGGGTGGGGGGGTCAATATGTCAATTTGGGGGGCCAATTCGAATTCATCATATTTATAAGGAAATAAAATAAAAATTAGTTTTTTTTTTTAATTAATTAATTAAAGTCGAAACATTACATTGCATATACTCTACATAGGCTCTACATTGGCTCTACATTGACTACATTGACTCTACACTACATTGACCCTACATTGACTCTACATTGCCTCTACATTGGCTCCTCATGGACTCTGCATTGACCCTACATTGACTCAAGTTTTGAAAATAGGAAATAAACCAGGCCCCCAATTCTCGCTGCATTCGAGATAATCTCACAATCGAGACTAAACGTCAGTGCAGACAGTCGTTTGACACAACTGTATGAATCTGACGTTTAAGCAGCGAGAATTGGGGGCCAGTACCCACCATACCATGCTGTTATTTTTCATTTTGACATTTGACACTTAATAATAAAGTTTCATATTAATGAATAGAAACTTGTCACTCATAATACAATAATTAATTGACATTTCGGGTCTCGTCGTCTTCCGATTGAGATCCGAGTTTTACCGATGCGAACATATTATTCACTATATCTGTACCTCATTTACATGCAGCCACTGCCACTGCTGCTCGCGCTGCCAGAAATAATTCCCGCATACTGATATCGAAGGCAGCGGGTGTTTACATGCTGCTTCCTGCCTCACTGCGCGCCGCGACGAGTAGCAGCGGCAGGAGCGGGAGAAGTGACCCATTTACATACTCGCGCTGCCCACTTCCATGCCCACTTCCCTGCTCACTTCGGTTGCATGTAAATGAGGCAGATTATAGCTCGTTTCTTTCCGATCCAATGCTAGCTTATGTGCAAAAATTAATTAGCATGTTAACCAGCCATGGTTATAATCTTATCAAAAGTGGAACGTCTTAAGGATGTATACCCAATACATCGATTTGTATATTTTTCACTGAAATTGAATAGTATGGTAATATTAGTCATTTCGCGTAAGTGTAATAAAAAATAAAACCACTTTACCGTTCTTTTAAAGGAGATAAATGACATTTAAGATTACATGTGTTATGTGCTGTGCCTGTGTTATTTGTACCGGAAAATGATTAAATTACAAGAAAAAGCGAAAAATGTGTCTGTCCCATAGTACTTTGATATTTAGAAAATGTATTTTCTATAACTTTGTATTCTCCTCGATTTTTTGATGACAAAAAAAAATGTTGACCCTGTTGTTCCCACAGAAATATTGTTGATTGAATTTCCATGTGTCCGGATCGTAACGTCGAACGGTAGGGAAAGGCCGCTAGCGCTGTTGTCACTCGAGTAGTCAAATCAGGTTCTAATTTTATTTCACATACTAAATATGTAATTATTAATAATCACACAATTTCTAATTTTAAATCATTATTCGTACAAAATTACTCATTGCTGTTCTTTGGTGCAAATGAAACAAAACTTGAAAAATAAAATAAATGTACTGCAGATTTGACGTGGTATACATCATTAAATTTGTATTTCTCTCACCAGTCCCAGAAGAATATGAAAGAGACAGTATGGAGGTGCAAGCGGCTTAGTCGCGAGATGCAGGCCTACTGGCGGAGATACGACCGCGCCGAGAGGGAGACGAGGCGCAGGATGGAGCGAGAGGCCGAGGAGCAGAGGAAGGTAATGTCGTCTCTCTCTGACAGAGAGACAGTATGCGGGTCTAGTTAGTCTGAAACATCACCACGTATCACCAGGGGGGGAAGTGCGATTCGGACTCGCGCACGAAGGGTTCTGTACCATTATCTATAAAAACGGCAATAAAATCATGTCTCTTGTATAGGAGCCCCGTTAAATATTTATTTCATTCTGTTTTTTAATATTTGTTTTTATAGCGGCAACAGAAATACATCTGTGAAAATATCAACTGTCTAATTATAACGGTTCATGAGATACAGACTGGTGACAGACGGCCGGACAGACAGACTGACAGAACTCCTTTTGAAGTCGGTTGACAAGCGATATCATTCCAGATGGACGTAGAACTGATGGAAGCTAAGCGACAACGCCGCAAGTTGAACTTCCTGATAACTCAAACAGAGCTGTACGCTCACTTCATGCAACGCAAGCTGAGTGCGGGGGAGGAGGGCGACGGTGCCGACCGTATTCTGCGGCAGTTGGACGAGGACAGGGATCCGAGGCTGGCTGCTATTGACCATTATGACAGGTGAGTAAACGGAAATTTATAGCTGCAGTGGGGATGCATGAAAATCAAAATGAGGTTCAAATGATATATTATGAAAGTAAATGTAAACAAAAGCATATTATAGAAAGAAGCAGATCATTTTGACTATTAATTTTTATTCGATTCACGGTCAAAATTAGTGAAAAATGTACATTGTTTTTTAGTTCTGATTTAAGTTTTCTGGACATCCTCATCAAATGTATGTCATGTCATGTTTTATTTTCACGATGTTGGTCTAAAAACAGTATTTTCGGAAATAATTGCAGATTTCGTTTAAACACCATACATTTAGTACAGTCTAACGACAGCTGTGACGTCATAGCTGTTGTCTATTTTGTATCGAGTGTTCTTGCGAGTGGTATGACCAATGACTTTTCAAAGTTTCATAACTCATAAGATAGACAGCATAATAATGTTTTGCGTACACAGATCGGTTTCTATTACTCAGCACTTTCCAATACAAGATGAAAAAAAAAAACTATGCATCTTCCCTGTGCATCTAACTGTACATATATTCGGTGGCGACCGCGTCTCCTATCAACTGCGCCTGTTGCTATTCGCTTGCCATAACTCCAAAGTGAATGTCTGCAGCGACGCAATGAAGGCGCGCGCCTCTCGCAACGCTCGTGAAGCGTTCCGCACGGACCGCGCGCGCACGCGCCAGTTCGACGCGGGCGTGGACGCGCCGGCCGAGGCGCCGCGCGGCGACCACTCGCAGCCGGACATCTTCCAGGGCACGCTCAAGGGCTACCAGCTCAAGGGCATGAACTGGCTCGCCAACCTTTACGACCAGGTACGACATGTTAATCCCGTTCTAATTTTTGGCTGCTCATTTTATAGCTGGATGCCAAAATTTCTATATGATTTGTTCGCTTGGCAGACCTGCAGTTCAATTACGTAGCACAATTGGTATCGGTTTGGCTCGAAATGCAAACCAATTTAGTCTTCACTCTGTGTAAATAAGGGTACAATTGGTTTACTTTCCGCGAAAGCGATACCAATTGGTGTTACGTAATTGAGCGGCTGAATTGTTCGATTAATGACAATGTAAAAAACCACAGAAAAATAGTCTGCTACCATGGCAGCGCTGCGTTTTCAATTGACAGCGTTTCATATCATCTCGAACCTCCAAAGGAAAAAACGGAACCCTTATGGGATCACTCGTATGACTGTCTGTCTGTCCGTCTGTCACAGCCTATTTGCTCCAAAACTACTGGACCGATTGAGTTAAAATTTCATACCCATACAAATGTAAGTTGATAACCGCAACACGGACGCGTAACGTAAATAAACGATATCGTGAGAAATATCAAATGAAAGGGCTCATTTTGAGATTTTTTATTAATATATTTTTTTTTTTATTTTAAAATAATTCGCTTGGAAGTTATTTAGGAAAATAGACGAAAATTTACCATTCCCCCTTATCTCCGAAACTACTGGGTCTAAAATGTTGAAAAAATACAGAACATAGATCTTTAGCTATAGATTACAGGAAAACCTGAACGTAACAGGAAATGTCATATAATCATGTACGGAACGGAACTCTTCACGCGTGTTTAACTCGCCCTTGTCCGGTTTTTTAACTTGTAGCTCGTTTCCAGGGTATAAGCGGCATCCTGGCCGACGAGATGGGCCTGGGCAAGACGGTGCAGTGCATCGCGTTCCTGTGCCACGTGGCGCAGCGGCTCGGCGTGTGGGGCCCCTTCCTCGTGGTGTCGCCCGCCTCCACGCTGCACAACTGGCAGCAGGAGCTGCAGAGATTCGCGCCCGACTTCAAAGTGGTCAGTCAGTGGCGATGCGAGTTGGTGCGAGGCTTTTACAGGGTTTAGGCATAGAATACAGAACTATCATAGTAGTTTATGTAACGGTTGCATAATGATAGACCTTGAAATACGAGTGTGGGTTTATGAAACGAGCCTATAGGCGAGCCTGCCTGCCCGCTGCTTATGGCTTTTTGCCTCTAATGCTCTCAGTGGCGCCTGGCCATGCGGAGTCTATTGGATATTATGGTCTGTGATGTTACCAGACGTCCCTTTCGCACCCGCTAATTAGTTAAAAAGTGACAGGTGCATTATGCGCGCGATAAAAGATAGTCCATATAGCATGCATAAGCCTGTACAGAACTTGGCGATGAGTTTACGCGCGTATTGTGCTTATTTCTTGTAATAAAAATCATTGTATACATAACTCTATACTATATTTGATAGTTTTTCATATTATATTTGTATCATGAGGACATGAAATATATTATATTTCAAATTGTTTCTTTTTGTTTGATATTTAGAGACTTTACATCTCCGTCTTTATTCTTGACCGTGGCGACTGTCTAACCTCCATTTAACCTAGATTAATCGATTTAGATGTTTTTTTTGTTTCAATTATTATTTTATTATTATGACCCTTAGAGGCTTTTTACATCTCTTAAGTCATTTAACTTGTCCAGCCGCGGAGACTATACATCGGGAGATGTTTAGTTATTTATTGGAATTAATTTGTACCCATTACAAAACTATAATGTCAAAGTTGAAAAAAGACTTACTGCTGAGTTTCTTGCGGCGTTTCTTCTCAGCAGATGTCACCTTTCGAAGCGCTGGTAGATTCAGACATGTGAAAGAGCTCGTGTGGCCTACTTGCAAAATAAATATTTTCATTTTCATTTTCTTGCAGGTTCCATACTGGGGCAGCCCGAGCGAGCGCAAAATCCTCCGGCAGTTCTGGGAACGCAAAGATCTGCACACGCGCCAGGCTGCCTTCCACGTGGTCGTGACGTCATACCAGATCGTGGTCAGCGACCTGAAGTACCTCAACCGGGTGTCCTGGCAGTACATGATACTGGACGAGGCTCAGGCGATCAAGAGCTCCGCCAGCATGCGGTGGAAGCTGCTGTTGGGTTTTAGCTGTCGGAATCGGCTGCTGTTGTCAGGTTGGTGATGAATTAGGCTAGTTTCCTGAAAATATCTAATTAGTCCGTCATTTACATTAATAAAAAAATATTGAACACATATATATTTTTTCTTTTGTCAATGAAACAAAAAATGACGGAAGATATAGTGCGTCGAAGTTCCTCGTGACGTCACAACTTTGTAAAATTTTTACCATTAAGTGACGTCATGAGTCCCCACTCCCGAACTTTGATGCGCGTTATCTTTGTCAATTTTGATTGATCTGATAAAGCAAAAAATTACGTGTTCAATATTTTTTGATGATCTAACTGACGGAGTAATTAGAATTACTATTTTTTTACCATGGAAACATCCCTATTGTTGGGATTAGACTTGGTTAGTTTCAGAGCTTAGGTTCAGTCAAACTCAAACTCGGACTCAAAACGTTTATTTAACAAATTGGCCACGTATGGGCTCTTTTACTTGTCACATGAATAAATTAAAATGGGTTGAATGTACCAGCGGTTCGGAGAGGACCATCATTATTAAGGAGCGCCGCAAGAAACTCAGCAGAAAGTCATCTTTTCAAATCAAACAATGATGAATCAAACGTTTGACGACGCGGTTAGCCTAGTTGGTAGTGACCCTGCCACCGAAGCTAGCGTCCCGGGTTCGATCCCCGGTAAGAGAAAATTTTTGTGTGATAAGCACGAATGTTTGTTTCTGAGTCTTGGAGGTCTCCTATGTATTGAAGTATTTATTTCTCTATATAAGTATGTATATCGTCGTCTAGTACCCATAACACAAGCCTTTAGAGCTTACTTTGGGACTAGATCGATTTGTGTAAAGATTGTCCCCTGATTTATTTATTTATTGATTTTACATTATGTATAAGCTCTATTAGAAACATTACACAATTATAAAGCAATAAATGATAATTATAAAGACTAATAAAAATTAAATCGATTATCGATCGATAATCAAAAAAACTATAAAATATAGTGTGGAGAACACTATGAGTGGCCTCGCCGTTGGGCTCGTTGATGAGTTGTTCTCATCGTCATTAGCTAATATACATCTCTATGCTAGGCACAGTCCCTCTCACTCATAGTGAGAGGGACTGAGATTGAGGACTCCAAACTACCTAAGGCCCAGAAAAGCGCTTATGGCCAAAGGCCAGCATACATTCGCTTTCCTGATTTGATTTTCGATTCGGGCTTTCCGAACGCAGCAAACCCATATAACAATCAGGGCTTGTCACCCACGTTCTACAATTTCTTCATACACATTTGAAAATTTCCGAACGGAACGCGCCTACGTTGAATCACTTGATCGAGCTTTGAATTTATGTGACCGCATAACCATTCACAACGCATCAAATTATACGCTTTATAAACATACAGTGCATATATTTTACTAGTGGACCCGCCACAGCTTCGCCCGCGGTATTTTCCATACAAACTTCATCACCCCTTTTCACCCCTTTAGGGACGGAATTTCAAAAAATCCCTCCTTATTGCAGCTCTAGGGTACTCGAGGAATATCTCCTCCAAATTTCAAACCTCTAGGACCACCCGTTTAGGCTGTGCGTTGTCTATGAGTGAGTCACGGTACTGTTTTATATGCAGGGCTCGAACAAATCATGCGGATGACGTAAAAATGACGTAGTTTTGCACACAGGATGATGTTTTGTATTTAAACTGCCGTGTGACATATCGCACGAATAAAAAAAAAATCGTGAGAATCGTGAATAAAATAAATGTAACGAAATTTGCTATCTTAAGTACAACAGTCATCTGAATGACAATGTAAGTCAAAGACGCTGTATACATAACGTCTTTGACTGACATTGTCATTACTCGACTCATTTCAAGTGACGATATCGTTTAGGTACTAAAGAGGTTGATTAATGATAAATGATAAGTAATAATTGTTTTTGAAAATAATATTTGAAATCATCCTATGAGTGGTTTGACGTCATCCGCATTGTTTTTTCGAGCCCTGTTTATATGTATAGATAGATTAATGTCTCTCGGCAATCATCGCATTTCCGAATATAAACGAATGCAACTGATAGAAATTCGACTACTGACGAAACACGAAGTTGACAGTCCTGGCTTCAGTTACCGAAGCAATGCACCAACATTGTCTTAACCTCAAGTGTATCTGTAGGTACCCCGATCCAGAACAGTATGGCGGAGCTGTGGGCGCTCCTGCACTTCATAATGCCGACTCTGTTCGATTCCCACGACGAGTTCAACGAGTGGTTCTCGAAGGACATCGAGAGCCACGCCGAGAACAAGAGCACCATTGATGAGAGTAAGTATAGACAACGCTAGATGTGGGTTCCATAGAGTAATGTACAGTAGAATCCGGTAATAACGACGGCCAAGGGACCGGTGATATTGCGTCGTACTAACCGGAGGCCGTACTAAACGAACAGACATTTTTATTTTTTATTAATGACATATTAATGTATTTATATTAAATTGTGGATATTGTCGAATGATTTACTAGCCACCTTCTAAACGTTTTATTATTACAATTTTTTTCTTCAATAGAGCAACTTTTTCGTTTTGTAGAAGCCATTTTTTTACGCGTACTCTCTCGTTACCCGCAAATGAAGTACTGCCGCATAAAATAAACAGTCGCATTCCAATCAGCGATGTGCAGGAGATGGCTTCTTACCTACGATTTATTTGTAAACACGTCAACGGTCGTCGTTGTAACCGGACAATTGTTTGAAATTGTTCGTAATAAACGGATGTACTTTCATAGTGGCTCATATTAAAACCAAACATATGCTTATACTTACGTCGCTAAAAACGGTCGGTTGTTAAATGCGAAGTCGTACTAAACGGATTCTACTGTATTAAGACGCTGACAAGAGCCAAAGACCTTGTCGGTCACTGTCTGTTTGCACCGGAGTGAACGAGAAGCACCGTGCGGTTTTTTGTATGGGGAAAATCAAAAACGGATGAATTATATAAGTAAACACACTACACATAAATTAGTTATTTTTTTAGTATGGGCGTGATGTAATGGTGTTATTAATTATAGACGAAGAACTGTTTAAAGAGAATTTCAGCCGTAACTTCACTATTTTTTTCTATCATTTCGATTTCATCAAATCGTGTTTTGGAAATAATAATTTTTTCAATAATATAATGAATATGAACGTATATTTTTTTCGCTTTGCCAAATCAAATAGTTTTTGTTAAAAAAGTGTTTAAGTAAAACCGATTTAGGTGTTGTCAGCGCTTTAATACTGAGTATAAAGATATAAGACCGTAGCTAGAGTTGATTTTAAGGCATGGCATCAGTAGTTTGAGGTAGTGCAGTTGTGGGTACATGGTACTATCATACTATGATCAACAATTTTCTTAGCATATTATTTTAGCTAATGGGATTTTTTAAGGTAAGGCATTGGTATTTTATGGTAGGGCATTGCCCCACAACGACCCTGTAGAGATATCAGTATTTTTAAAGACATTTGTTGCTTTCTAACGCTAAAGCCATGGATATTGATGATTGATAATAAGTATCGTTCTAAATAAAACCATTTAAAATCACAGTTTTCTGGCCGATTTAAGTTAAATAACTTTTTGAATCAAATAATTTACGATATCATACATAAACAGTGTTTTGAAACATAGCGTTGACCGATTCGATCATGAAATTATTTGTTCCTAAACCACGTGCAAACGGCTGCAATTTTGATAAAATTTGGCAGACAAAACGACCATATCTTGGAATAACACAGGATACTTTTCATCCGGGCGCAGCTGCTTGATTTATATTCTTTTTTCCCAACTAGAGCGTATATATGTATGTTTATTTGTTACCTCATAACTTCTATACTACTTTTCGTAATTTGACCAGTGAGGTATCGTTGGAACGGTTTTGATCGTCCGCTGGTTATAGGCTATGTGACGGCACATTAAATTGAATATGGCGCCCTCTAGATGACAAAGTCATGAACATAAAAAAATAATTGTTAATGGTGCTGTGTTTGCACTTTTCAAAAATATATATTACTAGTGGACCCGCCACAGCTTCGCCCGCGGTATTTTCCATACAAACATTATCACAAAAATCCCTCCTTAGTGCACCTCTAGGGTACTCGAGGAATGTCTCCTCCAAATTTCAAACCTCTAGGACCACCCGTTTACGCTGTGCGTTGTCTATAAGTGAGTCACGATACTGTTTTATATGTATATGTTTTCATGTGAGCGAGAGTTTTCAGTAGTCTGGTTTCAGTTTCTGAACTTATCTTTTTTTTTTTTTTCAGAGCATTTATCGCGGCTGCATATGATACTGAAACCGTTTATGTTGCGGCGGATCAAGAAGGACGTGGAGAACGAGCTCTCGGACAAGATCGAGATTATGGTGCATTGTCCGCTCACTATCAGGCAGAAACTGCTCTATATAGGTGAGTGTTTACTGTATTTCACTGGGTCTGGGTCACCTAAGATCCTATTCTAGTTTGGGCTGTTGAGTTGGACTGACTCGGTGGCGTGGTAGTAGTGCAACTGACCTTTGAACCACAGGCCTCGGGCTCCAGTACCGCTTTTTAATACGCACGAATGAAAAAACCAGAACGAGATAAAAAACGAAGGAAGAAGCGAGATAGCTCCTTATGCTAAGGCTACACACATCGCGATAGAATTATCGCGATAAAACTTCGTGTTCGGCCTACGGCGAATGTGCATGGCCACACTGCTATAGAGAGCATTGCCGCAGAGTATACCGCGGAAAAATGGACGAAGATGTCGCTCTGTATTTTATGGCGCTCAACAATTATTCTTTAGGGTTCCATAGTATAGGCTCATATTCGTAATTGGAAATAAATTCCAAGATTCTGTCATTTCTCCAATCCATCGTGAACAACCATGAAATCGTAAACAATACGTCGCCGCTTGCAGTTGACAGTACGCCCGCTACGCACGATGAAGTTGAGCCGACTGAAGTGTGGCCGCGCAAGCGAAGTTCATCGCGATAAAAGCCTTTGATGTGCGCAAATTTACCGACAGCGGGGCGAAGGGGCTTCGGCTTCGGGCGAAGTGCCGAAGTATTCGCGAATATTCGGCTACATACATCGCGATAATGCGAATATTCGCGTTATCGCGATGTGTGTAGCCGTAGCATTACAAAATGTTAAGAACTTTGATGACACGTTTCCCAAGCACGTATCATGGGAAAAACCTATTGAAACACCAGGGCATGAAAAGTACCACTTTCGCTGCGTATCAACAACAATCAGCTAAAGAAATTTCATTTCACTACCCTCGGCCATTGTCGGGAACTCTCGGCTCGTCTCGCTACATATCGCCAAGTTCGAGTAGCCTAATTATTTGACGTTGACAGTCTGTGTGTTATGTTTGTATGCAACATCATAAAGTGTTTTTTTACTCGAAATGAAAGCAGACATTTAATTTACGCGAGCGGAGCCGCGGGAATATCTAATAACCATGTAATTATAAAATCATTCTTCACCGAAACGATTTGTTTTCGAATATAGGATTTACGATTTGACGACGCGGTTAGCCTAGTTGGTAATGACAGGGCCTCCAAAGCTAGCGGTCCCGAGTAAGGGCAAATGTTTGGGTGATGAGCACGAATGTTTGTCCCTGAGTCTTGGATGTTTCCTATGTATTTGAGTATTTATTTATCTATATAAGTATGTATATCGTCGTCTAGTACCAATAACACAAGCCTTTAGAGCTTACTTTGGGACTAGATCGATTTGCGTAAAGATTATCCGCTGATTATTATTATGATTATATGATGTAGTTAAAATCAATGTTTTGCCTTGAAAACCCAAATAAAATTAAATAGAAAGCAAATAAATGATAATTATTTAGCCTAATAAAAATAAAATCGATTGTGGAATAATCAACAAATATGAAAATCTATAAAATACAGTATAGAGAACACTATGAAGTGTCTCTAGTCAGGTTCAGATATCGCGCGATTATAATTCGCGCCGTCAGCCGCTGTAGTCTTAGTGGTTATGAAATCATGGATACTGAAGTATGCTGATAAATAACACGTACTCAATGGTAGAATTTGTTTTCAGCATTGAAACAGAAGATCAAAATCGAGGAGCTACTACACTTCACCGTGGGAGCGGAGTCGGGGCACAACGTCGATAAGAACTTCACGTCGAATCTGATGAATCTAGTCATGCAATTTAGAAAGGTTGGTGCCATTCGATATCATTTTTTCATGGGGGGCTAGCACAACATGTTGGTTTACTGTCATTAGGTACAAATGGAAAATCGTCCACTTGAACGTCCACGTCCATTATTCGTTAATTAATTAATTAATTTACAACGAAAATAAAGAATGATGGGCAAATTGGCCCATATAACCAATACAAATCTTATGTATACCACGTGAAAGCCAGTTACATAAGCTTCATTTTCTAAAACGGGGAGAAACTTCAAAAACCCTGGAGAAGATAGTTATCAGCCTTCAAATATTCACACACACAACATATATTACTATACTAGCTGTGCCCCACATGCGTTGCAACGCTATTTCCTATATATTTTACCCAGCCTTCACGGTCTAGTTTCCTGAAAAATTCTAATTAGTTCGTCATTTACATTATAAAAAAAGATTGAACCAATATTTTTTCTTTTGTCAATTAAACAAAAAATGACGAAGATATAGTGCGATGAAGTTCCGCATGACGTCACGACTTTGCACACTTTTTTACCATTAAGTGACGGCATGAGCCCCCCCCTACCGAACTTTGATGCGCGCGATGTTTGTCGATTTTGATTGATTTGATAAAGCAAAAAATACGTGTTCAATATTTTTTGATAATCTAACTGACGGACTAATTAGAATTATATTTTTTTTAGACAGGCAACATCCCTATTATGCGCTGGATGCGTTGTTCACGGCTCGTACAGGTATAGGGATGTTTCCTGGGTAAAATAATAGTAATTCGAATTAGTCCGTTAGTTAGATTATCAAAAAATATTGAACACGTATTTTTTGCTTTATCAAATCAATCAAAACTGACAAGATAACGCGCATCAAAGTTCGGGAGTGGGGGCTAGTGACGTCACTAAATGGGAAAAAAGTATACAAAGTCGTGACGTCACGCGGAACTTCAACGTACTATATCTTCGTCATTTTTTGTATAATTGACAAAAGAAAAAAATATGGGTTCAATATTTTTTTATAATGTAAATGACGAACTAATTAGATTTTTTCAGGAAACTAGCCTATTGTTGTAATTATGTTTGCAGGTGTGCAATCATCCAGAGCTATTCGAGCGTCGCGACGTCCGCTCGCCTTTCGCAATGCAAATCGACGACTATCACATACCGAAACTGTTAGCCGAAGAGGGCATCCTGCTGCGTGGCATGCCCTCGAAACGACACATACTCTACAACAAACTGTCGGTGTTGGTCCCTGAATATGTACATAGCGTGAGCGGGGAAGGAATGTTTGGGTTTATGAGGTTCAGTGATCTGTCGCCGATGGAGATGTACAGGGTTATGGTGTGTGGATGGTTTTACGCGTAAGTATTTTTTTTTATTTATATAGGTCGCGTCACGTAAGGTACGATGATGGCGGCGAGCGGTCTTTTTACGTGACGCGAACTATACTCACGATGTATTTGCCATTGGGAAGCGTGAATGTCTTTATTAACCTTTTGGCCGCCAAGCATGTCTCAGAAGTAACACGAATTTCAACTTTAAGTCAAGGTACTAAAGGACTTTTTTACCCTGTATACGCTGTCACGCATAGTCGACAACGGCGTCCAAAGGGTTAAGGTAGTTTTTTTTTAATGTGTTTTAATTTGCATTCGGTTTAGAAATACTATGAGCAAATGGGTAGTCAAATTAGCGTTTTTTAATGCTTAAATAAAACAAAGAAATTAAAAGAAAGAATTCATGGTATGTGTATCTAAAAAGGCTTGCCATATCGGCTAAATGCTGTGCAGTGACTGAAGATACTTGCTATACTGCCGTGATTATCCAAAAGCGCGTATGTCAACGTTCATGACAAATTAAAACTGGTTTCTAAGGCCACTGTGTTAAAGCTCAATTTAATTTTGTGTTAAGCGTCTGCATACTCCCTTTTTAACGTTAATCGTTAACTCGTGACAGAAATTGCATGTTATATGTCATTGCATTAGTCATTTACTTATAAACAAATGTTGGTATGGACAGGCAGGACATGAACAATTTATAAAAGAAGGTTGTAACATTAGATTTTGTAATAAATCCTAATTATTTAGAGATTCCCCTTAAGAAACATCAATATATACGGTCCGCGCGGTGTCCTTTTGGGAAATAGTCGGTACTTTATTAAAGATTAACGGACTTTAATTGTTCTAACGGAAGTTAATGACACCGTTAACATTAATCCGTTACTCGAAATGTTGTTACTATTCTACCTCAAATTCATCTGAACACATTTCTTCCAGCATGCAACATATACAGGAAACTCTGGAAAAATACGAAAAACTACGTCACCGCCATTTTTGGTGGCAACAAGAAACTTTATCAGAAGTAAAGGACGAAGCGTCCGAAGACATATATACGGTTTGCCCCGAGTATTATGACGCTGTTAGCAGTAAAGATAGATTGCTAATATGCCCCGACGGGGATTGTCTTAGACGGAGGAAAAGCGATAGTTTGATGTGGAGAGACCTGCTGTTCACCGATCCGCTTTGGACCCAAGGTAACTAAACATTTCAAATAGTCTAATGGCCGAATTCAGAAACGCCATTTAAGCATTTGACTCGATATTAAGTAGTTAAATGTCCCTCAACTAGTTGACAACCCATACAGAAACGACACTGAAACGTCACTTGAATTAAAGCTTACTTTGAGTGGCCTTTCTGAATTCGGCCATAAGAGACGTCGAAGATCAACATTCACCCATCAGATGCCTATGATAACTTGCCTATCGAAAAGTTTTCATAGCTATTTTAAAATTCGACGAAGTGTGACATTGTGTGACAAGGGGTGGGAGGGGTCCTAAGTTTCGTGACGTCACATTTCAAAATCTAATACATATAAGTGTTAAAGTGCCAAATTTGAACTATTAATGAAAACTTTAAAATATTTCCCACTGTATTTGTACGGGCATAAGGTTTAAATTGTTTTGTTGGCGAGTTCATACTCGCTCTACTAGTGTCACGCGCCGGTCGCGTTTTTACAAATGTTTGATTTGATATTGATTACATTAAAAACAATTTAAATGGTAATAAAACTAATTTCGGAACTGCTGTTTATATTTAATAATTTCCAGATGTAAAATTGCAAAATATGTGGGAGGGGGGGGGGGGGGGGGTCAAAAAATCACAAAATTTGCGCGACTTACTTTATGACCTCTTATATATATCTTGTTACGACGACGTGGTTAGCGTAGTTAGTAGTGACCCTGCGTCCGAAGCTAGCGATCCCGGGTTCGATCCCCGGTAATGGCAAAAATCTATAGAACAATGTATATCGTAGTCTAGTACCCATAACACGAGCCTTTAGAGCTTACTTTGGGACTAGATCTATTTGTGTAAAAATTGTCCCCTGATTTATTATTATTATTATTGTATATTTTTGTTATACTTACATCTGCAGGTGGTCCTTTCTATAGTCACACGGAACACAGTATCCACCACATGCCAGAGACGCTAGAACACAGGAACATGAGGAGCAGGAATCTAAGGAGTAGAGACGATCAGGTTAGTTGTTACATTTACTCACGAAAATCACGAAATATCACAAGGGGCACGGGAGTGTGTAGTATGATATCACGTGTAACGCGATTTGTAAAATGAAAGTGGCGCGTGACCCGTGTCCGACTGGACATTTTTATCACTGTGCTTAATTTTCCACTATTAACTTAGATTATGCCAGTATTCAAGGATGTATACCCAATATATCGATTTGTATATTTTTCGCTGAAATTGAATAGTATGGTAGTGTTAGTCGTTTCGCGTAAGTGTAAGTAAAATAAAACCACTTTACCGTTCTTTTAAAGGAGATAAATGACATTTAAGATTACATGTGTTATGTGCTGTGCCTGTGTTATTTGTACCGGAAGTTGATTAAATTTCAAGAAAAAGCGAAAAATGTTTCTGTCCCATAGCATTTTTATACTCAGAAAATTTATTTTCTATAACATTGTACTCTCCTCGATTTCTTGATGCAAAAAAAAATGTCGTTTCCGTTGTTCCCACGGAAATATTCTTGATTGAATTTCCATGTGTCCGAACCGTAACGTCGAACGGTAGGGAAAGGCCGCTAGCGCTGTTGTCACTCGAGTAGTCAAATCAGATTATAATTTTATTTCACATAGTAAATAATTATTAATAATCACACAATTTGTATATTTTAAATCATTATTCGTACAAAATTACTCATTGCCGTTATTTAGTGCAAATGAAACAAAACTTGAATAATCAAATAGATGTACTGCGGATTTGACGTGGTATACATAATTAAGTATCATTAATATTAATTCAGAAAGTTTAAGATACCTTGTACCAAACAATACACGTGATTTTAGAGGCGAGGGCGGTTAGTCTGAAACTTCACCACGTATCACCACGGGGAAAGGGGGGGGTTTAAAAATAAGCTAAAAAACATCACATGATTAATGGACGATCCGATAGAAACTAGGATAAACTGAGGAGTCTTATAAAGCTTATTCTCTGTTTCAGTCTGACATGCTGAGCGAGATAAAGACGGAAGAGGGCGGAGTGATACAAGTGCCGACGGCGGAAGTGCCCGAGTTTGCGCACGTGGAGCGGCAGCCGGACGTGTTCCCGGAGCTGCCGACCGCGCTGCCTTCCTTCCTGTGCACCGCGCAGCCCAAGGTATTCCCACTTCCGATCTGGAGATCCTATACATCCGCCATACTTGAAGGAGGCTGCTGCCCCAAAGGCGTGCATTTCGTATAGGCATTTAAGCAGTGCCTACCCTGGAAAAATGACCCTGTCTCCGATTTTATTAATAAATTTCATAAATTCACTAGCATAGAATGCGTGCAGATGCTTATCATCCTGGCATGTCGTAAAAGTCGACTAAGGGACGGGTCCTCTCCAACATGGTGGACTATCTGTATGGGCGATGGGCTGATCACCCGTAACCATACGGTTCATCATACCATCTTAGGACTAATTAATCTTACGTGGCCACAGGTAGTCTTGTGGCTCTGCCCACCCCATTAGGGATTTCGGGCGTGATAATATGTATGTATGTATTTCGTATTTTAAATTGGTTAGTGTTTAATTTATTAGTTTTGTGCGATATCTGAACCTGACAAGAGAGACTTCATAGTGTTCTCTATACTATATTTGATACTTTTTCATATTCGTATATTTGTATTGTTAGGACATGAAATGTTATATTTCAAATTGTTTCTTTTGATATTTGGAGACCTTACATCTCCATCGTTATACTTGACCGTGGAGACTGTCTACACCTCCATTTAACCTAGATTAATCTATTTAGATGTTTCTTTGCTTCAATTTTTATTTTATTATTATGACCCTTAGAGCCTTTTTACATCTCTAAGTCACTTAACTTTTCCAGACGTGGAGACTATACATCTCCCTTATTAGTTATTTATTAGAATTAATTTGTACCCATTAGGTTTTTATGTTGCACATTTTGTGTTAGTTTTTAGATAAAACTGTACTGCCAAAGTTGAAAAAAGACTTACTGCTGAGTTTCTTGCGGCGTTTCTTCTCAGCAGATGTCACCTTTCGAAGCGCTGGTAGATTCAGACATGTAAAAGAGCCCAGGTGGCCTACTTGCAAAATAAATATTTTCATTTTCATTTTCATTTTCGTAAATAATAAATATTATTGGTATTTTTGAATCTTAGAAGTAATTTAATGCGAATTACGAGTTATAAATCCGACACAAGGTAATTTTGCCAGGGTAGGCACTGTCTAAATGCTTATATGGACTGCACGCCTATGCTGCCCATATATCCTATGGCAAATCCCCCCATTTTTCGGGGAGGCCTATGTTTTGTAGTGAACGTTTTACGGCTGACGATGACGATGATATAAGTAGGATTTTATTCGGATGACATTCCGCATTCAACACAGAAATGTTGGTCTCTAGTGAACATATTGTTCGGCTGTGCAGGTATCCGCGTGCACTTTGTCGCCGTTCGCGGCGTCGCGCAGCTTCGCGTACCACGTGACGCGGCACCGGCACGCCGAGCACGCCGCGCTGGCCGCGCTCGCGCGCGCCGCCCGCCCGCCCGCCGGCTGGGCGCCGCTGCAGGTGCCGGGTGAGCTACTCACGGGCGTGTCAACCGCCCGCCATTATTCTCCAAGAAACAAAAGAACGTTGTAACGGTTGCATAATGATAGGCTTCAAAATACGAGTGTGGGTTTATGAAACGAGCCGACAGGCGAGTTTCATAGTAAGATCGCCCGAATGTTTTAAAGCCAAATTATGTGCAGTTGCATGATGAGTTCAGAAACCATAGGTAAAAACCAGTAATATTACAACCAATGTTACTATGAGAACTTTCTTGTCTGTAGTAGTAGACTATATAGATATTAAAATAATGCAATATAAAATAAATTTGAACGAATACAGACACAAATTATTTATTGTATTGATACTAGAATAGAGACCCACTTGAGTTTTGACAGCTGTTCCAAATTTAAACTCTTAACGTTACAAAAATTTATACTGTAATAAGATTACAATACAGATTTTACCTACTACTACAGACAAGAAAGTTCTCATAGTAAAATTGGTTGCAGTAATGCTGATAATTTCCTACGGTTTTTCAATACATTATGGAGGTTTTATGATATGGGTGTAGATAAAAATATTTAGTAGTCGTCATCGATGACGGCGTTTAAAACGCTGATTATTTACATAGGTACTCTAAATACAGACTGACATGTTGATTTTATACGCGACTCCTACCGCCCTCGCAACGCTCGTGGAAGTGCCGGATACTAATAACACAATAAACAGCAATAATCAGCGCATAAAGCACGCAAATTCTTAACGCTGTCGTATATATACATATACATTTACGTTATAGACAAACGCGGAGACAACTCGAAAACTCCCGTCATGAAAGAACTTGTCTTATGGCTGAATTCAGAAACACCACTTAATTGCCGCATTTGATTAGAGATTAAATAGGTAAATGGCCCTCAACTAGTTGTTATCCTATACAAACCAACATCACTAAAACGTCACTTTAATTAAAGATCAAATTGAGTAGCCTTTCTGAATTTGGCCATTAGCTGGGTTTCTTATTATATTTAAGTTAAAGTAATGCAACTTTTCATTGAAAATCAATGAATAAGATCATTTTCATTATAGCCAATAGAAAAAGTGCTTTAACGCCTTTAACTAACTAGCTGTGCCTGCGGCTTTGTTTGCGTGGAATTGTGATGAAAAGTATCCTATCGTCGCTGCGCGTGCAATACCGCGGAAGAGCACTTTGTAAATACCGCGTAACAGCAGGACGGCTCAAAAAAATTGAGATGTTCAGTTTTTTCTTGTTCCTAAAAAATCGCAAAAAACGCAGATACACGGGTTTTTAGAAAGTGCTCTTCCGTGGTATTGCACGCGCAGCGACGCTATGCTATATTTCAAAATATGGTCTATCTATATGTCATTGCAACAAAATCCGTCCAGTTTTTGCGGGTGAAGAAGAAACATCCAAACTTACTTTCACATTTATAATATTATTATTTATAATAGAGATTAATAAATAAAGGCTACCATTGTTCGCAGATAAAAATCAGCTCGTGAGCGACGCGGGAAAACTGACAGTGTTGGACTCCCTGTTGAAGAGGCTAAAAGAGAGGGGACATCGCGTACTCATCTACAGCCAAATGACCAAAATGATAGACTTATTAGAGGTATATACAGTTGTTATAGTTCTATCTCGCTTACACGATGCATATATCCTAAAAAACATTGTTTAGTCCAACTTATACTAGCAAATGAAGTCGCTAAACTTGCGGGACGTTGAAGGCTATGTAGCCCCGACTATTTTGACACTAATGTCGGCAGAGGGCTAATCGGGTCTGTGGATTATGCTAAAGGCATTCCTTTGTGCTAATCTAATGAAAGGGAAATCCTCTTAATCTATTATCATTCTGCATGAGCGAATCATGAACCGGGCTTGTATTAAAAAAATCATTGATTCATATTGAACCCTTATGGGCTTATTACACCTTCCTAAATTTAGACACTAATTATGGGTTATTTTAATTAAAGTGTATTTTTAAAGTATATTTATTATTACCATACTGGTAATAGTAATAATAAATATACTTTAAAAAATCCACTTTAATTATTTTTCACATGATTGTATGTACTTAAGCCTAGCGATTCCGCGATGGAATGGTGCAACAGGCCCGGTGGCCGCTGGGTTCGAGAAATGCGTGGTCAGCGTCTGGACGCTTCGGCGCCGGTGTGCTATGATAAGAGCGACAAACTGTTGCACTAATGCCATCCCGTAGGTTTACTTATTCTAATTTACTATTATTAGAAAAACAATATTAGAAGTGTATGTTAATACAATGACGTACGTATACTAACGGCCGCACACTACACATAACATATATAGCACTTAACACTTCACATAACACACTTAAGAGACAAACGCCGCAATACGTTGGAATGTGATTGAAATATTTCCATACATATCTAACGCATGAAACGATGGCCGTTGGGGCAAACGTGTTCTGGAGTGGAGACCGCGAATCGGCAAACGTAGTGTAGGACGCCCTCGGACTAGGTGGAGCGACGATCTCCGCAACGTGGCTGGCAAGAGCTGGATGAGAGTAGCCGCGGATCGTGCTCAGTGGCGTTTTTTTTTTTTTTTTTTTATCGAAAATGGGTGTGCGTTTGATCTCAGTCTCACCTGATGTTAAGTGATGACGAGGTCGAAGGTGGTACACGCTTACCCAGAAAATGCCTATTCACTCTTGCCTTGAAAACACCAAGGTTATACGATTCCGGGAATACAGACGCAGGGAGAGCGTTCCACTCCTTGGCCGTACGAATGATGAATGACGAAGCAAACCGCTTCGTGCGCACCAATGGAAACTGAACCACATGCGGATGGAAGCCCTCCCGGCGTCGGGTAGACCGGTGGGAGAAAGTGGAGGGTGGGATGAGGTCGTGTAGTTCCTGGGCACACTCTCCATAATACACCTTGTAAAAAACCGAAAGACAAGCGACTTTACGCCGATGCTCCAAACTTTGAAGTTTGGTTTTGACAAGCGAGTCATCGCCAATAAGTCTCCTAGCTCTTCGGTCTACCGAGTTCATCGCGTCAAGCTGATATTTGGCAGAGCCATCCCACAGGTGGCAGCAGTACTCCATACACGAACGAACTTGTGCTTGATATAAGTGGAGCAGCTGTTCCGGTGTGAAGTACCGCCGAACCTTAAAAAGGATGCCAAGTTTTTTCGCAGCGGTTTTTGCTTTTGACTCAATAGACCGGTTGAAGTTTAGGTTAGATGTGAGATTCATACCTAGGAGCTCGAGGTGGTCGATCAATGGTAAAGGTGTATTTTGGAAAGTGGGAGACTTGCTGAAGCTACTTCTTTTAGCAGAAAAAAGACACGCCTGCGTTTTGTTGCGGCGTGCAGTTGGAGAGGCCTATGTCCAGCAGTGGACTAGTATAGGCTGTTGATGATGATGATATCTAACGTATTGCGGCGTCCCCCTCGTGACTAAATTAAGAAATGTAATAAGCCGTTTATTATTTATTATTATTTATTTATTTATTGAACCACAAAGACACGTAACATGACAGTAAAATAACCATAGCTTTATCCGCGCAGAGCTGTTTTATCGACCACATACTTGTATTTAGAATTTTAGCCTTAGTAACTTCACAGTATGATGCGGATTCCAATTTAAATGATTCCCTAGTGTAGTGACAAACATTTGACTGTATTTGAATTTTACGTAGCATATCTGTATGTATAGGGCCCGCTTAAGGTTTAAATATTTTCGCAATTAAGGTGCTTGTAAGTTTTTAATTGCAGCAATTTGGACTATCCCCAAAAGTTTACTCATAAGATTTCTTGTTCTCATTAGTGATGTGACATTTTTGAGTATAGCCAGCAGCAATAAAGTACCAAAATGGTTGCTTGTTTAGAAGCTTTAGAATACATATTAAATTATTGTTAACAGGAATACATGTGGCACAGGAAACACAAATACATGCGGTTGGACGGGTCGAGCAAGATATCGGCGCGGCGCGACATGGTCGCCGACTTCCAGGTAACACATACTATTTACACTGACAGATTGCTGGAAATAATTAGTTAATAATAAAACCGGCCAAGTGCGAATCGTGCTCGCGCACGAAGGGTTCCGTACCATTATCTATAATAAAAAAAACACGTTTGTTTTATGGGAGCTCCTCTTAAATGTGTTTTATTGTAATGTTTTTTTTAAGTGAATATATAACTAGATATTCTGTGAATATTTCAAGCGTCTACCTGTTGCCGTTATCAATATCGAGCAAAAACAAGCAAAAAAATCACGTTTGTTGTATGGCAGCCCCCTTAAATATTTATCTTTCTATTTATCTTTCTTTTTATTCTTTTTTAGTATCTCTTGTTATAGGGGCAACAGAAATACATCATCTGTGAAAAACGGTTCATGAGATACAGCCTGGTGACAGAGAGACAGCGGAGTCTTAGTAATAGGGTCCCGTTTTACCCTTTGGGTACGGAACCCTAAAAATGAAAACATTCTTTATAGTCAACTATCGCCAACTTCATCATCGCTAGCCTATAAACTTCTATAGCACAAATGTTTGCAGGCTTCCTAGCGTTGTTTTTCACCGATATGCTTGCGGTATATCAAATTCAATTCCACACAAGAGATCCGATAATCACAGAGGTCTAAGGGATTTGAATCCGCAACCTTCTGTACAAGAGAACGCGCGACAAACCACTAAGCTTCCACTGCGTTTCTTGCGGCGTTTCTTCTCAGCAGATGTCACCTTTCGAAGCGCTGGTAGATTCAGACATGTGGGAGAGCCCATGTGGCCTACTTGCAAAATAAATAGTTTCATTTTCCACTGCACTCCGACTTCGTAGTGATTTATTAATAACACTAGAGTGCCATCCTCTGCTGCACTAGGAGTGAAGAAACAGCATAGAATGCGTGCAGATGCTCATCATCCTGGCATGTCGTAAAAGTCGACTAAGGGACGGGTCCTCTCCAACATGGTGGACTATCTGTATGGGCGATGGGCTGATCACCTGTCACCATACGATTCATCATACCATCTTAGGACTAATTAATCGAACGTGGCCACAAGTAGTCTTGTGACTCTGCCCACCCCGTTAGGGATTTCGGTCGTGATGATATGTATGTATGTATGTAGAGTGCTCATTCCACCAATAGGTACAGGTACAAGAAAAATTGGTACATTAAATATGCTCTAATATGCTCTTTTACGTAATCTCTACTGTCTGTAATAGATACCTGCTAACGCCCGTTCCCAATATTCAATCCGTGGATAGATTTCTTACTAACAGTTAATAAGTTCTTTTAATTGCATTTTTATAACAAGCTTTTTAGGCCACTTAATGTTGCAATAAAATGCGTACACAAAATTTCGTGTCTGTGCTGTTGACCGTTGAAGAGTTCCTTCATCTGGAGCAAACCCTGGATGTCGATTCAGGTCATGCTTACCATAAAAATGCATTGTCATCGGAACTGAACCAATATGTAAAAATTCAGCTCTAATTCAGAAGTGGTTCTAATTCAGCTTGCAAGATTTGACCCGAACATACAAACATACAAATTTGATTGCAAGTTAATAAAAAGCTTGTAAAATGTTTTCATATTTTGTATGCGACAAATGTCAAATTTTAACCCGAAGTAACCACCTGACCGTGTATTGAATGTGTATTTTATGTTGTTATCGAAATTAAAAAGCATATTTGTTTTAGGCTCGCGCTGATATCTTCGTGTTCCTGCTGTCCACACGAGCGGGCGGGCTCGGGATCAATCTCACCGCCGCTGATACTGTGAGTATAACGTCCTTTCCCGCTTAAAAAAAAAACAAGTGTTTAGAAGAATTTAATTTAATTTATTATTTGTTTTGAGAAATATGTGTGGATAAGATTTCCTATATCTAACACTATATTTTGATGAGTTCACTGTATTCTGCTTGAAGAGAGAAAGACAGCAATACTTTTTAATTCTCGCTAGTATTAATATTTATTTTATTATTAAGTATCTCTAATTCTACGAAAAGTAAAGCAATTTTTAGGAATTGGACTCTATTAAAACAAAAAAGTGACTCGAGGCTGACGTCAAAATCTTCTTGTGGATGTGGAAACAGCAGAGACATTTTTATCTGGGTGTTTATCACGATCTCTTAATGCGATTCTCTTTAGGCCCTAAACTGCGTCGATATTTTGTTCCATGACATTGTATTTACATATGTAAAATATATGATGAGGTATGAAATAGCGACACAGATCAGCTTAAGGCCTAAAAAGAATCGCATTGTCGCACAGTTATAATAATTAAAACTAAAGTTTTATAAATATATTGACGTGTTCAGGAGGCAAAAACCTTTGATTTCTATGGTGATTTTCACGACTCAAGAAAAATAAAATATTGTCAATGGCTGTATAGTCCATTAATTTTTATTTTATTTGTATGACATAGGTGATATTCTACGACTCAGATTGGAACCCGACCGTGGACCAGCAGGCCATGGACCGCGCGCATCGGTTGGGCCAGACCAAGCAGGTCACAGTCTACAGACTCATCTGTAAGGGCACCATCGAGGAGCGGATCATGCAGCGAGCGAGGGAGAAGAGCGAGGTCGGCCATCTCTTTCACTCTATTTACATTGATCAATACCGTTCGATTCGCCTGTGATGAAGGATCGATCCCTGAGTATAGATGGACGTACCTACTGTGGTATATAGGTACTTAGATTTGTATAAAACTGTACATATCATTGTTGACTAACATGAGTGAGTACTGTTTTGAAAAAAATTACGCCTCACAGAGTTTCTTGCCGGCTCTTCATAGTACATAGTTTCTTTCCGAACCGGTGGTAGATTCGTTCCTTGACCAAGGAAAATTAAAAGCTTGTAAAAACCTAAATGTGTGGTGTGATTCCTGAAAAATTCTAATTAGTCCGTCTTTTAGATTATAAAAAAAATATTGAACACAGAGACATATATTCCTTAAAGGTATAAAAATATTCATTGCATAATACATATCAATTAAAAACTAAACTTAAAAATAGCTATAAATAAAAAAAAATGCCCCAAATCGCTGTCAGTTGGTAGCGTGCCCAAAAGGCTGGCAGCGTTGCCACGTTGGATGGCAACGCTGATCCGCTGCGCCAGATATGAGCCAGCCCTTTGGTCACGCGTCAACTCCACCAGTCGTTTTGAGCATTCCCTAAAGACCCTGTGAGCGCTCTCCCCCCAAGGTCCCAGGGTCTCAACCCCAAACGGCTCAAATATACAGCCACTGTTTAGGGCTGTGTATTTGCGCCGTTTGAGGAGCTCGGCCGAATTTGCAGCAGAGCCAGCCTTTACAGAGGTGCCACGAACACATATTTTTTCTTTTGTCAATTAAACAAAAAATGACGAAGATCTTCGCACTATTGCATTGAAGTTCCGCGTGACGTCACGACTTTGCACACTTTATACCATAAGTGACGTCATTGATTAGCCCCCACTCCCGAACTTTGATGCGTGTTATCTTTGTCAATTTTGATTGATTTGATAAAGCAAAAAATATATGTTCAATATTTTTATATAATTTAAAAGACGGACTAATTAGAATTATTATTTCTTTACCCAGGAAACACTTTTGACTTTGACTTTGATGACTGGAATAATACTCTAATCAACTGTATCCATTATCAGATCCAACGGATGGTGATAAGCGGCGGCAACTTCAAGCCCGACACGCTGAAGCCGAAGGAAGTCGTGTCTTTATTGTTGGACGACGAAGAGATTGAGCTGAAATGTAAGTAAATTCACGTTTTTGATATAGCTAGAGATATTAGGGATAAATAAATGATTGGCCATTTGACACGACACGACAATTTCTTTAAAAACATTTTACGAGCCGAAAGATGGTAGGATGGCGACTGCTCAACCGACACGAGCGTAGCTCTTAAATTCTAATTGAGAAATAGTAGACGAAGTTTAAAAAAAATGTGTAATTCACAGATCGACAGAAGTCGGAAGAAAAGAAACAAGAAGAAAGAGAGCGAAAGCGAAAATCAGCCGCTCTCCCTCCTGTAAGTATGATCAAGTATTTTTTGGGGTTCTTATTTTGTTTTTGAGTCTTTTATGTATATTGTAAAATATACACCATAACGTGTATTACAGTATTGCTGCTTTACGGTCTATTATCTCCTGCACCATCCTTAACATGTTTCTGTTTGGCCTGGTGGTCGACTGGTAGAGGATGCTTTTTGGCATTAAGTCCGCCATTGTTACACTCGTATATTGTGCAATAAAGTTTAAATAAATAAAGTACTAAAAAATATTATTGTAATTCTCTGTAGTAGTTACTGTAGTACGAGGGTGGATTGAAAAGTTCGCGGCCTAACCATAAATAAATGAAATATTTTTCTTTTCATGCCGCCATTTTGAACTGTCATTATTTCACTGTCAACCCGCGAATTTTCAATTGGCATCTGTATTTAATTATAATTTTACGGCCAGTTGAAGTACATGTGTAGAACAGATTTTTAAGTATGGAGAAATTGGAACAAAGTGCTGTAATTAAACACCTGCATAAAAAATGATTGACTCCGAAAAAGATTTATGAAGACATGAAAGGTACATTAGGGGAAATCTGTCCATCATATACGATGATAAGAAAATGGGCAGCTGAGTTCCAAAGTGGACGAGACAGTATTACAGATGACCCACGCCCCGGGAGGCCAACAACGGCAACTAATGGACATAATGTGGCAGCAATATGCGATATGATTATGAGAGACCGTCGTTTAAAAATCAGAGAAATAGCTGACATCATAGGCATCTTCTATGAAAGAACTCAGAACATTATTGTCAATGAATTAGGTTTTTCCAAGGTGTCGGCGAGATGGGTTCCGAAGCTCCTTTCAGTTGAGCAAAAACGCAATCGATTTACAAATTTACGCGACTGTTTAGAACTCTATCAAGCCGATCCTCAAGACTTTTTAAACAGATTTATAACCACAGACAAGACGTGGGTTCACCACTTTACGCCAGAGACTAAACAGCAATCGAAGCACTGGGTTCTTGCTGGATCTCCGCCTCCCAAAAAAGCCAAAGCGATTTTGTCTGCCAATAAATACATGGCATCAGTATTCTGGGATGCAAAAGAAATAATAATGGTTGACTACCTCCAGAAAGGTGCTACCATAAACTCGGATTATTATTGTGACCTATTGCGTCGTTTACGCGAGGAACTAAAGTCAAAAAGACCTGGAATGTTGACCAAGAAAGTTCTCTTTCATCAGGACAATACACGTGTTCACACGTCACTAAAATCAATGGCGGAAATTCACAATTGTGGGTTTTAATTATTGCTCCACCCGCCCCATTCACCCGATTTAGCACCATCGGACTTTCACCTATTCCCCAATTTAAAAAAACATATGGGTGGATTGAAATTTTTGAGCAACGCAGAGGTTCAAGCTAAAGTGGACAGGTATTTCGAGGATCAGGACAAAGGCTTCTTCAAAAATGGTGTAATGGCCCTGGAATCCAGATGGAAAAAGTGCATTGAACTCGAGGGGGACTATGTAGAAAAATAATAATAATAAATATAATATGTGTATTGGTTTTAATAATTAGGCCGCGAACTTTTCAACCCGCCCTCGTAATTTTGTAAGTGTCATGTTAAAGAATCTATTTTGCCATTGAATAGAACATTGTGTTACAAGAGTGCACAGTGTGTTACTAGGAAATGAAGGCATATTCAAAGCCCGAGCCGCAAGCGAGGGCTTTGGGAAAACGACGTTTATTTGTCGCACACCTGAAAAGTAAAGCAACCATTGCAGTACCCAATCCGACTATGGCCTGCGGGCAGACCTTTTCACGAGAGAAAGCTTGAAGGCTGCTTATGCTTAAGCTTATGTTGTGTTGCAGCAAGCGGCGCCCGTGGAGACGAAACGCCCGCGCTCGTCGTGCTCCGAGCCCGGCAGCCCGCTGCGCGTCGACGACGACGAGACGCGCACGCCGCCGCACGCACGTAAGTGTTTAAGACCGAGCTGAAGGCGAGGTCTTTGTGAATACGAATCAAAGATTCCTTTTTCTGTCGAAGCGTGTACAAAATGTTTTCAAAAACCGTAGGAAATGACCAGCATTGTTACAACCCATTTTACGATGAGAACTTTCATGTCTGTGGTAGTAGGTAAAATCTGTACTGTAATGTTATTACAGTATCAATTTTAGTAACGTTATGAGTTTAAATTTGGAACAGCTGTCAAAACTCAAGTGGGTCTCTATTCTAGTATCCATAGATATTAAAACAGTTATCGATACGAAACATCAATTCAGTATGTTTTTTAAATATAGACCGCACGACGTTTGATCTCGATTGACATGAGAATAGGGACTTCATTCGTTTGTCTATGATTTAAAAAAACATTTGCCTTGATGGAGGATCGAATTGCCGCTATTACTGTTGTCATTTGTTTGTTTGTTGGTTTTTTACTGTGACGAAAGTAGAATTGTATAAAGTTGTTTGTAATTTACATTTTAGTTGAAACTATGAAAAGTAGTGACTCCGAGAACGATGTGAAAACTCCGCCGGATATCGTAAACGCAGCCACGATTGCAACAAATAACTTGTTGCCAGAAAATATTGTTTCTGAACACATCATGGAGGATTTATAATATGTGTGTAGATAAAGTTATGTATGCAACTGTACATAATTTGGCCTTAAAACACTCGTGCGATCTTATTATGAAACTCGCCTAGCCGCTCGTTTCATAAACTCGCACTCATGTTTTAAGGCCTATCATTATGCAACCGTTGCATAAACTACTATTATTGTACTGATAGGTATGTTTCTTTTGAGATGTTTGGTCTGTCGTGGTCATTTAAGTGATGTTTGTTTCAGCGTTCTCGCCCGTGGGGCGCGCGTGCGCGTCGTGGCCGGCGCCGCGGGCGACGCGCGGCGCGAGGCGCGGCCGGCCCCGCGGCGCGCGCCACGCCGCCCGCCGCGCCCCGCCCGCGCCCGCGCCCGACGCGCCCGGCTGCTCCGCCGACATCGCCGCCGGTCAGTACTATACAATATAAAGTAGATTGTACAACAAGAGCATAAGACGAGCCATTTTACCCGAGACGTGCGTGATATAGCTACCCGAACCGGTACTTCGAGGCTGGATAGTCACGTTGAGGGTAAAATGGGTTGTATGCTCGAATTTTACACTCTGCTTTTCACTTCGATTGCATGGAAATAAAACAAGGATTAAGCATATGGAAGAATATTTAATGAATTTTAATAAAGTAATTAAAATGTTACGTTTACGCATAAAAGTTTGAACAATTTTGAATGTAACCTAAAGATATAACCTAAATTTCATAAAAATATATAAATTAAATGAAGGTGTATTGTGTATGTGGCTGTAAGGCCTAATTGCCTTAGACTTAAAAGAAGAAATTACTTTATGCACAAGAGCATAGAAACTTATTTTATACAGCCTTCTCTCGACATAAATAACAACTTTACGAGCATGAGAAGTAAAAAGAGAATTTATATTTCGTCCCGGTTCAGCCACTCGCCGTCAGATAGCGCTAGTAAGGTTTTATAAATTTTGCACTTTTATGCGCATAGCATAAAAGTCCTACTTTAAGCCGCCTAAAGAAGTTAATGACGAGCATGAAAAGTGATCATGTATTTATATGGCAGGTGCGGCGATGCTGGAGTGCAGCGCGTCGCTGGAAGGCGCGGTGGCGGCGCGGGGCGCGCGGCGCGGGCCGGGCCGGCCGCGGCTGCGCGGCAGCGTGGCGCGCGCGCCGCCGCGCCGCCCGCGCCGCGCGCCCGAGCCGCTCCTCGTGCCGCTCGCGCCGCCGCCGCCGCCCTATCACTCGTAGCGCGCAGGTGACTTATTTATTAAAGTTGAAACATTACATTCGCTCTTCATTTACCCGACCCTACATTAACTCTACATTGACTCTACATTGGCTCTACGTTGACTCTGCATTGACTCTACATTGACCCTATATTGACTCTACATTGACTCCACATTGACCCTGTATTGACTCTACAATATCTCTATATTATACCCTACATTGACTTCATTGACTCTACATTGACACTACATAGGCTCTAGATTTGTGTATTTCAAATAATCAACTTATATAATATCACCTAAAATTTATTAAATCTAAATAAAAACTCTAGATTGACCCTACACAGGCTCTACATTGACTCTACATTTACTCTATATTGACTCTACATTACTACAACTCTACAAGTTTTGAAGATAGGAAATGAATCTTGGCTGATTTTAAACCTCCTTAGTCTGAAATGACGTGCGAGGGTGACTATAATTTAAAAGTTATGTGAACCTACGACTTTTCATACAAAATGCGATAAATTAGTCGACATCGGTTAACATTTAATGGGTCTACCCATTAAATGTTAACCGATGTCGACTCATCAGCACCCCTTCACACAACCTTTTTTATCGCTCTTGTAAATATCTCCCATCTCTTTCATTTCTTAATAAATATTATTACCTAACTTTTGTTGTTCTTGTTTCTCCTTCTAACTACCGCTACACGACACTATGTTTGTGCAAAATCCAAGTTAGCTACTCACCAATTGTTATCAAAATCTGATCAACTGTTATTGTTTCAGGTGCGACGACACCCAAATTGTGTTCTACATCGACCCCCACCTAGTGCAATTTAATAAGATTAATATTAAAAGACCTGACTGTTTATATTAAATTATATTTTAACAACAATCAATTTACTACGTTTTTAATTTGTTGAAAGTATTTTGTTGTTATAAACCGGTAGCACAATCAACATGGATTGAATTTAATGTGATTGATATTAAGTATGATTTAAAATGAAATATCGACAATCAACTTATTTATCTGTAAAAGTTTGTTGTGATTTAAAAAAAAAAATTAAGTGTAGGTCGCGTCACGTAAAAAGACCGCTGACCGTCACATTTATTTTATATGGCAGTCGGCGGTCTTTTTACGTGACGCGAACTATAGTTGATTTTACGTTTGGCTTTGAGCCGTTGTATTATAGAATGTGAAAACATAATTTTGCAATAAACAGTGAAAATTGTTGTGTCGTTTTATTTGCTGCTTATTTTTTTTCTACAGTACAGATAACTCGCAGACCATAACACCGCCTAGACTAACTTTTACTAGCAAATGTGATGGAAATAAAGCTGTTATAAATCCTTAGTTATTACTCTCATATATTTAAACAGCAGCCAGACTTGCGGGGCGCGGGGGTTTTCAGAGCACTGTGATTGGTTCGAGGGTTATGCGTTCCCTTGCTTGCTTGTAGCCCCGCTTATCTATATCTTCATGCCAATACAACTGTCTTGTGGAACAGATTTCATGTAATATATAGCAAAACTATTGTTTGTATTATATTTAGGTTTATTTGGTACAATAAGTAGGGAGTTCAAATGTACCATACAGTTTTAAACAACAGGTTTCGTAAAAATAATAATTATAACTAGTCCATCATATACTATACTCATTATGGTTCATCATACCATCTTAGGACTAATTAATCGAACGTAGCCACAAGTACTCTTGTGGCTCTGCCCACCCCATTAGGGATTTCGGGCGTGATGCTATGTATGTATGTATATACATACCCGTAGTCCGTCTATTAGATTAACATAAAATAAGGAACACGTATTTTTTGCTTTATCAAATCAATCAAAATTGACAAATTAACGGATTACGGATGTATGGCCAAACAAAATCGTAAGCATAACCTAACTGCAGGAAAACAAAAATAAAAAGGAAGGCAATGTTTCTTATTCCTTTTCAGGGTTCCGTACCTCAAAAGGAAAAAACGAAACCCGTATAGGATCACTCGTATTTCGTCTGTCTGTCTGCCCGTCCGTCCGTCACAGTCAATTTGCTCCGAAACTACTGGACCGATTGAGTTGAAATTTAGTACACAAGGCTCGTTGTGAGGATCTTAATATGATATTTTTGATATTTTTATAATTTCAAGATAAATGGTATTTAAATTATTTAGGAAAATAGGCGAAAATTTACCATTCCGTCCTTATCTCCGAAACTACTGGGTATAATTTTTTTAAATAATATAGAAAATAGTTCTTTAACCTTAGATTACAGGAAAACCTAGAAGTCTATGATATCTAAAGTAACATAGGAAATTTGAGATAATCATGTACGAAACGGAACCCTCTTCACGCGAGTATAACTCGCACTTGTCCGGTTTTTTTACAAAAGATCTTGTGGCCGGTATAGGTAACTATGTTTTGTTTATAATGATTTTCCACCTCATTTACCTACCTTATATACAGGCGCGGTCGCAGCCTGAAATTTTGGGGGGGGGGGGGTCAATAATAATAAAATATGTCGAGTAAATTAAACTTTACTTTTAGACTTGATTTTTCAATTTGACGTGTACGATTTTGGGGGGGGGGTCATATCCCCTGTGACGTGGCATGTCACGACCTTGCTTGAAAACCGATTTACACACATTTTGACTACTTTTGAAAAAATATGGCCAAATAAAACGGTAATTAAGTACTTTAGTCGTGTGATCGGTAACGACCTCTGGCGACGACGTTCAACGTCAATTAGTGCATCCGCGACGCATACAAATGCACTCCGTGACTCGCATATGATATACTTCTGTTATCACACTTCGTCTGTCTGTCCTCTTAGAAATTACGTACTGAGAATATCGACATATGTTTATTCTAAGCATTGTTTGTTATTAATTAATCAATTTATTATAATAGGGAGTTATCCATTTCGTCAATTGATTGATAAAAATGTGCTTAAGTACATCTATCAGCGGCCCCAGCAAGGGTGACACAATGATAACTTAAACCGTCTTATCTCTAAGTGCGTCTCTCTCACACTAGTGCCGACCAAAGAGATAGTCAGAGATAAACGGTTTTAACTTAACGCCTTGTCGGGCATGCTAGGGCCGCTGGGCCTTTTGTATAAGTAGACCCGCCCCCGGCTTCGCACGGGTAGCACTAAATAATTATCTATAGCCATAATGATCACCCGCTGGGCTAATCTGAAGATTGCCTGTAAATTTCATCAAAATCGCTGCAGCCGTTATGGATTCCATAGGGAACATACCTACATACAAACATCGGTTTTTTATATTATACACTTAGATAAGTTGCAATTTTACGAGTAAAAACTGGTAAAAACTTACAGTGACGTCATTTGGACATCGGCCCGTACTATGGCCGGCTTGCTTGTATGGGGGATGAAGATGGGGATCGTCTAAATGACGTCTCTTTGAAGTAGAATGAAAGATGATCTGTCTATCGAAACACGATTTTTTTTTAAAAGATTTTAACGCCGGCTTGAAAATCTTTTGTTGGAACATCCATTATACGCGGCATATGAGCTTATGGACATTAAAATTTAGATTTTAAGCTTTTTCCTGTGTATCATTATCTTTGTAGGTATTATTTTATAATGACGATCCTTTATGGAGATACAATTTTAAAACTACTTAATCTTTAACTTGTATGACATAAGTATTAAGAGTATAACCATCATCTAATCAATTTAACAGAAAAAAGCGGCCACTATTTTCTATTAAATTGATTAGATGATGGTTATACTTTGCAAAGCTATATAACATAGCATATACGTTGTGTATTAAGTTGCGTAACAACTTATACGGCTTCAATTTTAATAAAATACTTTCCTTTAATAGAAAACACAATAACAATGATGAGGGCGCCACTGGACGGTCGGCGCCCTCTTAATTCCGTTGAACTTGTAATTTTATTCTATTTTCATTGTATTTTAATTAAATTACTGACAATCTCAATTTAGATCCATGTATTTTGACATGTGCAATTTATAATGTATTTTATCTTGAGAAATAAATAATCTAATCTAATCTATATGAAAATAGGAAATTTCGAGAAAAATATACGGGTCCCTTAAAATTGTTAACTAGTAAGAAATAGATATGTGGAAAATTATTGCCGACATCAATTATAGAACCGCGTACAACAAGTACAAGACCTTCAACCATTTTCCTTATATCCCAGCAATTAACTGGACTTAATTCGGTTAAACTATATGTACATGGGCGTGGTGAAGCCTATTATAGCTCTGTTAAAACGCTGTTGGGGGCAAACGAAATAAAATAGATCAATAGTACATTGTGTATTAAGGGCGATAAAGAAGCAATTATGAACGACGGGAGGACATTCAAAGCCCCAGCGAACGGTGACAGCAAAGCAAAGTTTGTAAATGGTGGGTGGTGGCGTCGGCGGGGTCGGCGGCGTCCACATGTAACATCCTGTTCAAAATCAATGACGCCCGCGGATCGTATTTTAGTCGTACGATCTGTTTTTCTAGTATACAGATGTCTCATTTAAATCGGTCAGTATGGGAAGGTCTGAAACTATAAGACATACGAAGATCTGTTCGTAGGAACCATGTCATCGATTTTAATGGGAAGAAAAACTGCATTACGCCTATTACGAGCAGGGGGGCTAGCACGGCATGCCAACGAGTCGTTTGGCACTCAGTGCGTCTCTGTCAAACTTGTCAAATATGTAAGGGATGCACTGAGCGATAAATGACTCGGGGGCAGTTCATGCTAGACGTGCAGTTGTGATGGTGATGAAAAGTGTTATTGATTATATTGATATAGGTAGATCTAGCAAATACGCCTTTTCGTTCATCTTGTTGATTATTATAATATTAATTTATTTCAGACATCGTCTATATTGATTAGTAATACAGTGGAACTTAAAAAAAACTATGTTAGTGGACAATTACAAGGCATCACAAATCAATACAATAAAATCATGACACACCATAGACATCTCAACCAGCAAAATAGTCGTAATTATTGAACAAACAAAATTAAAAGAAAACGAAGCAAAGTCGCAGTAAGCATTAGTAGTAGTTGGTGAGCGTAAAAAGTGTTTCCAACATGTTTTCTGGATTTATGGCCAAAACGAACCTTTACGTACGTGACGAGTCTTGAATGATTCAGTATTTACGTACTCGGTCCAAAGATAAAGGTCATCGGAACGGTTTTTTCGAATTGCACGAATGCGCGCTAAACAGCGTGTGTACTTGTATAATTGTATATCATTGTTGGTTCGATTTATGTTCATTAGAAGCACGAGTAGCGTCTTTCGTGTACGATACGTTTATTTCTGTATTTCCTCGGTATTATTACTGTGTACTTTTTGCGATAAATATTATGTTACGGTCTACTGCACCTCCGTAAGTACATACGGAAACAAATACATTTTCGTTTTTAAAATATTTTAGCTGTAGCTATGCCAATTTTCATTGTAATTGGTTTGGTTAGTAATTTAGCAGTTAAAAATACAACCGACTCACTGTTGCTTCTATAATATGGGTGTATAAAAACCGACCAAGTGCGAGTCGGACTCGCGCACGAAGGGTTCCGTACTATCTATAATCAAGCAAAAAAATATATTCACGTTTGTTGCATGGGAGCCCATCCTTAAATATTTATTTTATTTTAATTAAATTATTTATTTTTAAAGTGAATATACTCGTATATCTAAATATTCTGTGAATATTTCAAGCGTCTACCTGTTGCCGTTATCAATATCAAGCAAAAAAATCACTTTTGTTGTATGGCAGCCCCCTTAAATATTTATTTTATTCTGTTATTTAGTATTTGTTGTTATAGTAACAACAAAAATACCTCATCTGTGAAAATTTCAACTATCTAACTATCACGGTTCATGAGATATAGCCTGGTGGCAGACGGACGGACAGACGGACAGCGGAGCCTTAGTAATAGGGTCCCGTTTTTTCCCTTTGGGTACAGAACCCTAAAAAACAACATACTGAAGTTTGCTAAGTGTACAACTTCACGTATCTTGAAATGAATATCTATCTATTCGATATACATATCATAAAATCTTTAAGTGGAAAATGTCAGTATATTGATTATAACAAAAGCTATGGGAGGCTTGAGTAACAACACATCCCAATGGTTTTTAGGGTTCCGTACCTCAAAAGGAAAAAACGAAACCCTTATAGGATCACTCGTGTGTCTGTCTGTCTGTCTGTCCGTCTGTCACAGCCAATTTGCTCCGAAACTACTGGACCAATTGAGTTCAAATTTGGTATACATATGTAAGTTAGTGACTGCAACACGGACGCGTGACGTAAATATATGAATTTTAAACATAGGGGTCACTTTTTGGGGGTTAATTAGAAAATTAAAAAAAAAGTTATGCCACTTATATTGTGTGACGTGTCAAATGAAAGGGCTTATTGTGAGGATCTTAAATATATTTTCTTTTGAATTTTAAGTAAAATAGTTCAGAAGTTATTCAGGAAAATAGGCGAAAAATGACCATTCCCCCTCCTTATTGAATTGCATGCCTGTTTGTCTGTTTGTGTGCGATAAACTTTTAAACTACTGGACGGATTTCAATGCGGTTTTCGATATTATATTATATTATATTAAGAGTAACTTCAGGCAGGACATAGACTCTAGACTGGAACGGAACGGAGTAAAAAAGGTGGTTAGAGTTAATATGGGGAAAAGTAACCAATTTCTTGTTTGTTGGAATCCCATGCATTCCTATAATATTACTGAAATTAGGTTTTTTTTTTTGTTTTAGGTGCTAATAAGAATTAATTTGTAAGCTTGCTCCCGTCAGTTTATACAAACACTAGTGGACCCGCCACAGCTTCGCCCGCGGTATTTTTTATACAAACTTTATCACCCCTTTTCACCCCTTTAGTGAGAGAATTTCAAAAGGTCCCTCCTTAGTGCACCTCTAGGGTACTCGAGGAATGTCTCCTCCAAATTTCAAACCTCTAGGACCACCCGTTTAGGCTGTGCGTTGTCTATAAGTGAGTCACGGTACTGTTTTATATAATACATATTACCTAATCATTCGACATTTATTACGGAAAGAAAAACTGCGAGCATTTTTACAACTCAAAAAGTCATATAACCTGATATCCGCAGCAACAAGAGACCGATTCCTTGCATTCTTGTCCCCGGGAGGTCTTCACGGGTCGTCGCTAAACATGTCAATTAGTATGCCGCGAGTGACGTCCAGACATGTTCTCTTGTTCCGATTTGTTACAAGATTAGGGATGTTCTCAGGTTATAACTTTTTACGAGGAAGATGACGAACCTTATATTCTTGTTTTCCCTTGAAGAACGCGACAGAAACTTAAGCTGGTAGGATTAATCGTTAATCCCACTATGTACCTAATCAATGATATAAAGAGCGAGTTATTATATTAATATTTTTTTGTGCAACAACAGAGCAAAGTTGGTATTTGCTGCGAGTGTTGATTTTGAAACCCTAGTAAGCGAAGGATTCTATAATTGAATCACGAGTTTAGAATCCTGAGCGTAGCGAGATGCAATAACTTTGGTCTCGTGAAGCACATACAACTTTGCACCTCAGCAGCGAGAACATATTGGATAAAAGTAGCAAATACAACATGGTAAAAATTAAACCGCATGTAACTTTATTTGTGAAACTAACAATATCAAAAAAATTTAAGTCATAAAAAATTAATAACAAAATTGCTCATCACCTTATCACCATACCATACGACCACCACCATACCATACCTACGAAATGGATAATCATCACCTTAACAGATGACTTGCAGTTTTACGGTTATGTGAGCTTCCGAACGTTTTATTGTTTATCTTTCTTGGACCTTCTAGGTACAGAATTAAAAAATCGAACTTCGAATAAGTTCGAATCGACTGTTTCTATCTTCTTATTCTTCGAATCGACAGAGCAAAATAAAGTTAAAATCTTTAGAATTTTGTGAATAGACAAAGCGCAGTTCTCGGCATTAATTTTTTTTTTATCTACACCCATATCATAAAACCTCCATTGTTAATCAAAAACCATAGGAAATGACCACCATTTTGACAACCAATTAGGAAAAACCAGTGCTGCGATAAAGAAATAACATGACTTCTTTATCGTTTTTAGTAAAGAAAAGAGATTAAATTTGGAACAGCTGTCAAAACTCAAGTGGTCTCTATTCTAGTATCCATAGATATTAAAACAGTTATTGATACGAAACGTCAATTCAGTATGTTTTTTTAATATAAACTGCACAATATTTGATCTCGAGTGACGTGAGAATAGAGACTTCATCCGTTTGTCTATGATTTAAAAAAAAATGGTCTTGACGGAGGATCGCCATGTTGGCGTTTTGCTGAACGAAAGTAGAATTGTTTTTGAATTGAATAGAAAAAGTTGTTTGTAATTTACATTTTAGTTGAAAATATGAATAGTAAGTAGTCTTCTCGGAGTGTGTGTGATGTGAAAATGCGCCGGATATCGGAAATATGCAGCCACGATTGCAACAAATAACTTGTTGCCAGAAAATATTGTTTCTGAACCCATCGTGGAGGATTTATAATATGTGTGTAGATAAAGTTATGGATGCAACTCTGCATAATTAGGCCTTAAAACACACGTGCGATCTTATTATGAAACTCGCCTATCGGCTCGTTTCATGAAAACCGCACTAGTGTTTTAAGGCCTATCATTATGCAACCGTTGCATAAACTACTATTCTGCTATTCAAATTGTTTAACGGCAACTTGAAAGAGAGCACTTCAGCCATTTTGCAATCACAAATACAGTATTTATAAGAACCATAGAAACAGTCTGAGGTTCTTTGGATATATGTACTACAAATACTTTTGTCATGTCATGCCCAATTTAATGTAAGAACAGTCTCTTTAACGCTAAAGTTCAACAATCAGATTGGAAGTCACATCCTCAGTGAATGCAGAGTGTAACAATTAGATGCGGAAACGTGCGCAGGCGCCCCCGCGCGCCGCATGCTAAACGGAAGCAGTTGATAAGTTACAGGGTACTAGCGTATTCTATGACATCAGAGCATAGGATTCCCTGTATTATAGCACTAGAATACGATATGAATACTTATATAGATAAAGACCTCAGCATTATGCTGAGCCAATGTCCCATTCACTGCCGCGAGGACACACACACGCCACTATTTTGTTTTGTATTGTTTTCAACTGACATCAAAAAAGGAGGAGGTTCTCTATTCGGTTGTATTTTTTTTACGTTTGTTACATTAGAACTCCGTTGTTTATAAACCGATTTGAAAAAATATATTTTTTTATCGGTAGGGCATACCTCCAATTTGGTCTCGTTGTAGTCAAAGGTGTGATGAGGGGATCTATGAGGAATCTATGGAACTCCTCACATATTATATATAAATAAAACAGTACCGTGACTCACTTATAGACAACGCAGAGCCTAAACGGGTGGTCCTCGAGGTTTGAAATTTGGAGGAGACATTCCTCGAGTACCCTTGAAATTCCATCCCTAAAGGGGTGAAAAGGGGTGATAAAGTTTTTATGGAAAATACCGCGGGCGAAGCTGTGGCGGGTACACTAGTAAAATATAATAGCTTATGGTTTAAGCTGTTTTTAGGACTTCGCTAGTGAAAGTGCCATACAAAGTATCCTAGCGTCTTTGTTATATTTGCACCACACGTCCCCGAGACTGCTCGCAAAAATTGTTCCACGTCCGTCGACTTTAAGGAAAGATGGTTCCCAGTGATTCATGTGAGAGGCTCGTGTGAAACGAGACGAGAGAGAAATGGTGACAGCACGCTTGGTGAGGTACACCTTTTATGTAGGCCATCGGCCCTAACATGCATGGCACAAAGATAAATTAGAATCGTTTATCTCTAAGTGCGTCTCTCTGACACTAGTCGCGACGAAAGAGATAGTCATAGAGATAAACGGTTCTAATTTATCTTTGTGGCATGTATGTTAGGGCCGCTGAGGCGACCGAAATCTAAACGTTATCATATCACTATAGTGGCCGTCAACCAAAGTGACGACTGCGGCCGTAAGATATTCCTTTCTTTCCTGCACTATGCAAGTGCGAAAGAGATAGCACGATTCTAATGGTTTTATGTCCCCAGTTGTCACTTTGGTCGACGGCCACTATAGTGATGTGATGACGTTTAGATTAAACTAGTGGACCCGCCACAGCTTCGCTCGCGGTATTTTCGCTGTATGAACTTTTCAAAAAATCCCTCCTTATTGCATCTCTAGGGTACTCGAGAAATGTCTCCTCCAGATTTCAAACCTCTAGGACCACCCGTTTAGGCTGTGCGTTGTCTATAAGTGAGTCACGGTACTGTTTTATATGTATTGATGCGAAATTACTGTGGACTAATCTCAGTATTCATCGAACTTGCTAAATTTAGCCATAGGATAAGTCAATCTCAAAGTAAAAAGTTCTCTCTATTGCTGCCGGTAAAGACCTTATGACTATCAAATAAAAGCTATGTACGTTTCAACCGCCGCAGTCTAAGTTTTTCTTGCCAGGCACTAAAAGTTGATTTTGAATTAATACAAAATCTCTAAGTCGAAATCGCAATTTACCTACATGATGCTTAAGCCTAGTCAGTATCCGATTATTCGTAGTATCTAGCCTAGTTAAGTCAGTCTGGATGTTTGTTCTGAATAGACTGTAAACAGCTGAATGGATTTAAACGAAACTTTCACGGATATTTAAGAGTATTTTAACTTGAATAATGGATATTTTTTTAGGGTTTCGGGTATATGAATTTATTACATACATACACATCACGCCCGAAATCCCTAATGGGGTGGGCAGAGCCACAAGACTACTTGTGCCAACGTTCGATTAATTAGTCCTAAGATGGTATGATGAACCGTATGGTGACAGGTGATCAGCCCATCGCCCATACAGATAGTCCACCATGTTGGAGAGGACCGTCCCTTAGTCGACTTTTACGACAAGCCAGGATGATAAGCATCTGCACGCATTCTATGCTATTTCTTCACTCCAAGTGGAGCAGAGGAGCATATGAATTTATTGCTGTTTTTATAAAAAAAAACATCCCAGTTCCATGCGCACTAAGCCACGGGCACAGATAGAGAATAATAAATCCCGATTGGCCGAGTCTTGAAACAGTACCATTAAAAAATACCGCGCGTTTTAAAACAACCAATGTCATGTCGTTACATTCGATAAAATAGGTTCATATTTTACGACTTCCTAAGACAGATCTATAGTCTACAGTTAAAAGAAGGCTTGGCCTTAATCTTTTTGTTGATTGATCAGTTCGTTGCCTCCGGGGAATTACTCAAGTCGAATTGCGAACTTCGATATCTTTATCCGTTCTCTCTTAAATTGTTACTCAATGGAGAGAAAGGGACGCGTAACTACGAATTTAGAATTTATGATAAGAACGTGTAGTACAATGACATCGAAGTAGAGTAATATTTCAGAGCTGAAATGGGCCGTTCGGGATGATTGTGCCTCGGTGACCTTTCCCCGTTAGGCCATTGGCACAGTGCCCTGACAAGTCTACCCTTAGAGCGCTTTCGCACTACGTCGGATCCGTATTTATTTATTTATTAACATAACATGTTGACAACCAAGCATTTACATAAAGGTGTGGTGATACAGAGTCACTTAGGTGGTAACAACACAATAACGATTGTACACAGCATTTACAGACATGATAATAATAGTGCAGCGAAATTGTTAAACAATGACAAACAAATGTAAACAGATACGTAACTTAAATATACATTTAATAATGTTGCAGACTAATTAATGTATCCGATCCGAACCCGTGAAAATACGATCCGGAGTAGTCGTAGAACTATTATATTTCTACGGTAGTTTACGCACTAGATCCGGCTCCCGTCATCCGATTTCTCTCCGTCATCCGTGAATCTCCATTCTGGAGAAGATTACTGACGGACCGAAGTAGCCATATTATTATTTGTATGAACGCTTGCGCACTGCGTCCGATCCATATCTGAACCGAATCCGCTGCGTACGAGCAGAGAGGCAGCGGGGCGGCGAGATATGTGGCCGGGGGGCGCGTAAAATGACGTATGCTTGGATTTGGATCAGAGGTCGGACTAGTGTGTAAGCAATATCCGAATTCGGTTCGAGATTTCTACATCCGTATTTTCACGGGTTCCGATCGGATACGGATCGGACGTAGTGCGAAAGCGCTCTTAGGGCGCTCGCCCACGTCATCATTTTTTTTTTAGCGATACAATTGACCGCTGCTTGTCGCATTTGCAACGCGTGAATACTATACTACTCTGAAACTATTTCCCTTTTTCTATTAATTTTTCAACCGTTCCAATCACGTGGTATTTTAATTGCAGAATCTGACTCAAAGTCTAAGTCCATACTAGATTTCCAGTAATCGCCGGGTTTTTGCACAGTGAAAGTGTTAAGGCTACACTATAATGAAAAGTAGCATATGTAACTGTCCGGCTCATAAAGTTTCTCTATGCAGAAGATCACGTCGATCTGTCGGTCCGTTGTTGTGTGAAAGAAGGATGAACCAACAAACACTTTCGGATTTATAATATACTAGTGAACCCGCTACTCCTCTGCTGCACTGGGAGTGAAGAAATAGCATAGAATACGTGCAGATGCTTATCATCCTGGCATGTCGTAAAAGTCGACTAAGGGACGAGTCCTCTCCAACATGGTGGACTATCTGTATGGGCAATGGGCTGATCACCTGTCACTGTACTGTTTTATATGTTTTGATATAAAAGGGATTAGTAGGGATGCTCATAGATGTCGCTATCCCATAGCCGTTTCGCATTTAAATTATTAATATCATAGCAACCGTTAAAATCAGTTTAAAGTAATTTTAGCACGATCTTTACAACCCCACGTTAATAAATCAAACCTAAATTTTCTATTCATTCATCACCCAACGACACAAAGTGGCGTTTTTTCTGACCATACATCATCACAAACCGCCTCGCGTCGGCACTTCCGATGTTTTTGCGGACGGTACAGCATTCTTGGGGACGGTACAGCATTCTTACTGCGGCTAACTAAGTAGCAGCATTCCTCGATCATGCTAACTGGCAATTAGGGAAAGATCGTTTTTGTATGGAATAGGAAGAATGCTAGGTTTTTCAATGATGTTAAGAATAGCATGAGCACGAGTTCATTGAGGAGAAGAAAAAACTAAAATGACTTCAGTGTTGATTGACTGGTTGACCAAGTTGTTCGTATGTACATCCAATAAATTCTTCTACGTTTTTTTTTAAATGTCAATTGACTGGCAAACGAGCTGACGGCCCCCCTGATGGAAAGTGGTCACCGGCGCCCATGGACATCTGCAACACCAGAGGTGCTGCCAATGCGTTGCCAGTCTAGGGAGGATGGGGAATAGGGATGGGACGCATTTTCTGCACTATGAACGTTTAACGAATATTTAAATTAACAATTAAAAATATATAATATATTATCTTAAAAAAACCAGACAAAAACGATCAATATAACAAAAACTAAGAGCTCCAAATCTTTATCGGAAATGGCACATTACATCTAACACCCTCTGCATTAACGTACCAGTTTAAAGTGACCTCTGAAATCCTTACTGCTCTGTGGTTTGTTGGTAACATTGGACGGGGAATTATAAGGGATGGATCAGGTTGTAGTGGTTGAGGTAAGTATGGGGTAAGTTCTTGAGGGTGAGTAAATCGTCTCAGAGCGTAGAATGACGGATGTCTTTACATGCTGGAGTTGTCAGCGGGGCTTATGGCGGTTAGCGGTGCTCAAAGTGTTTGGAGGAAAAGAAACAGTTTTATTAAAAACCTGACTATTGCGCTGACATACTAGGTATGATTTGTTAATCATATTTTACCAGGAACTGCCAATGTACCAGGATTAAGATGCTGACAAGAGCCAATGACCTTGATTGATCGGTCACTGTCTGTTTGCACCGGAGTGAACGAGAGGCACTGTGTGATTATTTATACACTACACGTAAAATATAAATTAGTATTATTTTTAGTATGGGCGTGATGTACTAGTGTTATTAATTATAGACCCATAAGTAAAAAAAAAATTAAGACATATAACTGTTTAAAACGGATTTCCGCAGTAACTTCACGAATTTTATCTATCGTATCGATTTCATCAAATCGTGTTTAGGAAACAGACATTTTTTCAATAATATAATGAATATGAGCGTATATTATTTTTGCTTTGCCAAATCAAATAGTTATTGTTAAAAAAAGTGCTTAAGTAAAGCCGATTTAGGTCTTTCAGCGCCTTAAGTGTCTATACTTACTTCTTCAGCGGCCAGAATGCGACCGTACCTTCAATGAAATCGCTTTAGGTGAATTATTAAAACAGTCAACATACTACATTTCTGATAACTGAATTTTACTTTAGCTTTAGATACAAAAATAAGGTCACATCTTTTTCGCTTATTTGTTCAAAATCAATCTTTCATTCATTAATGATATAACTTCAATTTTAATTAATCGAACTCTTTGTCATACGTCCGGTTATGCTAGATCGTTGCAGTGTCGCCCTCTGTCTGTAGCATTTAATAAAATCACAGAAATTTACTCCGATATCAGTATTGATTACGAAAGTAAATAAACTTTAGGAATCATTGTATACGATAACATATCGCTCGCTAAAAGATAAGTGTCTCACCCCAAGTCTTACACCTCGAATTAAAACGTTACTCTCAATCTGTAAAAAACACTGTCAAAAAAGCTGTCAAGAAAAAGCGTATCCGACTCCCCACGTGCGGTGCTTTGTCGGTAACTCGAAATAACACGAAAACGTGTTACTCATTTACGTGACGATTTTGTTATGACTAAAATTATTTATGAACTGTTTTTTATAAACGGAAATAGATTGAAATTGAGACGTAAGTTCGTGGTTACTACGTACGTACGAATGTTATGCTGACTTTGGAAATTAAGCATATAGAAGAATCAAGATATTATGGTTTTTCTTCATATTTCTGAAAGTACTTAATTACAATGTACTTATGTAATAAGTGCTCTCTTAAATTCAGCGCAAAAGAAGAAAACAAAGAAATTAATTGGTGAACTGTTTAATACAGAAGAACTGGCGGAATTTGAAACAAATCAAGTTTTGTAGGACTTCAGCAATTTAGAGGCGCGTCAATGGCCGCTCCTATGACCTAGATAGATATTTTTCAGTAAAATGCTCCATCAGTCGCGTTTGAGGGTATATATTTTTAGGAATATATTCGCCTACCGACAATCTCGGTGTGTCAAAAAACTGTGTAATATATAACTTTTTGTACCAAATGAATACATAAATAAATAATAAATAATCACAAATTTTATCTTGACAAATAAAGTCACAATATTCATCACAAACTTAGTTAAAAATGCCATATATTATTTAGGAAGACAATTCTATGCCAAGCATGTCTGAGAAGTAACACGAATTTCAACTTTAAGGACTTTTTAACCCTGTATTCGCTGACGGCTGCAGCCGACTGGGGCGGTCAAAAGGTTAAATACATCGGAAATATCCAAGACTCAGGAACCAACGTTCGTGCTCATCACACAAGTATTTTGCCCTTACCGTGGATCGAACCCGGGACACCGCTAGCTTCGAAGGCAGGGTCACTGCCAACTAGGCTAACCGCGTCGTCAATAATAATAATTCTTTATTTCGGATTAAGATTCACTTATGCTATTTTAATTAAATGAGGTTGACTTGCTGTGTTCCGTGCTATTGTCATAAAAATCCAACATGATTCAACTGACATTTAATTTGGACAGCTTGTGTTCATGTTTTATCATGTTTTAAGAACTGCGAATAGGGATTTGTTTAAATTTTTAGGGTTCTGTACCTCAAAAGGTACTTTGATCATGTTAGGCATACTTAAAAATCCTTTAAATTCACTTCATTTATGTACCTATCTTTAATTAGTTCCCCGCGATGCAGGCAAAGCCGAGTGCGAGACCCCTTTTTAACACGTTTTTATTAGCTTCACTTCTAACTAACAAACAATGTTATAGAATCTTAGAAGTCAATTTAAACCTACTTCTAGTTGTCGTACATCGTACCTAACGATTTGAAACTTTGCAAGTGTATGCAATTCGGATGAAAATACAATAATTTGGTAGCACCAAATCGACGGGATTTGACCATGGAGCCAGGAGGTGGATAGTCGAGCTCTTCAATTACTACTATTAAACCCCTTGAGTTTGGGTTAATTTTGTTTGTTTTGACGAGTTCAATACATGTTAGTTTTTGTGAACTATAATTATTATAAACTGTTGTAACTTAACGGAGTGATTTTGGGCACAAACATCGATTTATCGATATGAATTAAGTTCAGCATTGAACATCAAAATTATCATGATTTAACTACACTATGTTCTATCTCGAAGCGCGATAATTATCACCAATATAGGTGCTCAGATACTTCTACCGTTGACAATAGTAGCGCCATGAATACCATAATGTCATGATACCAGAAATAGGGTCACATATATATATACGATATTGTTATTTCCTCGGAAACATTTCAATTTTAGATTATTTATTTTTGTAGCTCACAAAAACTGCCCTTTCGTAAAAACCCACCTTAATTCGTCTTCGCTGTAGTTTCGCACCTCGTCTGCTCCCTAAACTGCCGGATGAGCGATGTCACACAGGGATCTGGCTTTTTACGGAAGTTTATTTTACCTAATCGTAAAGTGAGTCCAATTCAAATCCACATCTTCTAAATTTAAAATTAGTTAAAACAAAAAAAAGTCCTACTCGATTGTGTACAGCACAAAGATGCCAAAATTAAGTCTGATATTTCTTTCGGATCGGCCCCAGTATGGTTGCGTTTTAGCTTACGTGAAATTTCAATAAAAGCATCCGCATTTTGTTTCTGAGCGTTTTTACAAAAAGTGTACCTTTTATTTATTTTTTCAGAATTTGGAAATTTTGAGTTTTTTCTGCTCAGTATTATTAATATACTTACTATTGATTTCAAAGAAAAAAGTGTCACTAATTTTACGTAGTAATCTCATGTCACTATTTTGCGACCTTGACCTACGCTGAAACGGTTCAACCTAAGCTATCAGATAGCTTATACCATAGATTACACATAGGTAATCTTTTATCCCGGAAAATTCAAAAGTTCCCGAGGGAACAACTATAACTGAATTCCACGCGAACGAAGTCACGGGCATAAAGGTTACATAATCATGTATAAGGGCGTTTTCACAAAAAGTGTACCTTTTACTTTATTTTTCAGTAAATTTTATGTCATACTCAAAATAATGAATACTATATAGGTATTTTTCTACATAGATATAATTAATATGATATTATACAATCTATTGCATTGTAGGTCCCAGCCTGCACTAGGCAGTTGGCTCGATTATCCGCTGGTTAAATATAGCACGATCAATAACATGAGTCTGCGACGGTAATGACCAGTACAGACACGTCGAAAATGCATTAAAAAATAATAAAGCATGTAGAACATGATGGTCCTTCGAACCGAATCGCGTTGTTTATGACGATGTGAAACCAGCGAGCTTTTAGCTTTGAGAATTAGGGCCTATAATCGACATTAACTGTGCGATATTGTAATCCTTTGGTTTGTATGTCGCTATGTTTTGTCTTTATCTTACTTTGCTATTACAAAAGAGAACAGCGATTTACAAACCGACCTACAGCATCGCTTAGACAATGTCAAATAGAAACCGTATGAATGTTTTCATGTGTGCTCATTTGTATTGGGACAGGCCGAAATGTTTGAACTACCAATGGTAAGAACATGTTTTGGATATAGGTGGATTTGGAGATTCTTATGCGGCGTTCTCAACTGCGATTTAAATCCGTCATCTTTGATATATGTTCTTAGAACACGCTTTCAGAAAAATATGAAGGCGCTTGGCAATTTCATTTGATCAACTAAATCTTGACCGTTTTACTCAATTCATGAGACCGAGCTAAATTAAAGAAAATAATAACTAATTATTTAAAATCAACACTTTTCGCCGCGATATTGCCGCATGCACGAGTGCATATTTCGGGATATTATCATTAACACTGCACTGCAGATTCGGTGGGATTATCACATATCTATAGCGAATAATTGAGATTCTAAAAGGCCAGCTTTGTTTATGGATGATTTATTTTGTGAATATTTTAGGAAACCTAGTTGTTGGACGTATTGTGGGCTCTTAAAATTGCTATCGGTAGAGTTATTTTTATGTAGTAGAAATAGAAAGATGTATAGAAACGTTTAAATATTAAGTTGTTTGGCATAATTGTACTGTACACGCGTGAAGTAACTTTAACGAAGGATGTTTACTTACAACCGCCCTGACAAAAGTGAAGGAATAAACCGGTGTGTTGACATTTGACACTATAGCTATGGGAGCGTCCCGGCGTTTGTATGAATTTGGAGCCAATTATATTGCTTCAAATTGTGCGAGTGGACTTGGTTTCTATTGTGTTATTATTCTAAGCTTTAACGCTATCCTGCTATGACTTCTCGCGTTCGCGTTTTCGCTTCGTATCTTCTGCATTGTAATAACTACTATACTAAGTAGCTAGTTTTTTTACAAAATTTATGAACTTAAAGAATACCATGATTTGTCGCGATTTGTGAACTACATAATGAGTTGACGACAGAACATGGTTTTAACCGTTTTATTTGGCTAAACACAGTTGAATGCTTGCTTTATCGGTTATTTGTAAAGAAATATCAACCCGAATTGTTTGAGACAGAATCGCGTGACTGCCTTGATGACAGAAACGAATTATTTTTTGAATACTTTTAGAGAAAATACGACTATGAAATGTGAAACAAGAAAAAGCAATCAAATTGAAATTTTTGCAATAATCTTATTTTGTCTGGGGAGTTTAGATTTAGATTTAGATTATCGTTTAGATTCATTTTTTTTGGCTTCTAAATTTCTGTCAGGTGTTTTTTTTTTCTTAGTTGGACATAAACGATCTTTGAAAATGTAACTACTCATTTAACAAAGTATCGGAATAGCCATACAACAGTGGAACACCGCCAGTCTTCCGAGGTCACTAAGTACTATACTAACTCTATCGCGTTGACAGCGGTCTTGGGAGATATTTTTAGGTGTATTTAGTAATTATTAGATTTCTTTTTTGTATTATGTTTCAGCATTTGCAACTATTTATGTATCCATGGTATCGAATAAATCATTTCGGGTGCGCCTTTTTTCACATAACTTTTTAAGAATGATCATTATGATGTAAAATGGTATGAGAAATTATCGGAAGTCCGAAACAGCGAGCAGTCTAGCGAGCGAAGCGAGCGAGCAAAATGGGTCGGAGCAGAAGCGACTCTGATAGGTTAGGTTCGCGAAGCTCCCGCCTTAGCCTTTGATGTTAGGTCTTTTTTTTGCAACAGTTCAGAAAATCTTGCTTATTTGTAAGATTTTATGCTAAATAGGTTCATGCTGTTATATTAATTTGCTTAAATTCATAGGGATGCCATCTTGAAAGTGAAGTTGTAGGTAGGGATACCCTGCCCTAACTACAAATTCACTTTCGTTTTTTTCGAATTAAATCTGATTTTGAATAGTTACTGCTGTAAAAACCAATATTATGAGTTCAAATATTTTCTTAGCAACATACATACATATTATCACGCCCGAAATCCCTAATGGGGTGGGCAGAGCCACAAGACTACTTGTGGCCACGTTCGATTAATTAGTCCTAAGATGGTATGATGAACCGTATGGTGACAGGTGATCAGCCCATCGCCCATACAGATAGTCCACCATGTTGGAGAGGAGCCGTCCCTTAGTCGACTTTTACGACATGCCAGGATGATAAGCATCTTAGCAATGCCATTATTAATAAGAAAATTATGATAATTGTCTGTTATGAAGAAAACTATTCCGAAAAACAAAATTATGAGTTGAAGTATGTATTACCAATAATTAAATTATGAATAAAAAAAATATAATCACTGTCTGTTATGAAGCAAAATGATATGAAAAAATTAATTATGAGTTCAAACATGTTCTTAGTAATGACATTATTAATATAAAAAATATGATAACTGTCTGTTATGAATTCAGATGGTAAGACAAATTGGTAGTGAAACAAAAAATAGGAATAAGAAATTTTTATGAGCCAATATGGACCCAATAATTTCTTATTCTCTTGCAATCACTGCAATGTCTTTGAATTCATTAGTAGAAACTCTTTAAAGAAACAATGAGCTCGCTCAAAAGCGTTTTGAAGTGGCTGCACTGTTTTCCCGATCTGTTAAATATTGCGCAGTGACTTACACAACAGAATCTAGATCATACACATGTATCTATCATACGCATACTCGCAAACAATTTCCTTGCCAATAGGCCAATTACGAGAATAGCGAATCGATCCGAATTCGTCGGTGCGCGGGCGTCGTTTAAGCTTTCATAATTGTAGGGAAGCCAAGGTTTTATGGGTTTAAGGGAATAAATTTATCTTTCCGTTGTTTTCTGGGTCAACGTTTAGTTTAGCTTCATTGAATGTTTTTATTAGAATGGACTGGGGCCATGTGCTAGCCAATTTTGTCTTTTCATTGAGTGTAATTTTTTTAGGATTTCGTGTAATTCGGAGCAAGATTTTGTTTCTTTTTTTAACCGACTTTAAATTAAAGGAGGAGGTTCTCAATTCGGTTGTTAGGGTTCCGTACCTCAAAAGGAAAAAAGGAACCCTTATAGGATCACTCGTGTGTCTGTCTGTCTGTCTGTCTGTCTGTCTGTCCGTCTGTCACAGCCAACTTGCTCCGAAACTACTGGACCGATTGATTTGAAATTGGGTATACATATGTAAATTGGTGACCGCAACAGGGATGCGTAACGTAAATTAATTAATTTTGAACATGGGGCCCACTTATAGGGGATAAATTATAAAACTAAAAAAAAAGTTGTGCAACTGAAATCGTGTGACATATCAAATGATATTGTGAGGATCTTAAATGTATTTTTTTTTTAATTTTAAGTAAAATAGTTTAGAAGTTATTTACGTAAATAGGTGAAAATTGACCATTCCCCCCCTTAACTCCGAAACTACCGGGCCTAAAATTTTGAAAATAATACAGAAAATAGTTCTTTACTTATAGATTACAGGAAAACCTATAAGAAGTCTATGGTATTTAAAGTAACATAGGAAATTTCAGTTTATCATGTATGGAACGGAACCCTCTCCACGCGGGTTTCACCCGCACTTGACCGGTTTTTTTTTTTAATGTTTGTAACTTCAGAACTCCGTCATTTATAAACCGACTTTGAAAATTCTTTTTTCAATCGGTAAGGTATACCTCCAGTTTGGTCGCGTTGTCGTCAAAGTCGAGTTATGATGAGAGGATCTATGAGGAATCGATGGAACTCTTCAAATATTATAGGCAAGCATAGAGCAATTTTAGTATTTTCTGTAATAACTCAAGCAGTTACGTTTCAAAAGCATTATTTGGTGAAGTGGAACTGTTGATGAAGACCATAGATGATCACCGGAACTCCTAAATATTGAGTATTTCACGGTTGGCAATTAAATTGCTGTATAAAGTTCTGAAGCAACTTATGTCCATGAAAATTCATGTAGTAAAATTGAAGAACCAGGAGAACTCCTCAATGATTGACATCTTTGCACCGTGGATAGCAACAGTTTGTAAATGATGATGAGCAATTGGCATTCTGCTATTGTTACTTGATGTAGTAAATAAAATGTAAAAAACTGTACTTAGGTACTTTTCAAAGGCTATTTGAAGTCGTTTTTTTTATTTTATAAATTATAGATTATTTTAACGAACTGTGCGCGCGAGTTTTTTTCGCATATGGGATTGGGATAAAGTGTCCTATGTTTTGCCTGTTATTTCTTGTTTAATGCGTCCCTTCCCTTATATATTTGACAAGTTGGACAGAGACGCACAGAGCGTAAAACGACTCACGGGCATGTCGCTCTCCAGAGAGTGACAAAGGCCCCTTTTATCCTGGATAATTAATAACTGATAAAAGTCGAATCTCCTAATATCCAGAGTTTGTGGCCACAGTATCCGCAGCCGAATGAAGCTTAGTGAAAGCAGCCGTGGGCGGACGCGCATCATACCCTGGTACACGAATACTAAGTGCCCTCGCACCAGCACAATTAGAAGAGATCCTCGTGTCTTGTTTTGTAATGGTAGAGCCAAACAGTAATCCTCACTAGATGATTACTGTTCGAATGGGCCGGCTCGACCGGGGCAGTACCACACACTCACAGAATATCGGCGTAAAGTAATAGCTTGCTATTGCGTTTCGTACGGTGAGTAATGAGATCCGGAGGCCTATTCCCTCATCCCCATCCCATCCCCATTTCCCATCCTTTCTAGACTGGCAACGCATTGGCAGCACCTCTGGTGTTGCAGATGTTCATAGGCGGCGGTGACCACTTTCCATCAGGTGGGCCGTCTGCCTGTTTGTCAGCCTACTCCTTTCTCTAAGGGCCGGCAACGCATCCGTGATTCCCCTGGTGTTGCGGGTGTCTATAGGCGGCGGTAATTGCTTACCATCAGGTAATCCGCCTGCTCGTTTGCCCCCCTCTTACTATAAAAAATAAATGAATGTGCTGGTGCGAGGGTTAAAAGGAAAAGTTAAGCCATGAACCAACGAAAACTTATGGCGATCGTGGCTCAGAAGTAAGTCGAAGCTGCTAAAACATTTAAACACTAGATAGCGCTCCAACCATAACCTGCGGGGTATTCAATACAATGAAAATAACTCATTTATTGAGTAAAAACGGAGTGGATAGTGCTTTCTTACATGCTATTTGTGAAAACTACCACCAAAGAAGACCATAATGGTCTTCTTTGGTGTTTGAACGAGTTCAAGCCGCAATTTAAGGAATTCACCGATAGATGGTGATACTATTTCCGAGGTAGGCCATTGCAAGGCGATTGACCATCGACTTTTAACCATTTTTTTTCCATTTCTCATCACGTCGCGATTTCAACTCAATCAAGCTTGACACGTATAGTAGTATCAGTCCACGAAGACGCGCCCCATCACTCAATTTTACGTACATTTACTCAATTGTGCGTGCAAAACTAAGGAAACCACTCCTGATGGATTGACATGGGTAATTTGACGACGCGGTTAGCCTAGTTGGGAGTGACCCTGCCTCCGAAGCTAGCGTCCTGGGTTCGATCCCCGGTTAGGGCAAATATTTGTGTGATAAGCACGAATATTTGTTCCTGTAAAGATTGTCCCGTGATTTATTTATTTAATAGTCCAAAACCAGGAGGGCCGCTCAAAGCGTCGAGTGGAATGAGGTAAGGATGGCTTTTGCCCCGCTGTGGGAAAGATTAGGGTGATAAATAATTGACCGAGCGAGCGAAGCGTCTCCGTTTCAGCTTGGGAAAATTTACGGCGTCTGTCCATTTGTTCTCTTCTACAGGTCGCATTTCCCAACCGATTCTCGTAACATTGTATGAGCAGGTTCGATTATTACTTTCAAAATGGCAGGGGTTTTGGAGATTACAAAGTTATTTGCTGTGTTAGTAAACTGACCGCGACCTATGTCGATATACAGGGATAACAGTTTTCAAGCGGCTAAGTTAAGTTGGTCGCGGGTTCTACAGCTCACGGAGCTACTAGTGATAATGAAATAACTAGGACACCGAATTTTGGGTCCGTGAACAACATAACACAAAGATGATGATTAAATGAACAAGTGATGCATAAGTAAATAAAATAAATAAATAAATAAATCAGGGGACAATCTTTACACAAATCAATCTAGTCCCAAAGTAAGCTCTAAAGGCTTGTGTTATGGGTACTAGACGACGATATACATACTTATATAGAAAAATAAATACTTAAATACATAGGAAACATCCAAGACTCAGGAACAAACATTCGTGCTAATCACACAAATATTTGCCCTTACCGGGGATCGAACCCGGGACGCTAGCTTCGGAGGCAGGGTCACTTCACTACCAATACAGAAATTGATCGTTGTCGCATAAATACCTACATACAAGATACTGAACAACCGTGACTCGGGTGCAAACATCGTGATCATCAGCGCCTCTATTCGGGAACGCTAATTGACATTGTAGCGACACGCGAGCGAGATTCCCATCCCACTCTTCCGCAAGATGCGTAATGCTTAATCCCGAATAGACGCCCGGTTCATGCATACAGTTTGCCCCTAGCGAGACTCGAACCCGTGACGCCTGGCACAGAAGTTCACTACCACTGCACCATCAAGTCAGTTATGTTCCAAGTGCCACGTTATGTTATTAAGAAAATACATAGATAAAGTGTTGCATAGTGGCGTGATTATAAAACAGTACTGCGCCTGCGTAACTTTAGTATCTCGGCATGTGAACATGTTGCAAAGTATAGGTTAGTCTGCTAGTTATGTCACTACTTGTATCTGGTTGCGTGCGCAGTCTTAAGTCAACAAGGTTGTAAGTAGTCATGCAAATGGAATCTAGATGACACTTTGTCAACCCATGTGTGTACTTAACGGATCGAGTGCTTGATAAACGCGTATTTGAGAGTACTGTCTTCTACGTCGTGAACGCAGTTCGACATTAAACGAAAACCCGGAAAATAGGACTTCTCAAAAGTTCTACGAATAGCTTTTATTTTCTTTTTTCTTTTAAGAAAAACAATAATCCACGTTTTCTACCAAACTTAATTCCACCTAAAACTTAACTTAAAAACAAATAGTAACATACTGTATTAATCTTTGATAATAATAACGAGAAAAACAGACATACCTATGCAATTAGGTATTTATTACCCGGGTCAGTGTCAATGAGTGTAATTATACAGGTTGCTCCAACGTGTTCAAGTTTAGAAGAGTTTCTTTTAATGGTCAATCATACTCGTAGTCATTGTATTCATAATTGCACATTGGTCCGATATGCACTACTGAGCATTTTGTGTTAAGGAATATCCTACAGCCAGGGACATGTATATTCCTCCACTTCGTTCTCCTCGTGACTAGGTATGTTGTTATATATCTGAAGCGTCAAGGTGAATATTGATTGTTAAGCAAGGTATGAAAGGCGCCAATATTTCGAGTTTGAAATTGGTAATTTTTATCCGAGTTAAAAACTCTACTTTTCGTTTCGAGAATGAGGAGATAATATAAAAGCCAGATACATAAATGCCAACTTAGTACAACTCTTGCTTCTCTGTGCATACTTCTTCGTGCTACTATATGGCTTCTACTATTTTAAGCATGAACGTGTCAACCAGTACTTAATTTAGGCGCGGTTTAGAATTGGTTTAATCACAAAACACTACATGATTAAATCGCCTCTAAACCGCACCGAAATAAGTAACTAAAGCCGTAGAAAATTAATGCGTATAATGTCAATTACTACTGCAATACAAAATGTTGCCATATCTTAAATATAGTTTGATAGTTCATAGTTTCTTAAGAGGGCACCGACCGTCCAGTGGCGCCCTCATCACTGTTATTGTGTTTTCTATTAAAGGAAAGTATTTTATTAAAATTGAAGCCGTATAAGTGGTTACGCAACTTAATACACAACGTATATGCTATGTTATATAGCTTTGCAAAGTATAACCATCATCTAAAAGCGGCCACTATTTTCTATTAAATTGATTAGATGATGGTTATACTTTGCAAAGCTATATAACATAGCATATACGTTGTGTATTAAGTTGCGTAACAACTTATACGGCTTCAATTTTAATAAAATACTTTCCTTTAATAGAAAACACAATAACAGTGATGAGGGCGCCACTGGACGGTCGGCGCCCTCTTAAATTTAACAACTTAAATTGTCTAAGACTGGCTGTATAATCTGTTGTTTTTATCTATTGCCATAGGTTTTTCTTCAATTTACTTTTCAGCCATAGGGAGGATATGTATCACTTTCACGCCGCATCATAGATACTCGTAAACAACTCTCGCACTCGGCATGTATGACAATGCCGAGTGCGAGGTGAAAAATATTTTTTCATGGAGACCAGTGGCGTGCTTTTCCCCAGCAGTGGCTCACTCAGGCTGAAAAAAGCGAAAATGTTCCTTCTTGTAAAACTTGCCGCATCTTTCAGTGAAGCAGTATACCTAGTATTAGGTACTTGTTCGTCAAATTTCGCATTTTGTTTTAAGATATAATTGATTTGCTAACCATCTGCCTGCGTGGAATTCGGTTGCAGTTGTTCCTTTGGGAGCTTTTGAATTTACTGGATTAAAAAGTAGCATATATATAATCCAGGGTATACGCTATCTTTATTCCAAATTTTACTCAAATCCGTCCAGCCGTTTCAGCGTGAAGAAGTATCAAACAGACACACTCATAGAAGTCATAAACTTTCGCATTTATAATATTAGTGTGATGATAGAGTTCTGATTCCTTAAAATAACGAGTAGCGTGTATTCTAACTTGTATAAAACAAATTATTTTAAATAAAAATGTTTATTAAAAAATTTAAAGTACATAATGTAAAAAAATCTTAAACCCATCTTTACAAACGTACAAAAATAAACGATAGAAAAATAAGTTACGTTCATTATTTTAAGAACAGACAGTTGACCTTCAAATAGCTATAGGTGTTTACCAAAAATTAATTTAATAATTTTTTTATTGTCTATTTTTTTTTTACTAGTTTTAATTTGCAGCATTTTTACTTTTAGCAACTGTCAATTGGGGTCAAAATAGGTCGGCTGTAAAAACATTACATTTATCTGTAATATTATATTTAGTGTTCTTGGTACTTTAAAGTGCTTGTTAATAAGCAACATTATCACGACAATTTATAGCCGGCAACTATAGGCGTCTTCCTCTGACGTACTAAGTAAGAGTAAGACAGCTATAGTTACGTTAACTTGACCACTTGTTAAGTGTTACATTTTGCTAACCAATCCTGCGGAGTTATGGTCCGCGGAATCTTACATGTAGTGGTAATTGTGTTTTTATTCGAATTCCAAATTTGAAATTTCATTTCAGTAAATAAGTAAGATTTGTAATGTTTCAAAGAAGTTAGCAAAAATCAATGTCAAAAGTCAAATTATGACGTAAGTATTAAACAAAATTATTCGTTGTTTCTTTTATGAACGGGGGTCTATTAAACCCTCCACTGCTCCTCCTCCTCTGCTGCACTGGGAGTGAAGAAATAGCATAGAATGCGTGCAGATGCTTATCATCCTGGCATGTCGTAAAAGTCGACTAAGGGACGGGTCCTCTCCAATATGGTGGACTATCTGTATGGGCGATGGGCTGATCACCTGTCACCATACGGTTCATCTTACCATCTTAGGACTAATTAATCGAACGTGGCCACAAGTAGTCTTGTGGCTCTGCCCACCCCATTAGGGATTTCTGGCGTGATGCTATGTATGTATGTATGTATATTAAACGACGTGGCTTTTCTTTAACGATTTTTTACTGTATTTTTTTTGCAGTTTGGACTTTTAACTTGGATAATTAATACCTTGCGACTTACAGTTTGTTAATGACTTGGACATTCGTCGTCAAGAAATCATTTATTCTTATTTGTATGCCAACGGTACACCACTACATATGCGATTCCGCAGAATCACTTATACATGTATACCTAAAGATTTAAATCTGTAGATGAGCCATAATATACAATAAATACAGTAAACGCACTGGAATGCGTGACATGAGCGAAGTCGCTTATTTGTAATAGGCTAGTTTCCTGAAAAATTCTAATTAGTCAGTCATTTACATTATAACAAAATATTGAACACATACTTTTTCTTTTGTCAATTGAACAAAAAATGACGAAGATATAGTGCGATGAAGTTCCGCGTGACGTCAAGAGTCAAGACTGCACACTTTTTAAGTAACGTCATGAGCCCCCACTCCCGAACTTTGATGCGCGTTATCTTTGTCAATTTTGATTGATTTGATAACGCAAAAAATACGTTTTCAATATTTTTTGAAATTTTGAATGCACAAATACGAAACAAATGCCGTCGGCATTGTCAACGCATACATTTAAAATCATAAATATTTCCAAGATTATCGGTGTACCTATTTACATTTTTGTCGTATGCCATTCGAAGTTAGGTCATAAAGTGAAATGAGTACGATGTATTTCGTACTACGATATGATAACATACTTTTGTATTGCAGCGTTACGGTTCCACAGTCATCTTTCATAATTCAACTGCTCGCATAGTAGGGCGACCTCCGCTGCGAGCATTACAGGCAAAAAGCCATAAGCGGCTGAGCTACGCAGACGCGGGTGCGCAACCTCGAACGCACCAATCACAGCGCTCTAAAAACCCGGCGCGCCCAGCAAGTCTGGCAGCTTTATTTTCTATTAAAAGTTAGGCTAGAGTCTTTAGGATGAATTATGCAATCGATTACACAAACGCGATTCTTCCTATTCGTGATTCTACACAATATGGATTCCACACAACTGTAGTTTACTACATTCGTGATTCTACACAGCCGTTATTTTAACGCAATCGGGACTCTTCCTATTCGTGATTCTACACAATATGGATTCCACACAACTGCAGTTTACTACATTCGTGATTCTACACAGCCATTATATTAACGCAATAATAGCGTTTCATTCAACAATTGGGTATTAATCGGGAACTTACCATTATGAGTAGGTATCTACATATGCAAACTCCTTGGTTGAAATACTTGATAAGATTAATATAAATAACGGCTGTGTAGAATCACGAATGTAGTAAACTGCAGTTGTGTGGAATCCATATTGTGTAGAATCACGAATAGGAAGAATTCCGTTAGTGTAATCGATCGCATAATTCTACAAATAAGCGACATCGAAATATTGTTGCATGTAACTATCACCTCTTTAGATGCATGAAGCAGAATTGGAGTGTCAAGCTTAACTATCTATGTTATATATACTTAGAGCTACTCTTTCTCAAAGAACTCGTCAGTGATGGGCACATGGGATATCTGTTCGTATGTGTACGCGCTAAAGAACCGCTGCGTCACGTTCATAGCGTAGTCGATGGCGTACTCGAGGATCGGCCCGCCGAACTCCTGCGCAACCAGCTGCGAGTTCTGGTTCAATACTTGCAGGATGTTTGCGCCTGGAAGTAGACATTTCCATTGAAACAAAGCAGAAGGACGTAGAATCAAATCACTTCTCGCTGAGTCGAGTGTTTTGGGAGCTACATGCGATATTGAATTCGAAGTATTTATTTTGCATGTAGGCTAAACGAGCTCTTTTTACATGTCTGAATCTACAGCGTTTCGAAAGGTGAAATCTGCTGAGAAGAAGCGCCTCAAAAACTCAGCAGTAGTTAAATAATTGGTACCAGTTATTTAAAAAAAGAAAACATCTGAAATAACCTGCACATATCGATTAACTAATTCAACGATGATGTGCAAAGTCCCCAATCGTCACTGAGCCCGGCTTGGGACAAATGATCTTTATTTTCATCATGTAATCTCTATGTAAAAAAAAAATTAAATATATGTGAAACTAAGTGAATGTAAAAACATTGGTCATCAGTCACCACAGGATGAAAGAGGAATGCTGTTTTTGGAAATACGTTTTGGAAAGGTAGGTGGTGTATCCTTATTCATAATTAATTGAAAGTTATGAAAGGTCTCAGGCGAAGAACCTATTCGCAAAAGTGTTTATTCACTTTTCCTTTCAAAGCACTAATGTTATATAATGCTGGTGGAAATACTCATAGATGCAGGAAAGAACGTCCCGGTGCGCGTCAAGGCTGCAATGCAACTGGTAATTTGTTGTGAAAACCTCAATATGATGAAATTATCTTTGTCAGGAATTAAAGTGGCCGCTTACGTAATTTGGGTTTTTAAGGAACAAATTTTTCGCTAATTTCTAGCCGCAATTTGGACTATACCTAGTGGTTTCACAGGTTCTATTTCCATTGGTACCTAACACATTTAAGTTTAAGTTCCATTTGTTTTACCGAGCGCCTAGGTTCCTTTCGTCATCTCCCGGTTTTGTTACCCACAATGAAGGTCACATTTGTTACGAGTGCGAACGACGCATCAGGTTAAAACAAATGGGAATAGCTCCAATTGTGGGTATTAATTTCCAAAAAACCAACGCGTTTACCAGCTCTTTAATGACATTGGGTTCTTGGGCTGTTATGTTGGTCTCAGCTTTCAGCCTTATCTACGGCCAAGTTTCATATTTTTGGACGCTTTACCCATATAATATTAAGCACTGGGTCGTATTGTGAGCTCCTAATTCCAGGCAGTTTCCGCTGTAAACTGACTTGCCTGGTAAATGCATATTATGAGCGCACTAAAGACGCGCACGACCTCAAGCTAAGTGTAAAGAGATCATCAAAACTTACTGATCTCAGGACTGCCTCTGAACAGATTGGTAAGGTTCAGTTTAAGATCAGTGCCGTAGTCAGCCTTATACTTGTATGAGTTGATCTTGTAGTGCCCTTCACCCTTTTCGTTCATCACCACTTTCTCCAAGACCTCAAGACGGATGCGCTGGTTCCCTGCAATAATAATAAAATACCTAAATTGCGAGTTCAGTCAGTATTGAGAGGGTATCGATAGCCAATCCAAAGTTATGTCCTTGGAGAGGTTTTTAAGGAACCCCTAATAGGTCCGCAGTGGAAGGCTTTAGTCTGACATAATGATAATGATGTTACAGACTATGCTAAATGATGCAGTTGCTTGAAATATGATAGCTAATGAATACAAGCTAAAATTGAAAATAATCTCAAGGTTCATTGAGCGATCTGCTGTTAGAATAATTCAGCATATATGCTACAAAATGAGCTTACAAATTTTAATCTTGGCGTTGCCATCGGTGTCCAGATTGAAGAGCAGGATGCGGCCCTGGATGCTGTAGTGGCCCTTGATGGTGAAGTTGCATCGGATGTCGAAGATGAATTTGCGCGTTTCGCGACGAGATCTAAAATCATAGGATCGAATCAAGAAGCTTAGTTGATTAAAATCATGAGGACATATAGGTATAATGTGTAGAGGACGGTAGAGAAGATAATGAAGAATGGACTGTTAAAAACCCGGATTAACCCTGGGTATTGGGCAATATCGAATAGATTTTGAGAGCATCATGTTTTGCCAATATGATATCCAGCGACAGAGGGGATAACATAATTGCATATATGTAAACGTGACACCTAAACGTATATTCGACACTGCCTAAGCGATTTCGCCAATTATTTAGCTACGATGCAGTAGCTCTTCTTAATTTGACTGCAAAGGCGGCATCGTAAAAAACCATGCCCTAGTGTGTAAATTACATTTCGTCAGTGAACCTTCCGGCAAGCCTAACATGACCCATCAGCACGTATAAACTACATGTTCATGCGTGTCTTCGACCTTGAACGTATTCGAAGCAGCTCAGCCAAGGTCGTAGGTAACAAACTCCGCATATTCTCTGAGTGCGCGGGTTAATTGACCGAGCAAGCCCGAAGCGTCTCCGTTTCAGCTTAGGCAAAAATTCTTTCGTATGTCCGGAATCCGGATGTCCAGCTTATGTCTGGCTATTCTCTGTGGCTCTGTGAGCTGTATACCTCGCGAGTCTACGCGAGTTTGCGTCTTAATAAGGATAACAAAAAAGATTTGTACAGTTTAAAAAAAACGAAAATGGTGAGATATGTTTTGAAAATTTTCGAAAAACTGCATCGACAAAAAATCCATATAATTATCGAAGCAGCTCACAAAATTTCACGAGAATCGGTTCAGAAATGCGACCAGCGTCTCTATTCGGGAAAGTCTCAGTGATATTGTAGCGATTCGCGATCGAGATTCTCATCCCACTCTTCCGCACGATGCGTAATGCGTAAGAGCGGGATGCGAATCTCGCTCGTGAGTCGCTACAATATATCACTTAGACGTTCCCGGATAGACGCCCTGTAGAGGAGAATGGCCGGAAATACGAAAGCATTATTGCCCAAGCTGAAACGGAGACGCTTCGCGCTCGGTCGGTCAATAAGATATACATACATACATACATATAATCACGCCTGTTTCCCGTAGGGGTAGGCAGAGACCACTTCTTTCCACTTGCTACGATCCTTACATACTTGTTTCGCTTCGTCCACTTTCATTATTCCCTTCATATATGCTCTTCGGTTTAGGGTACTCTTGACCTGGCCTTTTTTCCAGACCAAGAATAACCAAGAATGACCAAGAATAAGATATAGGTTGCATAAAACGTCCTTACTGTCAGCAATTAGTAATCCTACCGATTCTCACTTTTACTTCAGCTGTGCATAATGCATAGATTTCCAACCGTAATTGCACGCGTATGTACGTCATCCTATTATTAACAACAATGTTATGGGAAATCTGTCGCGGGAAATGATGTCACAATTGTTCAACGCACGGAGTTTCCTAGATTGTTTATCAAATTTAAATATTTAGTTTGACTGTTGTCTTGGTGTAAACAAGCATGGTGACGAGGTAATGGTACCTGTGAGCTTGAGTTTTGTTTTAAATGACGCTTGTTACCGGACTTTTTGGCATTTTATAGCCGCAAATGGTACTGGGAATTTATGACAATAAAGCCCGGGGCAAACCAAACGCGGTTGCGGCGCGTTTGCGGCGCGAACGCGGGTCCGCGCCGTTGTCGAACGGCGCGGGCGGATATACCATGCCACACCGCGGCGGCGCGGGACCGGTCCCGCGGCTACTTTGGTGTGCCATGGTAAATCCGCCCGCGCTGTTCGACAACGGCGCGGACCCGCGTTCGCGCCGCAAACGCGCCGCAACCGCGTTTGGTGTGCCCGGGCCTTAACTTCTTTTTTTACGTGACTGTGCGAGACCAAAACCAGGGTATTGACTGTAACAGTCTATGTTGTATTTGAGCAAAAATTGGGTATTCCAATGTAGCTCCTGAACTACTGGACCGATTTTAATAAATCGGGTATCGTTTGATTTGTAGAAAACGTGCGAGTGTCATAGGGTATATAAGAATTATAACTAATTATTTCTATAAATAGAAAATACTACTTTTACGTCGCCAGTCAGGTTTTAAATGTTTCTCCAGTTGTAAACAGTTAATGTTTACGGTTTTAAGAAAATAACGGCTACATTTTTTTTTAACCGGAAACGGAGGTAAAGTTTTGAATAAAAAACTATTATACATAGCATATAAATTGAGTATTAAGTTGCGCAACAACTTATATGGCTTCGATTTTATAAAATACAGTTTAATAGACGACACGATTACAGTGATGCCACGCCACTTGACAGTCGGGGCTCTCTTAAGACATAGGTGCGCATCGATTTTGGGCCTCTAGTCCCAGTAGTTCGGTTGATTAGTCCGGGGCCGAACTACTGCCACACTTTTCTTCCTAAACTATTGGGAAGTGGTGTGTAGTTCGGTTAATGATGACCAAACAACTAAAATTATGACTGCAGTAAATAAATAAAATTGCCTAGCCATTAAGAAAAGACTGAATATTTATAAGACGAAGAAGTTAAACACAATATATTTTTACGGTTCACTCGCGTTTTAAAAGTCGTAAGGATCCACATGGTTCATTCATGGTTCATGTTTCAACGTTTAAAGCGTGAGCGATCTAATACGAACAAATACCTTTTGTATTTTTTTTATAAAAAAAAATGTAATGAGATAAATGCCTCTTTGATTTTTTATTTAGCTGCATCCTTAACCGTACTTTCGAGTCGTTTTAATTCTCAGTAGTTCGGTTTGACGTCATAACCGAACTAATGGGAAGAAAAGTGTGGCAGTAGGTCGGCCCCGGACTAATCAACCGAACTACTGGGACTAGAGGATTTTGGGTCCGGTAATCTTTAAACCTGGGGTGTGATACTCTTAAGTAACACTTCGTTCATGAACTCGCCGGCGAGCGTTACTTGACCCATCAGTGCGTATCAACTACATATGAGTTCGTGCATGTCTTCCGACTTGGTCGTCTTTCGACGCAGCCGGCCAGGGTAATTTATGATTGTCGGATGAAATGAGAGACGAGATTTGTTTGAGAATATCATAACTGGTTTTCTAAAATATTCGTATGCCAAAATGGCTCATCATGGCTTTTGTATATTTAAAACAATATTGTCACCTTATTAATTACTACCTGTGATGACGAAATAAAGATTTTATTATTATTATTATTATCTTTATTCATCTTGAATCTTAAGCTAGGTTTTATAATATTTGTATAAAAAGTAAAATACAATATCACTATAAAAATACAGACACTATAAAAACCTAGCCTAGGGTGCCGCCGGTAGCGGGGCAGGGCTCAAGCTACCGGTGGTTAGGGTCGCAGCGAGAGGAACCTCCTGACGATGCGCGCCGTGTCCAGGAGTACCGCCTTCTGTATCTGACCCTTGATCCAGCCATCAAGCGAGAGTCTCTTGAGGTGTTGGTCGAGACTCTTCGCTATGAGCCCGTTCGCAGAAACAACTATCGGCACAATGATCATCGAGTCAACATCCCACATGGCGGTCACCTCGTGAACCAAGTCAAGGTACTTGCTGAGTTTGTCCTTCTCGGCCTTCACGAGGTTCTCGTCATGGGGGATGGTGATGTCGACGAGCACTGCCCGGCGCTGCGATTATTATTATTATTATTATATTAAAGAAGCAACGATCGTTTTTGATTTTTATAAATGTAAACTTAATGAACATACATATAAAAAAAAAGCAAATTACGCGTCGAATTGAGAACCTCCTCCTTCGGTTTTTTTGAAGTCGGTTAAAAATAATGAACGCTTCCTCATAATCATCAATCAATACATATAAAACAGTACCGTAACTCACTTGAAGACAACGCACACCCTAAACGGTTGGTACTAGAGGTTTGAAATTTGGAGGAGACATTCCTCGAGTACCCTAGAAGCGCACTAAGGAGGATTTTTTGAAATTCCATCCCTATAGCGGTGAAAAAGTTTGTATGGTAAATACCTACCGCGGGCGAAGCTGTGGCGGGTCCACTGGTGTATAGATATTATGAAAATCTGTATGTCCGTTTGTCGCATTATAACACCATCGGGAAGCGTACCTATTTGAAGTATCAACTCCGACTTCTATGTTCTTAAAACCTAACCCTTCTTTTTGAAATTCATAACTCATCACACAGTCATACACGCAAAACATAAAAAATTGTTTAAGTATTAATTCTTTTTATGAGGCAATTGAAATGAGGAAATATTGGCTTCTTGCAAACACGGCATGGTCAATGCCACCATGTTTTTAGCTTAAATTGCGGTGTATTCTTCAACTTAAGTATGGTTTACTATTTCTCGCAATGTTTCTTTTGCAATGATATTCATTAGTAAATCAGCAGATACGTATCTAATGATATACTCTACTTCCTTCTTTTTTGGATGAGAAATAATTATGAACAACCTTGACAAGGACTGTTCAAATGTGCTGTTCTTAACGAAGATATATAATAGTTTATGTAAATTTAGTGTTATGTATTCGTATATAAAAGGTAGGAGAGGGTTCACTGCCTTACTATTTAGATCGGTTATGGTTTGCTTTAACACGTAAGTAAAAACCGAGTCGGATTCGGTTCCATACCATAACATTTTAACAAACTTTTATTTTCTCACCTGTCCCGGTGTCTGTCTGTAATCAAATCTTGCAAGTTAAATATGACCTACTTCCCGGTTTCCTATTAAATTGAAATTTTGAATTTTGGTTCAGTTCCGATGACACTTATATGGTAAGCGTGATCTGAATCGTCATCCAGGATTAGCTTCAGGTAATAGAACTCTTCAACGGTTCGCTTCAATATTAAAGTGCAATGGGCAAAAAGCCTTTTATAAAAATGCAATTAAAAATAACTTATATTTTTTTCTAAATATTTGACTTAATCGAATCAATGCTGAATAATTCGACTGGAGTCACTATCTCGATCCGATATTATTAATCGACGCCGAATCGAAGGTAATGCTGTCGCGTCAACTACAATACTAATACCTGCTAACGCCGAGTAGAAACAATAATGCCCAGTCGAACCGAATGGAAGCAGATGGAGTCGGAGCAACGCCATTAACGCCAACCACTAACGCCGAGGCGAAACGATAATGCAAGCAGTTGGAGTCGAAACAACGCCAACTACTAACGTCGAGTCGAAACAAATAATGTCAGAGTCGAACCGAATGGAAGCAGTTGGAGTCGGAGCAACGCCAACCACTAACGCCGAGTCGAAACGATAATGGAAGCAGTTGGAGTCGAAACAACGCCAACTACTAACGTCGAGATTATCTAATCATAGAGGAATTGCAACTTTCGTAAGACATAATTTATGTTTTAATAAATTACCGCCTGATCCCCAAGCTGCAGGCTAGGCGGTATTTCCAGTTTTGTTTTTGACAAAAAGCGAGAAAGGAAACTTTGCTAAAAACTAAATAATAATATTATCCTAATGTTTGCAGTATAATAATAAACCTGTTTACCCTGTAAAACATTATTTGGCGTATTCACTCTTCTTTCAAAAGACTGACGATTTGTTGTTTAACTAAAAAGCACAAACTATAACATGGCTGAATTTAAAGCCGAAATTTTTGCCATTTTGGAAATACAGCTAACAAAATTGGTCTATAATCAGCCAATTGTCAGCGTATCATGTATCAAGCGGAGCTTCGCTGGTTTTAAAGTGTTGAATATTTTTATTATTTATCACTATTTATGCCACAATAACACTTAATCTGTGAAAATTCCAACTTTCTACCCCTTACCGCTGCCGTCTACCAAAGCTAGTCGGTGGTAGTCCCGTTGATGCCTTCGAGTACGGAGCGCTTAAAATCATCAGACTAGTGACATACTTTGCAGAAAGCATGGGCGTAATTGCCTACGACACTTTCAGTAAAAGCCGTCCCTCAAAAGTCTCGTAAAAACGCATTCTGACGAACTGTTCTATCCATTTTATACTTACTAATACCTAGCTACTTCGTAACCTAATGCTAATGTTGTATGTTGTGTTGTACGAGTAGGTAACATTTCTATCTTTAGACGTAAACATACGTAATCTTATAAATTTTCCGACTGACGATCATCTTTATACAATAAAGATTGTTCGGGTCACAGATCTTGACCTGAGAGTCATTCTTAATGATTATTTGCTCATTCTTTACTCCGTGATGTCAAGTACAATTCATTTAGCAACTTCGATTCTTTCGAAACACTAATTTTGTTGAACGGTTTTTTTACACTTGTATGTTGTATAAACAATTATGTGCTATGGTTAAATGTTCTGACGTTATCACCGTCAAATTGATATTGGTCCAGTATGGAGTCTTATGGACTGTTCTTCATAATCAAGTTTTGGGACTACATCAGCATCTTCATTTAGAAATGAAGATATGATGTAAGTAGTTTTATTTGATGATTATTTTTTAACATCCCTTTTTTAAACTTCTATATCAACACACTCATTCTCATGACCACAATAAATGACACTTTATTTAATTAACTTAATATAAAAATTAGGGAAATGTGTCACAAACCTTCTGTCTCTGTCATGTCATGAACGTCAGTAGAAACAGGATAGTAAGCATATTTTATAAAAACACGAGGATCTGCTATCGACTATCGTCCGTGTGCAATTCGGTTATAGTTATTTCCACGGGAACTGTTGGAGTTTCCAGGATATAAAAAAAACTGTCTTATTCCAGGATCTAAGGTAACTAAAATACCACGGTTCACGAAAATCCGTTTGCCGTTACGGAGCTGAGTGCTAACATACAATTATAATATTAGAAGTATTGGCAGGCGGGTTTCACTCCGCACTTTAGGTACGCTCGGCCGTCGCGTTGCTCGGAGGTGTAAATCGCAGTAGGTTGCCGCTCGCTCACTCGCTGGGCGATTCGCGCGTTGTGGTCACTGTATGACGCGGATAAAAACTGACAACCTTAGCGTACACGAAAGAGCACGTTTTATGCGACGGAGAGAGAAGGGATGATTAGGCATATTTTCCTACCTAAACACCGTTTTTGTTAGAGAGTGATTCTTCTGTACGTTAGTGCTATTATCTATTCTGTGGTATTAGATGGATTTTGCTATAGCTAAGTAATAAGTAATAAAGCTTACTTACGAAACTTTAAGTGGTACGCAAGTACCCAGCCCGATAAGCCTGCCATTATGGAAGGTCATCTTGACATTCCCGGGCAGGTTCATGCTGATGTTCTTGTCCAGGTATAGAGGGTCCAGGGAGGGGATGTCGGCCTCCGGGATCCCCTTCACGATACCCGGGAGAGCGTCCAGGGTGGCTTGCGTGAAGCATTCGTCGGACAGCTCCGAGCAGGGGTGGATAAAGTCCGCTGGAAAATAACGGGTTTTGTGAATGATACGTTTTCGTATTGGGATTATCGTGTTATGAATGTTCGGCGACAACATGCAAGAGACAAAGACTTATCTTTGTGTCTGTCAAGACTTATCTGTCAAACAGTAAACACACTTAGTCCGAGAGGTAAAAAATTATACAATATTAAATCGGACAGAGACCTATGAGGTGTAGCGATTAGGGAATGCAAACCGGTTGAAAACACTTGAAAATTATGTTAATTTCACAAAAGGTTTCGATTTTTAGGGTTCCGTACCTCAAAAGGAAAAAACGAAACCCTTATAGGATCACTCGTGCGTCTGTCTGTCTGTCCGTCTGTCACAGCCAATTTGCTCCGAAACTACTGGACCGATTGAGCTGAAATTTGGTATACATATGTAAGTCGGTGACCGCAACACGGACGCGTGACTTAAATAGATGAATTTTAAACATGGGGGTCACTATTGGGGGGTAATCAGAAAATGAAAGAAAAAAGTTATTCAATCTATATTGTGTGACATATCAAATAAAAGGGCTTATTGTGAGGACTTTCAATGTATTTTTTTCTGAATTTTGGCTAAAATTTTGAAAAAAGTACAGAAAATAGTTCTTTGCCTATAGATTACAGGAAAACCTATAAGAAGTCTATGGTATTTAAAGTAACCTAGTAAATTGCAGATAATCATGTACGGAACGGAACCCTCTCCACGCGAGTTTAACTCGCACTTGTCCGGTTTTTTTCTAAAATTACCTCTCCAAGGTATGTTCTACCTATACCATCCTTTACCAATCTTATTTTCATTTAAAGCTTGCGTCAACCAGTCAGTTACATGAATGACAGAAAGATAAATTAAACCCGTTTATCTCTATGACTATCTCTTTCGTCGGCACTAGTGTGAGAGAGATGCATTTAGAGATAAGACGGTTTAACTTATCCTTGTGTCTTGCATGTTAGGGCCGCTGGGTGGCTTGAGTGAAACATACGTCGGATAAAAAGGGTTTTTTGTCATATGTCAGGTTGGTTTTTATTCCGAAAGATTTTGGCTAAAGATTGGAATGCCATTTCGTTTACCAAAACACCATGCATATAGAGCAGAGTATCTGTTATACCTTTCTATATTGTATTGCGAGAAAGACGTAATGGACTATTTTCTGAGCGTTAGCGAAAAGTAGCTAAAATATAATTTATGATAGCGAACAGGAAATAATACTTCTTTACCCGAAGATAATGGCATATTACACGTCTAAATTGAATTAAGAATCCTTGTAACATTTTCCTATTTTCCTCGTAGTATGATTATACCAATTTCGTAGTGGAAACAAGCCCTTGAAGTCTGTCGCAAACGTTACCCAACGCAGTTAAAGAGTGCAGCTGTTTGAGTGCATTTCATGCAGTTGAGCGAAAGTGAATGTACGCACTTGTGGCATTATTTAGCTTAGATATATTTCCTAATCATAAGGACAATATTTCAAAAAAAAAATAGTATATGATATTCTTTGTTAGTTTAGAATTGCGAGACGTTATTCGAATTAACCGACAGAAATAACCGTTATTGCCCAACAATCTCCAACTAAGTGAAACTATCAGTCAAAGTCATACCGCAATCATTTTCCGGTAAAAAAATAAACGCTACTTACGCAATTTCAATAACTGCAAACTGCACTGAAGGCACACAAACAAATACACGATCAACACTGGCCAGCAACTCTGCATCTTGTAGCCTTAAAAGAACCTAATTTAAAAATCAAAGTGACAGTTCGAAAAATTTATTTAATTTTTTTATTGTTTTTCGTGGCGCGAATGCCGGCTCCTTTGAGAAACCGCGAGCAACTGGTGTTTAGAACTTTGGAGTAGTAATTAATGCCTCAAGGACTTAGGGCTAGGTTTCTTATATGCGACTTGCTTGGCTGCGGAGTTGCTAGGTTAATCGAGAGGGTTCTGAAGTTATTATTAATTTAGTCAACATATTTTGTGTTATTTTTTCTGCGGATGCTGGGAAAAGCGTTGCAATGCCAGTAAAAAGTACTTTGAAGAGCAAAAATAAATATAAATGAATGAATTCACAAAGTCAACGCTGTTCATAATATGCTATAAGCCGAATGTTTTTTAGATAGATAAATAAATCGTACAAATAGTTACACTGTTGTCTTAGGCCTAGTACCTGTAAAAATAGTTGTAAGCGTTGGAAATAAATAAATAAGTGTATTCATGTTTTTACTATGCCCTAGTAAAATTAGATTTGTATTTATTTAATAGTAAATTTCGATCCTGTGTCACATTGTAATTAATTAATGATAATTATGCTACACAACTGATGTAAACTTCACATGACATCAGAGAAAACTTGCATTTCTTACAACTTTCCTAACACTACACACTCATCACACATGACAACTTGCGTCTAATAAATCGTGCCATCGAAATCGAAGCCTAAGGCTGTGGGAACAGTACAAGCGTTTAGAGTACGGCTCTGGTGGCGCAACTGTATGTCGCAAGCAAGACTAGAGACGAACCTAGGCCTGCACTTTGAACAGGTGCATGCGTTAGCAAGGGATTTGAGTGTAGTTGAATAATTAACAATAATTATTAATTAAGAAGAAACAGAAGGAATCCTGCGCTGCGCTGGGGATTCTACTCTAGAATCCTTGGCTTTGCTGTAAAAATGAATATGTTATTTTACAAATAGGCCTCACGGGTTCTTTCATGTCTGAAGCTACCAGCGCCTCGAAATGTGACATTTGCTGAGAAGAAACGCCACAAGAAACTCAGCATATCCTTTTTCAACTTTAACATTAGAATTTTACTAAAAATAAAACACATAAAAGTGCAAGAAACAAACCGAATGGGCTCAAATTAATTAATTATATGTGGAAAGCGCCCTCGCTGTCAAAATATGTTTTTGCTCCTTTATGATACAATCTACAATTTGGAGATAATGGCGAAGATAAACTGTACAATAGCTTCCTTTTTTGACGTATATTAAAAATATTGCCACACATATCTAATGGAAGACGCAAGTGGATAAAGTTGATATGCTACTAAAACATGTTTTTCGAGTTTAAGACAACACTTTCATGTGTGTTGTACAAGTGTATGTGTCTGTATGTTTGTTACAACTCAGCTCAGTTACGGGTAAAAAGTACTTTTTATAAGTTTCCGAGAAAAAACAATTGAATTGGAACAACTGCGAAGCAGAAACTTCAACGCTCATCCTTCTACGATATAAACCCGTCTTAACCTAATTTCCTATATTGCTTAAAGGCTGCATAGCCGGGTGATTGTGGTCGACCGGTTGCGGCTAGTCGGCCGTCCTCTCCCATACTAGAGCGTGTCACTCTTAAAAAATCTGTGCCCCCTGGTTTATCCGGCTTGTCCGGGTCAGGCTCCGTTCCTGGCCGGGTGTGGTACCTATGTTCATGTTAAATGTTCAACCGAATTCCATGCGGAAGAAGTCGCGGACGGAAGCTAATAATAGATACGATTTAATCTTATTTTGCATGAGAACCAGTAAAACGTGTCTGCATCAATTCTTGATTATTTTGTAAAGGTCGAGGTCAAAATATTACTGACTGTCTGTACGCAGACGCAGAGTTGATAAATCTTATGATACCGTAATCGTATCACTCGCACCGCTGTATGACGGGCGTTGCTCATCGCCGGGCGCCCTGAGTTTCGTGGTACGAGGCACGCAGTTGTGGTCAAGCGCGGCGCCACGCCGGGCGGGCGGTACTATACGGTAAAAGATGATAGATTTTTACAAATTGATGGCAAGGTAGACGAAGCAATTGAACGTTTCATAATAAACGTCACCGTCTCTGATTCTTCCTCCGACTCTGAGACTTGTCATGGTCGTCGCCCGATGATATGCCAGCAATGGAACATTTACAGGCTATTCAATAATAATATTAGAATTATTTAGAATGGAGATAACTTATACCCTAGATAAACACAGGGTACTTTTCATCCTGGATAATTCTAAAAGTTCTTGGGAACTGTAACGCACACAATAATAATGTTAATATTACTCGATTGTGCGGTGGAAAGTGCAACTGCTTATTGTGATCCTCAGGGTCGCGGGTTCGAGTCCTGCTAGCGGGAGACTTTGTGTGATGAGCATGTCATGTGAAGTTTTTTGTGTTGTGCCGGCCGCAACGTTAGTATAAGTACGTCATTATATTTCAATATATTTGTAATATATTTTTTCTAATAATACTATGTTAAAATAAGTATCTAAAGCTACGGGATGGCATTAGTGCAATGGTTTGTCGCACTTACAACCACACCGGCGCCGACGCGTCCAGAACCCATACCAGACCACCCATTGCCCGAGCTGTGGCTACCGGGCCTGTTGCATCATTCCATTGCGGAGTCTAGGCTTAAAAAAATCATGTGTTAATAAACGACTATTATACCTTAAGTATCACAGAGAACATGAATACAAAAAAGAAAATACACATAAATATATTACGTATACCAAATTGTTGAAAAAGTGCATACTGAAATCACATAATAATAATAACGTCAAGTATATAACCGCTTCAAATACAAGGTTAAAGCAGTAGATGTTACGTATAACGAATCAACTCACATTTGTGAACAGTTTAATAACTTTTTTATTAATCAAACCCAAGGAAAAACGAACTGCTGTAATAAAAATGCATCTATAGAAACTGTCGTCAACAGTATTTTTCTCTCGCCAGTAAATTAATTGGATATTGTAAAAAATATCAAAAGTTTGAACGATACTAATTCAACTGGCTACAATGAACTGAGCACGAAAATATTCAAAGTATGCGCTACCTTACTTGCGCGACCTCTTAGTCATATAATTAATTTATCGTTTGAGCAAGGTTGTTTTCCTGATCCTTTGAAAATATCGAAAGTCAAGCCGGTCTTCAAAAAAGGTGATCCTAATATTATGAGTAATTATAGGCCAATCTCTCTAATACCTATACTGTCAAAAAAATTTGAGAAGGCTATGTACAATAAGTTAAATACCTTTTTACAAAAAACAAATGTTCTAAGTCCAAAGCAATTTGGCTTTAGGAAAAATTGCTCAACTTCTCTGGCATGTTTTTCATTGGTTAAACAAATAACAGAAGCGCTCAACAGAAAACAATCCATATCATCAATATTTTTGGACATGAGTAAAGCCTTTGATTTTGTTTGTCACAATAAATTGCTCAATAAACTGGAAAAATATGGTATTAGATATACAGCTCTTGGATGGATCCAGAGTTACCTGTATGAACGCAAACAATACATTGAAATAGGAAAAAATATTAACAATAAGAAAATTATGTATAGATCTTCGCCAAAAATTAATACATGTGGTGTTCCACAAGGCAGTGTCCTGGGCCCACTCCTTTTCCTATTATATATTAATGATTTTCCAAAAGCAATACAGCATGATTGTATTTTATTTGCAGACGACACCACGTTAATAATAAAATGTAATGATAGACAACACTTAAAATTCGAAGCAAATAATGAATTATCTAATGCTATTCAATGGTTAAGGGTTAATAATCTATATTTTAATGCTGATAAAACAAAAATTATTACCTTCCAGACACTGAATTCCCATGTATTAAATATAAATTTAAAAGTAAATAATACCATGTTGCACAATGTCGAATCAACTGTATTTCTCGGTCTCACAATCGATAAGTATCTGAATTGGAAGGCTCATATTGACCAGATATGTATTAGACTAGACAGATTTGTGTTTGCACTACGCCGTCTTAAAATTGTAGCTTCCAGGGAGGCTGCACTCAGTGCATATCACGGGTATGTCTCCTCAGTATTACGCTACGGACTGATCACATGGGGCAACTCAGTAGATATCCAAAGAGCGTTCCTAATACAAAATAGTAGTTTATGCAACGGTTGCATAATGATAGGCCTTAAAACACTAGTGCGGTTTTCATGAAACGAGCCGATAGGCGAGTTTCATAATAAGATCGCACGTGTGTTTTAAGGCCAAATTATGCAGAGTTGCATACATAACTTTATCTACACACATATTATAAATCCTCCATGATGGGTTCAGAAACAATATTTTCTGGCAACAAGTTATTTGTTGCAATCGTGGCTGCATATTTCCGATATCCGGCGCATTTTCACATCACACACACTCCGAGAAGACTACTTACTATTCATATTTTCAACTAAAATGTAAATTACAAACAACTTTTTCTATTCAATTCAAAAATAATTCTACTTTCGTTCAGCAAAACGCCAACATGGCGATCCTCCGTCAAGACCGTTTTTTTTTTAAATCATATACAAACGGATGAAGTCTCTATTCTCACGTCACTCGAGATCAAATATTGTGCAGTTTATATTAAAAAACATACTGAATTGACGTTTCGTATCAATAACTGTATTAATATCTATGGATACTAGAATAGAGACCACTTGAGTTTTGACAGCTGTTCCAAATTTAATCTCTTTTCTTTACTAAAAACGATAAAGAAGTCATGTTATTTCTTTATCGCAGCACTGGTTTTTCCTAATTGGTTGTCAAAATGGTGGTCATTTCCTATGGTTTTTGATTAACCAATGGAAGTTTTATGATATGGGTGTAGATAAAAAATGTATACGAGCCATCTGTGGTGCTGAATATTTAGCCCACTGCCGACCATTGTTTAGGGAATTAAAAATCTTGCCTTTGCCGTGTCTATATATATTAGAAGTTGTCAAATTTGTTAAAAATAACCCTAACTTGTTTCCTCTACATGATATTGTATATAATAAAACACACAGTAGATACCCGCACAAATTATATGTACCTTATCAAAGAATTAAATTATTTAGCAACAACATATACTGTATGGCAATTAAAATTTACAATAAGATACCTGATGACATTAAAATTTTACAAAATAAATTATTTGCAAGAAAATTATTCGAATAGTTGCTTGACATTTGCTTTTATTCCGTATCAGAATTTCTAGATTTTAAAACATAACATAATTGACATTTTTATATTTTATTTCATTTAGCTTTAAATAATTTATTTATAAATTAATTCATGAATAATAAGTTTTAATGTTAATAGTTATTTTATTGTAATTAGGTATAAATAGCATGTAAATAGAATTAACTAATTTTAATATTTCTACGCCAAAATCGTCAGAATATGCAGTTCACAAAACTATTTTTTCCATAAATTGTACCATATTTGAAGAAATAAATATTCTATTCTATTCTATTCTATTCTATTCTAAAAACATAGAAATTAATATAACTTGTGAGAAAATTTAAATTTATTTCGAAGCAATAGCAAAATCCGTAATAGAGATGTTTCGTGGGTAAAATAATAATAATTGTAATTAGTCCGTCAGTTGGATTATCAAAATATATTGAACACGTATTTTTTGCTTTATGAAATCAATCAAAATTGACAATGAAAACGCGCATCGAAGTTCGGGAGTGGGGGCTCATGACGTCACTTAATGGTAAAAAGTGTGCCAACTCGTGACGTCACGCGGAACTTCAATGCTCTTCGAGTATGTAGGTTTTCAATATTTTTTGATAATGTAAATACGGACTAAATATAATTTTTCAGGAAACTAGCCTATTAACACGAATAGGTGAGTCATGGTTGTTATACAGTGAAACTTGGTTAAGTGAGCCATCCAGGGACCTGCAAATTTGTCTCACTTATAGAGGTATTCCACTTACCCAGTGTCTCAGATATCCAGGTATAAATAAATATCTATCTCATTTACAGGGGGTTCCATTAATAGAGGTCAGGCGCCTCATTCGGGAACGCTAAGTGATTCTGTAGCGACTCGTAAGCCAGATCTCTCATCTCGCTCTTACGCATTTCGCGTCGTGCGGAAGAGTGGAATGAGAAATCTGGCTTACGAGTCGCTACAGAATCACTTAGCATTCCCGAATAGAGGCGCAGAATACAGGTTATTTCAGTTGTAGAAGTGCGATTATTAAATAAAATAACGTATTATGTAAACATTATACGTCAGTTCTAATCTTTATTGGGAATCAAAGAAAGATAATAAAGGACATCATTTGACCGTTCGTTTCGGCATTTTTCAAATAAACATCCGTATGATAGTAAAGCAAAACTAAAACTGAAGGTCATTGAGGCTCAAAATTAGTTAAGTTCGAATTTGCGTAATCACACAAAACGATGTTATATATATATATATATATATATATATATGTGTGTGTGTGTAGGTATTTATCTATATAAGTATTCATATCACGTTAGTTTTAGTTAAAACTCTAATGTAAATGTTGGAAAAAAAACCGGACAAGTGCGAGTTAAACTCGCGTGGAGAGGGTTCCGTTCCGAACATGATTATCTGAATTATACTAGGTTACCTTAAATACCATAGACTTCTTATAGATTTTCCTGTAATCTATAGGCAAAGATCTATTTTCTGTATTTTTTGCAAAATTTTAGCCCCAGTAGTTTCGGAAATAAGGGGGGGGGGGGGGAATGGTCATTTTTCGCCTATTTTCCTGAATAACTTCTAAACTGTTTTACTTAAAATTCAAAAAAATATATATTTAAGATCCTCACAATAAGCCCTTTCATTTGATATGTCACACGATATAGGTGGCATAACGTTTTTTTTAATTTTCTAGTTTACCCCCAAAAAGTGGCCCCTATGTTTAAAATTCATATATTTACGTCACGCGTCCGTGTTGCGGTCACCAACTTACATATGAATACCAAATTTCAACTCAATTGGTCCAGTAGTTTCGGAGCAAATTGGCTGTGACAGACGGACAGACAGACAGACAGACAGACAGACACACGAGTGATCCTATAAGGGTTCCTGTTTTCCTTTTGAGGTACGGAACCCTAAAAAAGACTTTCTGCTGAGTTTCTTGCGGCGTTTCTTCTCAGCAGATGTCACCTTTCGAAGCGCTGGTAGCTTCAGACATGTAAAAGAGCCCATGTGGCCTACTTGCAAAATAAATATTTTCATTTTCATTTTCATTTTAATTATCGTTGTCTAGTACCGATAGCACAGGGAGCCCTAGTTTGGCCTCGAACAACGTTTATTAGTGTGCAATGTGCACTAATGTGCAATGTTCATCAAAATAAAGAAAATTATCAAGTCCTAAGATCGGTGTTAGAACCTTCCACGAGCTTAACCTTTGACTTGTGTCATCATTACGTGTAACTAGCGATCGCTGTACGCTTCGCACTGGTTTTTAGGGTTCCGTACCTAAAAGGTAACAAAGATACCCTTTTATGGGGAGACTCCATTGTCTATCTGTCTGTATCTCACGGCTATGGTGGACACACTTGAAATTTGGCATAGTTAAAACATCGCTTTTTGATTATGTTCAAAAGTATGCTGAAATAAGACTATGCTTCCCGTTTAATCGTAAATCTTAGTTTCAAAAAATTGCCAGGTTAATCTACTATGTCAAATTCAGAAAGGCCACTCTAATTGATCTTTAATTAAAGTGACGTTTGAGTGACGTTTTTGTATAGGATGAAAACTAGTTGAAGAACATTTAACTATTGAATCTATAATCAAATGCTTAAGTGTCGTTTCTGAATTCGGCCATAAGAGTCTTTAGTGGTAACCGTGTGCTGGCAGGCGCAGCGTGGGCAGACCACCCAACCCACACAGTTGACTGACAGCCTGGTAAAGAAGGACGCCGCTGGATGCTGGCAGCTCAGGATCGCTGTGGCGATAATCGGGGGAGGCCTATGCCCAGCAGTGGACGTCTTCGGCTGAAATGGCGATTATGACTATTTTTTGGTATCAACAGATTCTGGACATCTTGGACGGGTACCTACGCTAACTTTGCGCTCAAGAAGTATGCATTCACGGTGCATCACTTTCATTAACACTTTCGCGCAAGCTACGTCATTGTACGTCAAAAAACCTTCGGCATTGTGACACAACGTCTATAAACGTCTAAACAAGAAATGATTTTATGGCTACAACGTGTAAAAACGTCGTTTGCTCGTATTAAATCTTTATAGTGACGTCATTGCGTCACAACATAATAAAATACCACGTCACTACAAATCGATTTTTTGTAAGGCTCCTTGGACGTAGTTTCACACATAAACAAGTGACCTCACACAAACTCACAACGTTAAGACACGTCACGTGGTGTATGGACGTTGACGTGATTAGACGTTGTTACTTAGAGCACGAACACAAACTGCCTGTGTGGCGTAACGTGTATAAACGTCGACGTGAAAAGCCGTTTGTGTCACATTGTATACCATTAAATACTTCAGTAAAATCGCAAGCGTCTACTGACGTCCCTTTATTTGTATGAAAAAATGTGTTCCAACACGTAATTCCCTTGGAGTGGATGCTCGCGCGAAAGTGTTAATGTAGAGCGTCCACCTGTCCAATAGAGGCCCTGAACCAACCAAACCAACCAAACCTAACATTTTATTTATATTACCCAGTCGACCTTTCAATGTTCGTCATTAAGGGTAACCGCGGTGGCGCAAGCGCAATCATTTGACTGGTTAGGTAGGTACTTATAACGCTTCACTGGCCCTCCATTCCGGTGTTGCCCAAGCGAATTTGTATATCGTATCGCTTTGTTCTATCTTTATCTTACTTTGTGAAGTTTACATTGAAAAGAAGGTGACGAAACAAAGCGTCAGGTCATTATGCCATACTAATAGTTAGAGAGCCCATGAACCTAGACCTAAACCTAGTATGATAAGATTCCCAGGGGGGCTAGCACGACACGCCCGCGAGTCGTTTGTCGCTCAGTGCGTCTCTGTCTAACTAGTCAAGTATGTAAGGGATGCACTGAGCGACAAACGACTCGCGGGCAGGTCGTGCTAGACGTGCAGATGCCATATATATAATTAGACGCGTCATTAAGTGCGGGGAACACGAAATGGAGATACTGCAATGCAAAAATCCTGGCGAAGATACTTAAAAAAAAAACAAAAAAAACGATTTCTAGTATAATAATATTCCCAGGTTTCGTTTGTTCCTCGAAATAGGGGAGGGGTAGGAGTAAACGATAGTGCAGTGCTGCAAGCCCCCCTGACTGGCCTTATCAGTGGCAGCAGCCTGATAAGCGACGCCTCGTACCTAGTATGATCGATTTCCTAAAAAAACACACCTCATCCGAAAGAGCATCAATTTCTCTGTAAGAAAAACCACTGCTGCATTTTCAAAATAGTGGCGAAAGTGGTTGCTGCAGCGATTGATGGTCGCCCTCTGCGCAGCTGCTTTCGGCGTATACGCATGCCACGGTCATGTGCGAATAATTTCACGTATCGTTGATTATTTCAACAAATTAAATCGGCATATTGCATGTGATATTGTTCGATTTTTCAGCCGTTTTAATTCTTTTGTTTTCAAATTAAAGGATTCCGTACCCAAATGGTAAAACGGGACCCTATTACTAAGACTCCGCTGTCCATCCGTCTGCCTGTCCGTCTGTCACCAGGCTGTATCTCATGAACCGTGATAGTTAGACAGTTGAAATTTTCACAGATGATATATTTTTATTAATATCGTATGTATATTGTATTATGTATATTGTATTTATATTTTTATTGCCGGCTATATATCACTAACGCTCGGTTTTTTAAAGATTCGTTCGATCTTTCGTTCACGAATCTTAAAAAAGATATAAGTAGTTACAAAAATTTGGTCTGACATTAGGCCTGACGGACTTTTATAAAACCCGACCTCAGATCGAGGACATGTTTTAATATGCCAAATGCGACACGTATTATGCAGATTAAGAGTTCAATGGGGAACGCATGAAAATCAAAATGAGGTTTAAATGATATAATTATGAAAGTAAATGTAAACAAAAGCATATTACAGAAAAAAGCAGATCATTTTAACTATTCATTTTTATTTGATTAAGGGTCAAAATTTGTGAAAAATATATATTACTTTTTGGTTATGATTTTAGTTTTTTGGCCATCTTCATCAAATTTATGTCATGTTTTATTTCTACGACGTTGGTGTAAAAACAGTATTTTCGGAAATCATTGCAGATTTCGTTTAAAAGCCATACATTTTGTACCTACAGTCTAACGACAGCTGTGACGTCATAGTTGTTGTCCATTTTGTAAGGAGTGTTTTTGCGAGTGGTATGAACAATGACCTTTCAAAGCTTCATTACTCATAAAATAAACAACATTATAATGTTTTGCGAACACAGATCCGTTTCTATTACTCAGCACTTTCCAATACAAGATGAAAAAAATGATGCATGTTCCCTATTATGACTACGATTTTAACCTTTTGAACGCCACGGCTAACGGTGAAAAAGCGTGCCACGAGCGCTCGACAACGACTGTAGCCGACGCAACTGTATCGTGACGTCAGGGGCACGGAAAACTGCCGACTGTGGCGGTCAAAGCTTCGTCTGCTGAGCTTCTTGTGGCTTTTCTTCTCAGCACATGTCACTTTTCGAAGCGCTGGTAGCTTCAGACATGTAAAAGAGCCCGTGTGGCCTACTTGCAAAAGAAATATTTTCATTTTCATTTTCATTATCGTTGTCTAGTACCGATAGCACAGGGAGACCTAGTTTGGCCTCGAACAACGTTTATTAGTGTGCATTAGAGGTTCATAAAAATAAAGAAAATTATCAAGTCCTAAGATCGGTGTTAGAACCTTCCACGAGCTTACCCTTTGACTTGTGTCATCATTACGTGTTTTCATTTTCATTACTCAGCCGGTAACTAAGCGATTTTATAAGAGTGTCAATTATTACATAAATAGCGTCGTCCGCGAAGTAAGAAGCGATCCATTCTAATTCTGAAAGCCAATTCAGTCCTTTAACGATGGTAATCTTCGGACATGCATAGATGAACCCATATAAAGATAACTGTGTCGATTTGGCAGACACGACCTGCGCCTTTTGACCACATTTTGACTCTACGCGCAAATTCAAGCGGATGGTCTAGTGTTCACACTATTTCACTACAATATTTGGCAGTTTATTTCCAGATTCTTCTTAACATCACCTTAAAATAATTGTTTTCTCCAATGATAATTAAGTTGTAAGTCGTTGCTGCTAATTATAAACATGACTCATTATTTGCGTAAAACACCTTCATATAATTTATTTAATATTCATGGAGTATTTCACCTTTAGTGTCAAATAAAAAAAACAAACAATAAATTGGCAAACGACGTTGGACCAACATTAGGTAAGTAACTTATCAAATAAAATTACCAATGTACTTGACACGGAAAAAACATAAAGGTGCGTCAACTTCTGCGGCCCTAACCTGAATGGCACAAAGATAAATTAAACCGGATTATCTCTATGACTATCTCTTTCGTCAGCCCTAGTGTGAGAGAGACGCACTTAGAGATAAGACGGTCTAGCTTATCTTTGTGTCATTCATGTTAGGGCCGCTGTTTTTTGGATGTAAAAAGTATGTAAGCACTTTTTGCAGATTTTATTGTTTTTATATTTGGTAGGCAAATGACACAAAACGAGATAATTATGAGGGGTCATACCGAGAGTTTTCTGCTTCGTTCTGGCAAATCCACAGACCATTAATATATCCTCCTCTGCTGCATTAGGAGTGAAGAAATAGCATAGAATGTGTGCAGATGCTTATCATCCTGGCATGTCGTAAAAGTCGACTAAGGGACGGGTCCTCTCCAACATGGTGGACTATCTGTATGGGCGATGGGCTGATCACCTGTCACCATACGGTTCATCATACCATCTTAGGACTAATTAATCAACCGTGGCCACAAGTAGTCTTGTGGCTCTGCCCACCCCGTTAGGGATTTCGGGCGTGATAATATGTATGTATGTATGTATTAATATATCCAATAGACTTCGCATAGCTGCACGACCCCACTGCCAGGATTAGAGGCAAGGAGCCATAAGCAGCAGGGCTACAGGCAAGCGCGGGAGCGCATAACCTTGAACGCACCAATCACAGTGTTCTAAAAACCCCGCGCACCCCGCAAGTTTGGCAGCTATATCTGCTAGTAAAAGTTACTTAGAATAGGTAAGAAGTGCCTTTAGGATATTTGACTGACGAACGCGCCGCGAATGCGCCGATCGCGAACCGCTCGCGCGCAGTACGTGCATTTTACGTGTAGGTACACGTGTATTTTTGTATCTGCTTGAGCCGCGCGCGCTGCACGCGAGCGGTTCGCGAACGGCGCGCGAGCGGCGCATTAGCGGCGCGTTCGTCAGATGTGGAGTAGACGCATCATAAGAGTCACTCACCGACGAGCCGAAGTAGACCCGTCAGTAGGTATAAATTCAATGTTCGTGCGTGTCTTTGAGTTTGCTTGTATTCCGACATAGGTGGCCACCCACGGTCGTAGATACCTAACTCCGCATAATGACTACGAGCTCGCGGTCCTATTTATGATTGTCGGATACAATGAGCGACGAGATTTGTTACACAATATAGCTTTATGAATATAGCTGTTGCTAGGCACAATAAATTCGTTTGTCTTAAAAGCCATAGTTTGAAGATTACATACATACATATTATCACGTCCTAAATACCTAACGGGGTGGGCAGAGCCACAAGACTACTTGTGGCCACGTTCGATTAATTAGTCCTAAGATGGTATGATGAACCGTATGGTGACAGGTGATCAGCCCATCGCCCATACAGATAGTCCACCATGTTGGAGGACCCGTTCCTTAGTCGACTTTTACGACATGCCAGGATGATCAGCATGTGCACGCATTCTATGCTATTTCTTCACTCCCAGTGCAGCAGAGGAATTTTCTTAAATTAAAATAAGAAACGATAAACTCGATTTTGTATAGCATCAAGCTCTCATTTCTTATTTCAAATTTAGAGATTTTCAAATTAGCGAACATACTTTCGAATTGGCCCCATTGTGATCCAGGCCCTTCATAATAATCTCAGACAAACCTACCATACAAAAATGTTCACCTAACGCAGGTTAAGGTTAAATGTGATATACCTATGAAACCGCATTATTAAAATCCCTACTAATGTTATAAATGCGAAAGTGCGTTTGTTACTATGTCCTTCTTTCACGCAGCAACGCAGCAACGCGGATTGACGTGTTTTGTTGCATAGAGATAGTTTATGGGCCGGAGAGTGATACAGGCAAATTTTTCCCGAAAAAAATGCACGGTTCCGGAGGGAACAGCGATAAATGAATTTCACGTGGACGAAAACGCGGGCAAAAGCTAGTCGGATATGATATGCCTATGAAAAAACTAAACCGCTAAACTGCGATTGAAGGCCTTATACTCCTCTGCTGCACTGGGAGTGAAGAAATAGCATAGAATGCATGCAGATGCTTATCATCCTGGCATGTCGTAAAAGTCGACTAAGGGACGGGTCCTCTCCAACGGTGGACTATCTGTATGGGCGATGGGCTGATCACCTGTCACCATACGGTTCATCATACCATCTTAGGACTAATTAATCAAATATGGCCACAAGTAGTCTTGTGGTTCTGCCCAACCCATTAGGGATTTCGGGCGTGATGCTATGTATGTATTGAAGGCCTTATCCACGAAGATCCATACTTCCATACTTAATATTATAAATGAGAAAGTAACTCTGTCTGTCTGTCGCGCTTTCACGCCAAAACTACTGAACCGATTTAAATAAAATTTGTTACACAGATAGTCTAGAGCCTGTGAAAGGACATATGCTACTTTTTAATGAGAAAAAAGGATTATAAGGGGTTGAAAGGGGGGGATGAAAATGTGTATAGAAGTATCGTCATTTTAAGAGCTACAAGCTTGTTACTTATTTTTTTGGCTGTAAATAATTTAAATTGCTACCCAAAGACTATTCCACGCGGACAAAGTCGCGGGCACAGCTAGTTCTCTATAAGTATATACCTAAGTACAAGCAACACTAAGTGTGAACATTCCACAATTCCCATAGCAATTACTGTCCTAGATACATTAGTTTATTACCTACACAAATTGTGATCAATAAAACCAGTAAATCTTACTAAGACGCGTATTCGTACAAGATTTGTACGCGACTTGTACTGTCCACCATTAATAATTACAAAATGACCGAAAATAGGTAAACGCTAATTACGGATTATAGTGAATAATAATGTTTCCATCGGTAAAACTCGGATCTCAATCGGAAGACGGGACCCGAAGTGTCAATTAATTAATGTATTCAATGAGTGACATGTTTATATTCATTAATATGAAACTTTATTATTTAGTGTCAAATGTCAAAATGAAAAATGACGGCATGGTGTACTGGCTCCCAATTCTCGATGCGTTCGAGATAATGTCGATTGCGAGATTAAACGTCAGATTCTTCCAATGTGTCAAATGACTGTATGCATTGACGTTTAATCTCGATTGTGAGATTATCTCGAATGCACCGAGAATTGGGGGCCTGCTGAAGCTAATTGAGAGAGCACGATAATACGAACTTTTCCGATAAAACACGATTAGAGAATACAATCCCGAGCATGTTTTTCGATCCCGGGATTACGGGACTTTTTATGCGTAATCCCGGGATCCCGGGGCTTTCCCGGGATTGGACTATGTGAAAAAAACTAGTGATTTCTTAAAAAAATATTATATTATATTATTAATATTTTTAATATCGTTGCACAGCACAAATCACAATACAGTAAGAAAAAAGACAAATCAAAAAACTTTATTTTTGTAAGAAATTAAAAAGACAAAACAAAAACCTATTTAGAATTTCGAAAATACAACCGCAAAAATATCAAAGCATCCAATGTTTGACTTCCAAGCCTGCTTCGTAGCTTATCTCCAACATAAGCAGCAGCTGAAAACGCTCTCTCAGGTTCTACACTGGTTGGAGGAATAGACAATAGAGCCCGTACCATATCTAAGGGTTGTTTTTTTGTCGTAATAAATGCTATTAATATAATCTAGGCAAGGTTAAGGCGTAACGTAATGGACTACGGAATGCAAACTAGACCTGTTTGTGGCAATCCCGAAAATCCCGAGATTAGCCAAGTACAGTCCCGGGATTCTCGGGGCCATAAAACGGCCGGGATCCCGAGATCCCGGGATTTGGGATCCCGGGATTGTATTCGCTAAACACGATGGAAACTAATTATGCACTACATCTGTACAAACGAAGAGTCCACTTTAAAAACTTTGTGCAAATACCAACTGTAGCCGCATAGCGAGGTTGACACTAGGATAAGTTAACACCGTCTCATCTCTAACTGCGTCTCTCACACAACGGTGCTAACGAAAGAGATAGTCAAAGAGATAAGACAAGGTTAAGTTATCTCCGTGTCAGCTATTACAGGCCGCAGAGAGAGACTGATGAATATGCTGGCATATTAGAAAGGAATATAGGATTCCGGAGCCCTAAAATTTATGTAACTACACTAGGATAAGCATCTCCATCTTATTTCTCAGTGCATCTCTTTCTACGATACTAGTATGATGGAGACGCACTGAGGATAATTTATCCTTGTCCAGGTGCTAGGGCCGTTCTATAAGAACTTCCATAGCATCCAGCTAAGTCAGATAAAGTCATAGTTGGGCACCGTTAATCAAATAGTTAACTTCGTTAATCGCTAATCCGTTACTTCGTTAAACGATCAAGCGTTACAATTCGGAAGATTTAACGTAAGTTACCTTGTGTTAGAAAATGCTATTTATATGTCATTGCGATAGTGATGTAACTTTAGGCATGAAAAATGTATAACAAAAGGGTGTAACATATTATAGTTTCTAAAATAAAAATACCTATTTATTTAGAGATTCCCCATAATAAACATCAATACATACGGTGTGCGGTGTCCTTTTAAATAGTAAGTACTTTATTAACGATTAACGGACTTTTATTGTTTTAACGGAAGCTAACGAGTCCGTTAACATATTTTTTAATTAGCGTTTAACGGATTAACGGTCTTGTGCTCAGCTATGGATATAGTTCATGTAGTTCTGCAAAGAGAGAAGCTAATCGTTTATTGGTTTTCTGCTTAACAAGGGATAACTCGTGTCTTCTTCGTGGATGGTCGTCCCCTTAACTAGTGACACCGGTGTTTTGCGGTGACTGACAGCGCCGCCCTTGACATGCGCATGATTGACGCCTTGTTATTGCATTGTGAAACGCCGCAATTGCTTTATGACGCCAATCTTCGTAGTAGTGACCAAATCTGGTGTTAGAGGGGCTGCCTTGGTTATACATAAAACCCCAACATCTAAATATTATGGACTGTATTTTAAATTACTGTAACATAGCTGATATGAAAGGTGTCACAGGAGAAGAAAATGAGAGAAATAGTTATTTAGAACCAAAAATAAACTTACGTATGGTCAGCAAGTAAACCTCTATGTATGTTCCATACATGGGCTGAGAATAAATAAAATTAAAGTGTCCGTTTTTAATGGCAAAATAACACCTTTTTACTAATTACGTATGAAAGTATATAAGTACGGTAATTATAACAAACAACTGAAAAAAAAAAAATTGTCTGTGCTGTTTGTTCTCGCTAATTTCCGAAACGGCTGGACCGATGTTGACGGGACTGCCACTGGCAGATAGCTGATGTTATAAGGAGTAACTTAGGTGGCTTTTATTTAAGGAAAGGAATTACACATGCGCAAAATGTGTCACTTAAAATAAAAGATAGATACGCTTCTTTAGATCACTGTGAACTGTATCACGCAAAGAGAACGACGTGGTGAACTAAAAGATATATTGAAGCATACGGAACGCAACTGAACTGCAGAGTGAAAGAGTGAAACTAACTGAACTCATATCTAAAAGGAATTAGGGTTCTGCGCAAAAAGTGATGCATGACACATGAAATTGTGAGCAAGATTCGATCGTCGGGGGTGAAACCGCAGTGAACAGCTAATTCTCTTATATAACACTTCGTCGTCCAACTCAACGGCGAAACTAAATTGACCCGTCAGTGCGTATAAACTACATTTTCGTGCGTATCTTCGACTCTTGGTGCTGTACCAAGGTCGCAGGCACCTAACTCCGCATAATGTCAACGAGCGCGCGGGTCAACTTATGATCGTCGTTCGAAACATAGATAAGAGTGTATAATATGAGCGACGTCGAATCTGAATCCATAAAACAGAGTTTGTTCTACGAAACCATGTCTTAGGTAAATTTTAGTCTTAAGAAAAACTGCGTTCATAGATTTTAGAAAAGCTCTGTGTGTTTCGGTTATCAAACCTAGTCATTTTCCGAATAAAAACCTTAGGTATGTAACTTTAAGAGCCCGGTCCTTGATAAGCTCTTCATACAAACGTAGTTCAGTTGTCGTTCGAATATTTTTACCCTGATCACACTGAAACTTTGCAAGGATATCAGTAGCGCAGCCTCCCTACAAGCCGATTCCTGGCGGCTTTATTAATCTAGAAAGCTATAGCTGTCAATGAATTCAGTGTAACTCTAAAGGTCCGACTCGCACTTGTACTGTGTTTATTTTTCCGGCTTCTCTTACAAAATTTAAAATTTCACGCTCCGCCACTGAAGGATATAGATATAAGGCAAATGGAGGTATGTACTTTGATTGAGAAAAACAGGATAAAAACAAGCTCATATGAAAATTAAAGATCATTTATTCATATTCATATTCATATTCATATTCATATTCTTTATTGCCTTATGTTGTACAAAAGATCTTAAAACTATTACTTGCTTCAACATACTTCATTTATTATATACACCTGTTAAATTTTATCTCAAAATTCTGTCTCGAAATGTACAAACCTAGATTTGTCTTTTATCTATATTCTTGCAAAGTTTCTATGCGATCGAGCTATAAATGTCCAAACCACAACTGAACTAAGTTTGTATGAAGCGCTACTCAAGGACCGGGCTCTTAAAATAATGATTGGACCAAGAAGGTTCACGAAGCAGGTCATCCACCCGCATGTTTTAGCAGACAGGTGGGTTACAGAAGCTTGGGAACCCATAATGATTGTGGATTTATTTGTCAGATCATCGAGCACCGACAAAGCACCGGTCAATTCGCCGGCGCGGGCGCACAATGCCTTTTGTGTAGTTTTCGCGCTGTTGGACGCCGTGCGAAAACGATTTTTCGTATTGTTGATTTGGTTTTTATTGGTTTGGTATGGTAGGGTTGTCGCTCTGATGAAAAGTAATTTCAAGAAGATAAAGATGCAAATTGGACAAAAATAAAAACAGAATAGTAATATATGGTAAGTAATAGGTAAAAAACGTTAGCTTTTATTTACTTCTCATTAAGTATGTCAGCGGAAATCGAGCAGACAATACTTTACAAATAACAAAACCGAACTCAAAAACCGTTTAACGTGAAATACTTATCATTCAGGAGTTCCGGCGGTCATTTTTGGTCTTCATCATCCATTCCACTCCACCAAATAATGCTTTCGGGACGCAACTGCTTTAGTTGTTACAGAAAATACCAAAATTGCTATATGCGTGCCTAAAATATTTGAGGAGTTCCACCGATTGCTCATAGAACCTCTCACCACACTTCAATTTTAACTACAACGGGACCAATTTGGAGGTATATCCTACCAATTAAAATATTTTTTTCCAAATCGATTTATAAATGAAGGAGTTCTGAGGTAAAAAACATTTAAAAAAAAAAAACAACCGAATTGAGAACCTCCTCCTTTTTTTGAAGTCGGTTAATAAAACGAAGAGAACGCGGGACGGTAAGTTAGACTCTTTTTCCGTGAAATGTTGCAGTATGATTAAATAGAGTTACATGATGGTTTTCATATAATACAAAATACTGCAAAATTCCACGGCCGAATTAGTGTCAGAGTCTCAATACAAAATAAATCTATATTGACTAGCCTAAAAGGGCAGCTCATTCGAGATCGAGCAAACTTGAATTTATCCAAATTTTACTTCCACTAGCCCAAAACGCTAAGCAAAACCATTTACGCGTATTCAATCCGTTAAACCTTTAGTTGTATTGATAGAAATATCCAACGCCTAGTAAAGTATTGACGCATACGAACTATGCAGACTTTTTGCTGCTCAACCTACGTAGGTTTCATAGATATTGCTTTTTATACAAGAACAAGTATAAAAAGCAATATCTATGAGTAATGACGACAGTGAGAAAACCCGGGCAATTGTAATATGTTACCAGTCCCATGTGATTTTTTCCAAGAAAAAAATCAATTGATCTAATAATGGCAACGCTGTCATACGTGTGGCTAACAATGTAGCATTGTCAAAAGAATACGGGAATAATTAACTGAAATTCAAATTCCAATCATTTTTATTCAGTTAATTGGGCACTTCTGTGCAATTTGACACGTAAGATGTGGAAATGGATGAACTAAGAATGAATCTACTAGCACTTCTCGGACCATCAATACTGAGGAGAAACGCTGCAAGAAAGTAAGCAGTCCTAGTTCGTCAGTGTAGAATTAATTTATAACAATTCTCTAAAGAACAGGGTTATTCTCGATGATAATTCATCTTTCTTGAGGCTCTAAATTCAAAGTCTAACAACATACATACATAGAATCACGCCCGAAATCCCTAATGGGGTGGGCAGAGCCACAAGACTACTTGTGGCCACGTTCGATTAATTAGTCCTAAGATGGTATGATGAACCGTATAGTGACAGGTGATCAGCCCATCGCCCATACAGATAGTCCACCATGGTTGGAAAGGACCCGTCCCTTAGTCGACTTTTACGACATGCCAGGATGATAAGCATCTGCACGCATTCTATGCTATTTCTTCACTCCCAGTGCAGCAGAGGAAGAGAGAAGTCTAACAAATATCATCGAAATAGGTTTGAATATTTTAGCTGTAAAAAATTACGAGATCGACTACTTTTAAGTTTATATAAAGTTGGACTTGTTAAGGATTACTACACTACTTTAGTGTTTACATGATAGCATAGTATGAACTCTCTTTTATAGATAAATACAAAACACTCATATCGCATTCATTTATGATTTTATAACTGTTGCCTTCCATTTCATCTTCATCATCATTTCAGCCGATAGAAGTCCACTACAGGACATAGGCCTCCCTAATGATCGCCACACCGACCTATCCAGTGCTGCTTGCATCCAGTGGTTCCGCAATCTTCACCAGATCGTCTGCCCACGCTGTGTCTTCCTGTACTCAGTCGAATCAAGTCAACAAGTCAAGTCGTCAAACTCCTCGGCCTGTGAGCTTTTCCTTTCAGATAGTTCAAAGTACACAGCAAATGTACTGTGTTTAAATCATAACACAATAAGTGGGTGGGATCATCAAGCAATCGAGCGTGAAATCACTTTCTCACGAGCCCACTATATGTGTATTGTTGATAGATAGGTATTTAGGAAGCGCTCACGTTTTCTCAACTGGAAATTCCGTTCGACCCAGAGAAAAGCGGTTGTCAAATCGTGAAGAGGAAAAAGAAAAGACAATGTGCCGATTTAGAGCACTTATATATATATACCTACCCACATACATGGGTACATTCTTGTGCTATATTCATTTCAAATTGCAATCGCTACTTATTGTGCAATCTACAATAGCGAAGTTTCCTGAAAACATCTAATTAGTCCGTCATTTACATTACTAAAAAAAAATGAACAATTTTTTTTTCTTTTGTCAAGTAAACAAAAAATGACGAAGATACAGTGCGTTGAAGTTCCGCGTGACGTCACGACTTCTCACATTATGTACCGATAAGTGACGTCATAAGTCCCCACTCCCGAACTTTGATGCGCGTTATCTTTGTCAATTTTGATTGTTTTGATAAAGCAAAAAATACGTGTTCAATATTTTTTGATAATCTTACTAACGGACTAATTAGAATTATATTTTTTTTACCCAGGAAACTTCCGTATTATGTAAACAAGTCTCGCTTTTTCATGAAAACAGTGATAACGCGGTCCTACGCCGACATATACGTATACAGTTTTGTAGTGGTAGAGCCGAACAGTAATACTCACTAGATGATTACTATTCGAATGGGCCGGCTCGACCGGGGTAGTACCACACTCTCACAGAATATCCGCGTAAAGTAATAGCTTGCTATTGCGTTTCGTACCTACGGTGTGACGAGATCCGGAGGCCTATTGCCTCATCCCCATCCCATCCCCAATCCCCATCCTCCCTAGACTGGCAACGCATTGGCAGCACCTCTGGTGTTGCAGATGTCCATGGGCGGCGTTGACCACTTTCCATTAGGTGGACCGTCAGCTCGTTTGTCAGTCAAAAGACACAAACAAAAAAAAAAATCCTATGTTACTTTAAATACCATAGACTTCTTATAGGTTTTCCTGTAATCTATAGATAAAGAACTATTTTTTGTACTTTTTTCCAAATTTTAGGCCCAGTAGTTTCGGAGATAAGGGGGGGGAATGGTCAATTTTCGCCTATTTTCCTAAATAACTTCCAAAAAATTTATTTTAAAATCCCAAAAAAAAACCTATTTAAGATCCTTACAATAAACCCTTTCATTTGATATGTCACATAATATAGTTCGCGTAACTTCTTTTGCCCCCCAAAAATGGGCCCCATGTTGAAAATTTATTTATTCACGTTACGCATCCCTGTTGCGGTCACCAATTTACATATGTGTACCAAATTTCAAATCAATCGGTCCAGTAGTTTCGGAGCAAATTGGCTGTGACAGACGGACAGACAGACAGACAGACAGACAGACACGCGAGTGATCCTATAAGGGTTCCTTTTTTCCTTTGAGGTACGGAACCCTAAAAAACATTAATAAGTTTTGTTATACAAAGGTTTAAGTGGCTAACTGTAGACTCGTCACAAATAATTCGGCAGTACGCCGTGTGAACCGTGTCCGTCGAATGAATGCGATGCAAATGATCTCAATCGCCTTCGCATCCATTACAGTGGCACTCAATTTGACAGCGCCATTGTTGGCGATTAGGTGTTTGGCGATCAGCTTTGTTGGTCAATGAGGTTGTAATTTGTGTCACATTAAAAATGTACTGTTTTTAGGGTTCCGTACCTCAAAAGGAAAAAACGAAACCTTATAGGATCACTCGTGTGTCTGTCTGTCTGTCTGTCTGTCTGTCTGTCCGTCTGTCACAGCCAATTTGCTCCGAAATTACTGGACCGATTGATTTGAAATTTGGTATACATATGTAAATTGGTGACCGCAACAGGGATGCATAACGTAAATTAATTAATTTTGAACATGGGGCCCACTTTTGGGGGACAAATTAGAAAATTAAAAAAAAAAGTTGTGCAATTGAAATCGTGTGACATATCAAATGAAAGAACTTACTGTGAGGATCTTAAATGTATTTTTTTTTTTAATTTTAAGTAAAATAATTTAGAAGTTATTTAGGAAAATAGGTGAAAATTGACCATTCCCCCCCCTTATCTCCGAAACTACCGGGACTAAAATTTTGAAAAAAATACAGAAAATAGTTCTTTACCTATAGATTACAGGAAAACCTATAAGAAGTCTATGGTATTTAAAGTAACATAGGAAATTTCAGTTTATCATGTATGGAACGGAACCCTCTCCAAGCGGGTTTCACTCGCACTTGACCGGTTTTTTTTATTTGGAAGTTGTGGGTGTAAATGCATACTCTACACGATAAAAGCATTCATGCACAAATTATAGTAATACAAAATTGTGACACACATTGACCTAGTCCAAAACTAGGATTCCGTATACTCCGTCTTTGCTTCGTAGCCAAACAATAGAACATCTAGGCTAACTTGTAGTTACTATTTAAAAGCATTCGCTATCCTTGTCAATTACACCCCGTTATGCCAGTAAAGTATCTTAATAACTAGATGGAGCTAGCGTCCTGCAGTTCCCGTGGAAGATGCGCGTAACAGTAAACCGAGTCGTGCGCATGCGCCGCTGTAGCGCGCATACTAATGTGGACAGCGGCTCCATTACACGGTTGATAGATGAATCAATTTTAATACCATCGATCTTACACTGCACAAATAGGTATAACCGAAAAATCTAATGTAAGGTTAAAACTTTGACAGAGGATTTCTCGAGCAAAAGGACTTGTATTTTATGTTAAGAAAAGGTACAGTCAGCTCTAGAAATATCTACACGTTTTATAACCAAGTTTAAAAAAACTGACGTATGTTTGTGTGTCAACATAGAGTAACAGAGTGCTAAAATCTGGACAGTTAGTTAGTTAAGTGCATTAATAGCCGAATTCAGAAACGCCACTTAAGCATTTGATTAGATATTAAATAGTTAAATGTCCCCCAACTAGTTGTCAACCTATACAAAAATGTCACCGAAACGTCACTTTAATTAAAGATCAATTTGAGTAGCCTTTCTGAATTCGGCTATAAGTGTACTGAAAGTGTAATTGATTCACCTGGGTGAATTAGTCCAGGTGCATTAAGGATGTATACCCAATATATCGATTTGTATATTTTTCGCTGAAATTGAATAGTATGGTAGTATTAGTCGTTTCGCATAAGTGTAATAAAAAATAAAACCACTTTTCCGTTCTTTTAAAGGAGATAAATGACATTTAAGATTACATGTGTTATGTGCTGTGCCCTTGTTATTTGTACCGGAAATTGATTAAATTACAAGAAAAAGCGAAAAATTTATCCGTCCCATAGTACTCTTTTATAATCAGAAAATGTATTTTCTATAACTTTGTACTCTCCTCGATTTTTGATGACAAAAAAAATGTCGTTACCGTTGTTCCCACGGAAATATTCTTGATTGAATTTCCATGTATCCGGACCGTTTCAAATACTGCATATTGATTGGTTATGACTCGAGTAGTCAAATCAGGTTTTGATTTTATTTCACCATACTAAATAATTATTAATAATCACACAATTTGTATATTTGAAATCATTATTCGTACAAAATTACACATTGCTGTTATTTGGTGCAAATGAAACAAAACTGGAAAAATTAAATTGATGTACTGTGAATTTGACGTGGTACACATCCTTAAGTAAACCCCACCATTAATTTAAGATACAATAATACGATGAGATGTATTCAAGATATTGCATATAATATTACATTGCTCACAGCACAGTTAATTATACCTAACATTATGACAGAATATTATAAGACTTAACATGATATTTAATTTAATGAAAGATTAAATTAAAAAATATGTTCGTATAAGTACAGTCGAGGATATAAATATATATAGTTTACCATAAGGGCAAAAATATCTACTTAAGCGCTCTTACGCCCTTGACAATAAAGTCGAATTCCCATATTTTTGACCACTTTGTACGCTTAGATATTTTGACGTTGACTGTACCCTACTATGAGTATTTTGTAAAAGGTTGTCGCCGTGTGCCTTTGGACTTAGATTTTTGCAACAATGGAAACGCACTCGTAGAGGAGTTGGGACACAAATGCACGTATATTATAAAAATGATAGTTAAGTATGACGTTGCGAAATCCCGCGACATTCTTACGTGATCCCACTATGAGTTATGCGCAAGAGATCCATTGAAAAGTGGACCTTTTATCCGACTGCACGAAAGCGGGTTATGATTTCGCATGTATTGTTGAAAACGTAACTTTATTGTTAATGTGTATAATGACACCTATCATTAATTAATGACATAGTGACACACCTTTGATATTAGGGCGCTCCGCGGGTTAAACGATTAAAGATCTAGGTATTAAGGAGATTAGATACTCGCAACGACCTTGACGGGCATTTAAATGACATTTTCGTTGATATCTCACGAACGGAACATATTTAAGTATTTAAAAAAAAACTAATTTAAATTTTAAAGAAGATTAAATACGATTTTTTCACATATTTCTTTTACATCAAAAAAATAACAGTTTCGGAGGAGTAGTCAAAAAACCACAAAATGGAGATTTTGTATGACATTGAATTAAACTTTTTTAAATTTCTGCCTACAATGTACCGGGTATATAATCGTTTTAATATCAGTTGTCTTGACGAACATGTTTTTTTCTATAACATCATTACATAAAGTGACGCAAAAATGACGGAGGATGGTGACCATTTTGTGAGTCTTCTTGCCATCAGCCTCATTAATGTACATGTAAGTCTGAACAATTTCCGCAACGCTAATAACGTTAATAATTTGCTACAAAGATGGTCAATTACAAAAAGTATATGTACGTATAAAAGTATATATTATGAGTACAGAACCCGAGCTAGCAAATGTCTTTGCCACTGCACAACCTGCGTTTTCGTATACTTTTGCATGACTTGTTGCTTTTAACGGATGACATGTATCATGGCGGTTTGTTATACGTATGAAGCAATTTATATGACACGTGAAAGTGGGTGGATTCGTGTAATAACTTTGTTTTTGTTGGGAACTACTGAGATCTACTGTTTGGACAATTTTGGCAAAAATTGTTGACAGGTAACAGGCATTCAAAAATACCTAACAACGGTATATGATATTAATATGGCTATAACTGAAGTACAGTTGACCGACAATGTGGTATGCTCGATTGCTTTTCAGATTGAGACATTGGAAAGTTTACGCCTAACAATTATTAAGCTACAGTTTCATTTTCATTGTCAAAACTTGCAACATCGCTGCCACATGTATGGAATTTGTGGATTCTTTGGCGGGAACTTGAAAAGAATGGGCGTGGATAATTTTCAAGCTTTTTCAAAAAGGCTTTAAATTCTCTTGTTATTGCGATCGAAGAACTAAAAAAACAAATAGTGACAAGGACTACCAATAAAATGGATGGGAACGCGGGGGCGGGGATAACCCGCCCAACTCAGGCAAACGCTCTCGGGTCGAGGGCGACGGCACTGGACATCGAAACATTCAAACCGTTATATAGATTCATTAAAAATACCATTAACAGTGTTTAACTAAAGGCCAATAGTGTAAATCAGTGCAAGAAAGTGAAATAGTAAACAAGTCGTGGCTTAAAGTTCCCGCCAAAGAATCCTCATTGACAGATTAGTGCTCGCAAGTGATCTCAGTGAAGTGTGCGAAAATTACGATGAAATTTCTTCCCGCCCGCCGTCGCTAAAACAATTACTAAAGGACAACGAAACATTCAAACCGTGATATATTAATTCATTAAAAGTACCGTTAAGAGTATTTAAATAAAAGCCAATAGTGCAAATCAGTGCAAGAAAATGAAATAGCAAAGAATTAAGTCGTGGCTTAAAGGTCTCGAAACCAGGCCATAAAATCCAAAAAAAAAAAGTGAGATTTGTCTTAGATGTTGCCATGTTAAAATTACACAGTCGACTATCTTATCTACTTAGTCACTTCATGAATGTCCTCAGATCATTGAGACAAACAGTTTTTTTTCGAGAAAGATAATTCCGTCTCGATTATGAGGACGCATACTTTAATTGTTTTAGTAAAGACTATATAAAATATGAGACCAAATTGATGTAGCTACCGTTTCGTTTTCCGATTTGTCTTAGGTACCTATGTTGTGTTAAAATTAAACAGTCGACCATCTTATCTAGTCACTTCATGAATGTCCTCTGACCACTGAGACAAAGAGTTTTTATTTCAAGAAAGATACATAATTCCGTCTCGATTATGAGGACGCATACCATTTTAGTACAGACTACATCAATATGAGACCAAATTGATGTAGCCGAAATGGTACCGTTAATGATCATAACATGGCTTAATATAATAAAATTGGAACACATCTGCATGGCGCCAAACAAAGAGTGCGCCGCGGAATTTAAACTTGAACATGAAGAGACGGCCATTACAGTGCGCTCACACTGCATCCGATTTGAGAGGCTTGGAAAACATTCCTGGGGGGTTACCACGATCTTTAAATGCGATTCTTTTTAGGCCCTAAGCTCTAGTAAAAGTTAGGATAAGCGGTGCCTTTAGGATATTTGGTCTGTGGACAAATAGATCATGCCATCTCAGCTCAAGTCTCAACACACTCGCTAGCTGTGAGCATCTAATGGCATCCACCAAGTAAAATAGCTAACCAAGCACAATTCTGATGTAAGTGAGGTGTTGATTATATTAATTAAAAAAAATACATTTTGTTTGTATTTACAAATTATAAATTCTAGTTTTTAAACTGGTAACCAATCATGTACGATGAAAATTCCTGGATAGCAAAATCAATTCAGAGATGGAACTGCAGGAATGTATCAAAAGAAATCGATGTCAGCAGAGAATTGAAGTTTTTTTATTTATGTCAATTGACTGTCAAACCGGCAGACGGAAGACCTGATGGAAAGTGGTCACCGCCGCCCATGGACATCTGCAACGTCAGAAGTGTTGCCAATGCGTTGCCAGTCTAGGGACGATGGGGAATGGGGATGGGATGGGGATGAGGGAATAGGCCTCTGGATCTCGTCACTCACCGTACGAAACGCAATAGCAAGCTATTACTTTACGCCGATATTCTGTGAGAGTGTGGTACTAACCCGGTCGAGCCGGCCCATTCGAACAGTAATCATCTAGTGAGGATTACTGTTTGGCTCTACCACTATAAGTCAAGAGTGACCCAGTGACAGGGTTTTTTCAGCCTTCTGAGGGCTTTCTTTTTCTCATTGCATGGTAGGATCGCTTTCCGGAGGTAGTGTAAGCGATTCGCTCTAAGGAACGTCGATGCTATTTCGGTGCGCGTCGATCCTGCGCTATTTTTACACTCTTGCGCACTCATCAGGACAATGTAATGTCGGTTCATTACCGATTTACCTGATTTACCCTCTCAATTTTGTAAAGGGTTTGAATGTCTTGGTGTTGTTTCTTTAAAATAACCTTTACCTGTGACGGAAGCGTGACATTAGCTATATTAACATTGTGTTAATTGAACATAAGCTTTTTTTAGTATTTTGCCATTGAAACTGTATACTACGTTCCGCACCGCTTCACTAAATAAGTTTAGCAAAGAATTCTGACCTGATACGTGAACTAATAAATATTAGCATGTTTGTTGGCACAACTTCACACATCGGGAACTCGCTACAAACAGAAAAGCGCGCAATGAACAAAAGGACGATTAAAAAAAAACGGTGAAATATCAAATCGAGACCTAAATATTAATAATAGTTCATCTATCCGACACAAGATGGCGGTAATTGTCGCGACTGAAATAGTTCACCGTACTTACTACTCAAATAGAAATAGAGGTAAACATTTTAAAAAACAAATGGTTTTGAAAACAAATAAGAACACAAAGACAGTTCCTTTTCGTTATTTTGCTTCTTTAAGGTTTCATTTAAAAAAAAACCTTGGTATATTCAATTCTAACATCGTAAATTAATTTAATTTTACATTTGTTCTTTAGCTTTTGAGCATGCTGTAAGTATTGCATAACGCGCAATCCTGCGCAATGCAATGCAGATTATCTGGATCTAGATTTATCGGCTTATCGATGTTTAGTAAAATAGATCGGACTCGCTTCCAGAGCGCCATTCATTATTTAGAGTATTAGAACATGTTGCTTTAATTGGCTTAAATAATAAATAAATCAGAGGACAATCTTTACACAAATCGATCTAGTCGCAAAGTAAGCTCTAAAGGCTTGTCTTATGGGTACTAGACGACGATATATAATACTTATATAGAGAAGTAAATACTTACTATCCAAGACTCAGGAACAAACTTATCACACAAATATTTGCCCTTACCGGGGATCGAACCTTGGACGCTAGCTTCGGAGGCAGGGTCACTCCCAACTAGGCTAACCGCGTCGTCAAATAGATTTTTTTTTCTTTGGAAAAGCAGCGTTACAGAAATGGTTATTAGATTTCGCAAATTGAAGTGATCGATCATAGCGATGATCAATATTGTACAAGTTATAGAACACTCCCACAAAATGTGGAATTATTCTGAGAAATATCTGAGAAGTTTCTCGAGAACATACGAAAACATTGTGAACATCAACTCCCTTAGAAATTTTGATGTTTGAGAATATTCTCTGAACATGTCACGTAAGATGTTCTCAGTCACTTCTGAAAACATCTCACGTGACATGTCATGAGACGCAGCGTGGGTGGGCCCCCACAAGACAGACGGACGACCTGGTTATTAAGGTCTTCGGAAACCGATGGACATACGGCGTGGTCCCGCGCGTTGTGGAAGGCTTGGAGGTGTCCAGTAGGCGTTCCGTTTTGAAATGATCATGCATCAAGAATGCAACATGCTTGCTGCTTTTCAGGTTCAATTTATTTAAACCGAGTTCTAAAAACCGATGGAGAAGGTTCTCAATTCGACGCGTATATACGTTATAGCAATTTTGGTATCTTCTGTAATAACTCAAACAGTTGAGTTTCGAAAGCATTATTTGGTGAAGTGGAACTGATGATGAAGACCAAGGATGACCACCAGAACTCCTCAAAGATAAATATTCCACGGTTGGTGATTACATTTCTGTATAAGGTTGGCAAGTAACTTATGCTGATGAAAATGCATGTGGTAAAATAGAACAGGTGGTGAAGAACCAGGAGAACTCCCCAACGATTGACGCTCTTGCACCTTGGATAGCAACATTTTGTAAACGGTGATGAGCTATTAGCGTTATGCTATTGTTACGAGATGTAGTAAATGTGTGTTGTTAAGTCCCATATGATCACTAAAAAAGTTTTCTTACTTTTCAAAGGGTTTTGAAGTTGGTTTTTAAGGTTCCGTACCCAAAGGGTAAAAACGGGACCCTATTACTACTAAGCTCCGCTGTCCGTCTGTCCGTCTGTCCGTCCGTCTGTCACCAGGCTGTATCTTATGAACCGTGATAGTTAGACGGTTAAAATTTTCACAGATGATGTATCTCTGTTGCCGCTAAAACAACAAATACTAAAAACAAAACTAAATATTAATTTAAGGGGGCTCCCATACAACAACGTGATTTTTATGCTCGTTTTTGCTCGATATTGATAACGGCAACAGGTATAGACGCTTGAAATATTCGCAGAGTATAAAGATATATATCCACTTTAAAAATACATACATACATATTATCACGCCTGAAATCCCTAATGGGGTGGGCAGAACCACAAGACTACTTGTGGCCACGTTCAATTAATTAGTCCTAAGATGGTATGATGAACCGTATGGTGACAGGTGATCAGCCCATCGCCCATACAGATAGTCCACCATGTTGGAGAGGACCCGTCCCTTAGTCGACTTTTACGACATGCCAGGATGATAAGCATCTGCACGCATTCTATGCTATTTCGTCACTCCCAGTGCAGCAGAGGAGGTCACTTTAAAAATAAATAATTAAAATTAAAATAAAATAAATATTTAAGGGGGGCTCCCATACAACGTGATTTTTTTTTGCTTGATTTTAGATAATGGTACGGAAACCTTCGTGCGCGAGTCCGACTCGCACTTGACCGGTTTTATTTATTTGTTATACTTGTTGCGGATTATGTTCAGTAAGAAGTTTAACGTGTTCTATAGCTTTGTTACTAGACGAAGCAAAGCGTGTTGTTTACAGGCTTACCTTTAATATGAGAGCAGCAATAAAGATTTAACACGTGTACATCATAAAGCTGGCTATCGCTTCCCTTTGAAGAACAGTCAATTTAACCTGATTCCAGACTAATCTGAGATAAGCGATTAAATCGAGATTCGGATCTAGGATCATCGACGACGATATACCTAACTCGATTTCATTTAAGACACATATAGTTCAGAGTAGAAACTGATATTGGTTTCGTTTACCTAAAGGGCTACCAGTTTCGACTGACTTTGACTTTGATCAAACCAAACCTCACCGCAATGATTTCAGTTAGTTATTAGTAGTTTATGCAACGGTTGCATAATGATAGGCCTTAAAACACTAGTGCGGTTTTATGAAACGAGCTTTTAGCGAGTTTCATAATAAGATCGCACGTGTGTTTTAAGGCCAAATTATGCAGAGTTGCAAACATAACTTTATCTACACACATTATAAATCCTCCATCATGGGTTCAGAAACAATATTTTCTGGCAACAAGTTATTTTTTGCAATCGTGGCTGCATATTTCCGATATCCGGCGCATTTTCACATCACACACACTCCGAGAAGACTACTTACTATTCATATTTTCAACTAAAATGTAAATTACACATGAACTTTTTCTATTAAATTCAACAAAATTCTACTTTTGTTCAGCAAAACGTCAACGCGGCGCGGCGCGTCAATAATGGCGGCCGTCCGTCAAGACCATTTTTTTTTTTAAATCATAGACAAACGGATGAAGTCTCTATTCTCACGTCACTCGAGATCAAATATTGTGCAGTTTATATTAAAAAAAACATACTGAATTGACGTTTCGTATCAATAACTGTTTTAATATCTATGGATACTAGAATAGAGACCCACTTGAATTTGACAGCTGTTCCAAATTTAATCTCATTTCTTTACTAAAAACGATAAAGAAGTCATGTTATTTCTTCATCGCAGCATTGGTTTTTCCTAATTGGTTGTCAAAATGGTGGTCATTTCCTATGGTTTTTGATTAACCAATAGAGGTTTTATGATATGGGTGTAGATAAAATAATTTATTCATTTACCATATAAGGAAGCAATACAATTTTCTTACAATATTACATAAGCTAGCATGAACTCATTAATTATGTTTAGCCACCGCTGCTAAACTAGGTGGGAACCTGTATTTCAGCAGATGGTATGGATGGTATGGTGATGATATTAAATGGATACTTGGACATTTAAAAACAAATACACACTTAAAAAAACCATTAACTTTAGAATAAATAGCGTATTTCAGTAGCAATAATTTGTGTGGAGATTTCAATATTTTTGGCATATCATAACAATATCTTATAAGTATTAAAGTTACTAACACTTATGGATACAGTCCGAAATAAATATCATTTGATTGATTTGATTTGATTTGATAACGAAACGACCAATCAATTAAAAAAGTCTGGTTGCCACGTTTATAACTTTATTGGCTTCTATTTAGAACTGCTAAATTAAAGTACGAACAATTTACCTTTAAATTGTACACAGTTAACAAAAAAAAACAAAAATTATATGAAAATTCTGCCTCTTACGAATGTTAAGGAAACATCAAAGAATCATAAACTGTTTTGGAAATTATATCTGGAGAACCAACAGACTAGAACTGGAAACTATGAATTTTTTTAAATTTTGGCAGGAAGCCACTTAATTAAGTTAGTTTTTTTTATAGAAATAGCATAGAATGCGTGCAGATGCTTATCATCCTCGCATGTCGTAAAAGTCGAATAAGAGACGGGTCCTCTCCAACATGGTGGACTATCTGTATGGGCGATGGGCTGATCACCTGTCACCATACGGTTCATCATACCATCTTAGGATTAATTAATCGAACGTGGCCACAAGTAGTCTTGTGACTCTGCCCACCCCATTAGGGATTTCGGGCGTGATGCTATGTATGTGTATGTATGTGTATTTTTTTTATTGGGTATACGGACTTGTATTTGATCCTTGCCAAGCTTGTGCGTTTGATTCCCGTTTAAGTGTAGGTATTATCATACAATAGTTGTGTTTAATTTGCGGTCTGCCCTCAAATTTTGCTTCAATAGAGATGATGTCACATGCAAGTTATATAAAAAAGAAACTCCGCATCTGACATTGACACTACTGAGGCAGAATTGGGCTCTTCTGTGCGTCTTGTGTTCGCGGACAAAAGATACAGATTTTTCTAGTTTGGGCCGTTGAGAGTGACGTTATACTTTATTTAACAAGCCATAATAATCAACGAAAACAAATCTCCAAACATGTTAATCCCGACTCTGGTTTCGGTATCTAGAGCGCCCCCCGCGGCCGTGGGAACTTGTCCACGTGCGACCTCCGCGGATCGCGGACTTGTTTGTTTCTGCCGCGGTGTGATGAACTTTTAATTCGGACGAGGAACATTTTTTTGTCATTTAATATAAAGTACGTGTTTTGCTGACGCTCATAAAAAAACAAATATAGAACGTGATTTCAAAGAAATTGGAATATTTCAGAGAGAACTCAGACACAACCGTCCTTACCTTATAAATTTGCTATACTATACTCGTAGTAGCTTTGTTGGCCATCAAAAAGCGTCATATACAAATGTAAACATTAGGTTTTATATCGGGAATATTACCATTATATAAATTATACCAGGAATATTGCCGGAAAATTTCGGGCAATCTTACCGGACACGGCACATCACTAGGTAGTAGAATGTCACTGTTTTGCACCTGACAATCCCAAAGGTAGCAGTCGTTAAATAACGCACAACAAAAACGAGTTTAATCTGTTTGGATTTAGCTTCAAAATAGTAGCTCCAGCTCCTAAAAATTAAGGATTTATTGGCTTGAATTTTGGTTTGGATTATAACCACAAGTCAGGCATAGTTTTTACCTATCTAAGAAAACCGCGAGTTTAAACCACCACTATTGATAATGTGGATAGGAAAGACAAATTTTGGCGTTGCTTATTGACAAACGTAATGTCATATTATGCGTGTAGAAGATAATTGACATAGCACATGGTAAATTAGGATTAATATGTGTTTAAAGGGTAATTAATAATGGGTAATAATAAGATACATCCAGCTAGTCTATTAATGTGCTGCAATCAGGTCTGCACACAAGTACGGAGCGATGTTTAGTAATGAATTTAAACACCGCTTTGGGATTTGATTCTTAACTTACGCAGCGATGAGTCAACGTCGAATTCAGTAGCACAAACCGGTTTTTAGGGTTCCGTACCTCAAAAGGGAAAAACGAAACCCTTATAGGATCGTGTGTCTGTCTGTCTGTCTGTCTGTCCGTCTGTCACAGCCAATTTGCTCCGAAACTACTGGACCGATTGAGTTGAAATTTGGTATACATATGTAATTCGGTGACCGTAACACGGACGCGTGACGTAAATATATAAATTTTAAACAAGGGGCCACTTTTGGGGGGTAAATTAGAAAATAAAATAAAAACGTTATGCAACCTGTATCGTGTGACATATCAAATGAAAAGGCTTATTGTGAGGATCTTAGTTTTTTTTTTATTTCAAGTAAAATAGCTTAGAAGTTATTTTTAATGGAGCAGATGAGTCTTCGTCGGTGAGTGAAGCGGTTTGTACGTTAGCGAACCACACGGCAGTGCAAGTGTTTAATTTGCCCAGTCGATATGCTTGACCTAACAGGGGTAATAAAGGGGTAAGCAGACGGTCAAGGCGTTAGGTCAACGCTTGCAGCGCGACACGACACGCGAGCACGTGCGTGTTTAAAGAAATAATAGTTAACAAGATTATTTAAACTTGAAATATTTCTAGACACGAATTTCACCACTTCGGAGTTGATAATTAATAATAATAATAATAAATCAGGGGACAAACTTTACACAAACCAGTCTAGCCCCAAAGTAAACTCTAAAGGCTTGTGTTATGGGTACTAGACGACGATATACATACTTATATACATAAATAAATTCTTAAATACATAAGAAACATCCAAGACTCAGGAACAAACATTTGTGCTCATCACACAGGTATTTGCCCTTACCGGGAATCGAACCCGGGACCGCTGGCTTCGGAAGCAGGGTCACTACCAACTAGGCCAAACGTGTCGTCATTGAAATTGAATTGAAACTGCATCCATCCATACTGTAGAGTCAACTATGAAAAAGGATGAGCTTTGGGAAGGATCTAGTAATTGGTTATAGGGGACATAGCGTACAGCTTCCAAAAGAATAGCGAAAACGAATACTACGGGCAAGGTCGTGTTTTGCCTTGAAATACCATTAAAAATCCGGTAAACATACACACAAACATGCTGACTGTAAAATCAATGAAACTTCTTTTGCTTTGGATATTTTAAACTAGCCGTGCCCGCAACTTCGTTCGCGTGGACTCGAGAACTTTTCAATTTTCCGCGATAAAAAGTAGCCTGTGTTAATCCAGGGTATAAGCTATCTCCATTCCAAATTTCATCAAAATCCGTCCAGCCGTTTTAACGGGAAGAGGTAACAAACATACACACAAACTTTCGCAATTATAATATTAGTAAGATTAAAGCATACTTGTAAGAACAAAAACCGAGATCTACTATAATGAAGTGATTAAGAAAATATACGCTTGGAGAAGGTAAGTAACGGAAAATCGTGCCCGTAACTGTGGTATCAGCATCTTTCATTTGCATACTAAATTAATTAAGAGGAGTGTGAACCTACGGTTTTTCATACAAAAGGCGATAACGATTAGCACCCCTTAAAATGTTAACCGATGTTGACCAATTTTTGATGGGGGGTCAGTCAGAACAAAATCTAGGTTATAAGTTTTTGTTTTTAAACTAAATCAATAAATTATTTTTTATTGTTGTTTTAGTATTCTCATACAAAACAAATTTCGGCCATTATTTGACTTTATTGATCTTTAATCAATATTCAAAAAAACGTATAGACCTAGATTTGGTTCTGACTGAAAACTTATCAAAAATTTATCAAAATCGGTTAACATTTAAGGGGTGGAAATCTTTATCGCCTTTTCTATGAAAAGGATGATTTTTGGCGTTGGTTTACAGGCCTCTTAATTCATAAAAAATGAATGATGCAAATCGGTCCAGTCATGTCCGAGTATAGGTAATCGGTGAACATACATAAAAAAATAAACGCGTCGAATTGAGAACCTCTTCCTACGGTTTTTTTGAAGTTGGTTAAAAATATGAATTTGCGTTTTTATCAAAATATACCTAAATTTTGGCATATTGTCAACTTCTATTCAACTTTTGAGTAGTAATAACAATGTAGTCTCACATTCACATTTATAAATTTGAGTAATAAAAATAAACTTAACATCTGTCGTTATAACAAATAATCATAAACTCGACTTATTCACGCAATCTGTGTAAGTGGAGGGTGATATTGTGCAAGTAAGTCCGTCTCTAGTCATTGTTTGTCACGTGCCAAATGTTCTATTAGCGAATTAACGAAATGACATGTTTCAAGTGGATAGTAAAGAGCTGAGAATGTTTAGACAGGATCCTTTTTAAAGTGTAAATAGTAAATTTGAAAATATTTTAAAATCAGCTCTTTGTATGTAAACAATGATTTTAAATTTCTCACGGTAAGGCGTTCACGAAATTTCGTAATTAATTCTACAAGAAAGAATTACGCGAACTATTTGACTGCATCGTCTTTTGTGGTTATGCCGAGAATTCCTGCCGACCTCAGCCTTTTTTCAATCTAGGTATAAAACATACATAATAAAAAAATGCTAACATAACCACATGGTAAAAAAAAAACATTGCTTTAACAACACATAACATATAAAATATTTACTATACAGCTACAGAAAGATCGACATAAATAAACTTTCCAATTATAGTCCAAACTCTATCGTATCCTAAATGCTCGTAACATCTAAATTCCGACTGTCGTCGCCATTTATGCGTATGCGCATCCGTAATCCGCCGCCCGCACCGCGCGGCACGTCGTCGTTCCTGTTGCTTTCATAGCTAAATCAACAATATTAAACTTGGTAATTAAGTACCGTAGATCCATGCAACAATGACCTAATAAATTCGACTGCGACGAAGACGTCGGCGAATGCGTGTTTTTCTTTTAAACGTAATGTGCCATATTCTATCCTCCAACACCAACTAACCAACCACTAACCAACCAACCACCAACAACCATCAACCACCAACCAACTACCAACCACCGACCCAACTCCTACACTGCCGCGGGCCGTGCGGTGCTCGGGCTGCGACGCGAGCGCGCGCAGCAGCGTCAGGCAGTGCTCGGCGCACGCCAGCGAGCAGCCGTAGCATCCACCACCAGACTCTTGACACCAATAGAGATTAAATGTCATCACTTCCAATTAATGTTTTGTCAGTAATGAACTAAAAAGTACGAAATACCCTCATTAGTAAGGTAGTAAGTTTCACCTTTGGGAAAATATTAACGCAGTCGAAGGTGGAACGCGATTGCCCAGAAAATTTTCTATTACTCTAAGGGAGGTACGGAAATGAAGGAAGTTGGACGAGACACTTCGGTGCAGAGGCGTAGCTGGGTAACCAAAGGCCCTGGTGCAAAAAAAGCTTGGGTCCTAACTAAACTGTTTAAGGTGGGAGAATTATTAGCTAGTTCAATGCGAGGTTTGGTCACGGTTCGAGGGCCCCGTGAGCTTGGGGGCCTCGGAGCACGGCATCGGCTGGCCTTTCGGTAGCTACGCCACTGCTTCGGTGCCTCGTCCAACTAATTGGAACTGAAAAGTCGTTCGCTTGCTCGGTGAAACTGTCCAGAGCCAACCTCTCCAAATGGCTACCCAAGGCATCATGCCGGAACACGATTGGAGTCGCTTGGCGGCCCGGCTTTGCCAAAGAGGTGGTGACCAGCTGCGGTCGAAACCTACCACCGGTAGTGAGTAAGATTTAAGCGAGCAACTTCAATCCAAAATAATAATCATTATTTGCTTTCTGTTTAATTTTGGTTAGTAAAATATACTGATTTCATTCCAAATAAAATTAAATTGCTGTATATAATAAATCTTAATAATTAAAAAAATAATTAGAAATAGGTACCTACTCAAACGTTGCACAACAGGCAATTAAACTTTGATAACCGTCATATGGATACAATCATTTAAACCCGTAGTTTAAAGGTTTACGTAATATTATACTTTTTTCGTTACAAGAGGTCTGAATGGAGTTTTAAGTTAATGGAGAACATATTAACATACTTAATATGAATTTGGTTGAAAGCATCAACGACACGAGACTAAGGTGCGTTCACAGTTGGAAAAGGAATTATTTAAAAAAATCTGGTTGATTTAGTTATTGGACTAAAAGCTCAAAGAAATAAATTGAAAAAAAGCAAATAATTATCGCTAAAGCTTACTCAAATTCATCATCATTGCAGCCGAAAGACGTCCACTGCGGGACGTAGACCTCCTCCAGTGATCGCCACAACGACCTGTCCTATGTCTCACATCCAACCAAGTCCGGCGATCTTCACCAGCTCATCACTCCACCGACATGGCCCAAGGAATAACTAAATTTAAGTGGCACTGCCGAGGGCTGGAGGGGGCCGTAGAGTTGAGTGGGGATCGCAAACTGGAAACGCAGCTTGGGTAGATCCTGAAAAGTGTCTGTCTTTTCCTGCGACCCAACAAGGTTGACACAAGGATAAGTTACACCGTCTTATCTCTAAGTTCGTCTTAGATACACATACACATACATACATAGCATCACGCCCGAAATCCCTAATGGGGTGGGCAGAGCCACAAGAGTTCTTGTGACCACGTTCGATTAATTAGTCCTAAGATGGTATGATGAACCGTATGGTGACAGGTGATCAGCCCATCGCCCATACAGATAGTCCACCATGTTGGAGAGGACACGTCCCTTAGTCGACTTTTACGACATGCCAGGATGATAAGCATCTGCACGCATTCTATGCTATTTCTTCACTCCCAGTGCAGCAGAGGAGCAAGAGGAGGAGGAGGAGTTTAGCGTCTTAGATAAACGGGTTTAACTTATTCCCTTCTGTCGTCATGCTAGGGCCGCTGATGTCTTGAGGAACAAGGTTATTTTAAAGGGGTCCAGAAAAATTTACGCTGAAAAGTTTCAACATACAATTTGGGTACACGAAAAACACGAAGTGTCAGCAAAGTAACAACTTGTCTAAAATTTTACGGCTACATACAACCGAGACTTAGGGGTCATTCATAAAGTACGTCACACTAATTTCGTGATTTTTTGAGCTCTCCCCCCTCCTTGTCACAGTTGGTCACAATTGTGAGACCCCCCCTCCCTAGTGTGACGTCACATATTTTGCAATTTTACATATAGAAATCATTTAATTAATACAGCAGTTCCGAAATTAGTTTTATTTAATATAATCAATATAAAATCAAACATTTGAAAAAATTAACTAGACAATAAAGTATTAATAATTATTAATGGAAGTTACAAACTTAATCATCTTGAGTCCATGGACTTTGAAACCACTCCTTCAATACAGATAGAGTAGGAAATATATTATTTAAGTTTTTCGATAATACCTAGTTCAAATTTGGCATTTTAACACTTAGGTGTGATTAGATTTTGAAATGTGACGTCACAAAACTTAGGACCCCTCCCATCCCTTGCCACACAATGTCACACTTCGTCGACCCCCTCCCTCCCCCTTAACGTGTGACGTACTTTATGGATGACCCCTTATTTGAAAATAAATAACAGCTTTGTAAATTAAAGACATATGAGTGCTTTGACTTTAGCTTGCTTGCTTGCTTGAGCTTCGATTGCTTTGCTTTTGTTTGATTTTAGCAAACAGCTTTGCAAGCTCTCTCCGAAATAAGTCGCTTGGTTGATTAGCATTAATTTGTTTAATTCTAGCCCTTCCATTTTTTCAGTGTAGAATGTAAAAATCTGGTTATAAACAATAAATTATCCAGGTGAAAGAAGTTTTTAATAAATAATTTCTTCGCTTTTGGTCACATGTAAAACCGCCTTAAGGCACGACCTCTAGCTTATTAATTCATTTGTCATCACGAAGGCGTTCTCGAGAACTACCTCGCGGCCATCTTTAAATAAACAAACAGTTCCTACTAGTAAGCGAGTCGTCCATTGAAAGTACTTTACTAGCCACTTATCTATCTCTTTCAGAGAAATCTCTTTTAAATACAAACGAATCAAGCAATAACCTCAATTTGTTTATATTTGGAGCGTTGTGTATGCTTATAGTACACGTGTATTCTTAGCAACGTACTTAAGAGGAGTGTGAACCTACGGCTTCTCATACGAAAGGCGATAACGATTTCCACCCCTTAAATGTGAACCGATGTTCACCAGTTTTTGATAGGTTGTCAGTCAGAACAAAATCTAGGTCTATAGGTTTTGATGTTTTCATTATAATCTTTAAATTCAGTTTTATTGTGGTTTCAGTATTCTCATACAATACTAATTTCGGCATTATTTGACTTTCTTGATCTAATCAAAATTCAAAAAACGTATAGACCTAGATTTTGTTCTGACTGACAACCCACCAAAAATTGGTCAATATCGGGTCACATTTAAGGGGTGAAAATCGTTATCGTCTTTCGTATGAAAAGGGTGATTTTTGCCTTTGGTTCACAGTCCTCTTAAGAGTGAACTGTATCAAAATGTAATTGTAAAATATAGGTAAACGGGGTTTTAATGAATAATGCGTGTATCGACAAGGACAATTTATTAGCCACTGAATAAACAAAAAACACGTGCGCCATATTGCAAATAAAAAATAAATAAAACCTCAGTATTGAGGATTGTTATGTTGCAAATTGAGCGTTTTACGTATCTCTTTAGTAGCTATCGTAACTAAAGTGTCATTCGCTTTTAAACTTTGTATGCTAGAGGAGGAAAATTTTGAACTGGCTCCAGACCAAAGATCATATATCCAAAAGACATGGCTTAGCCTCACTTTTACCACCTAGTAAAACTGCCTAATTTGCGGGCCGAATGGGTGAATGGTGCGTACAAGGATATGCGTTCCCTTGCCTGCATGTAGTCCCGGTTCTTATGGTTTTTTGCCCTGGTCGCCTTATGCAGAGTCTATAGAATATTATGGTTTGTGGTCTAGACACGCATGGTTTGTGTATACATGTTACTTACTTATACTCTTTATTTTGTTTTTTATTATTATGATAGCATCCAAACGCCTAACTTAACGTGTGAGTTTATTAAAAATAAAACTGCGAAGGATCGACTATACTCCGCAAAGCATATGTAGTGGACCGCGCGCTTTACATTATTACCAACATAACCGCCATACGCGATAAATAATTGGAACGAAGATTCGAATAACTCGAGCTTTAGTTTGTGTACTGTGATGTTGGTATTACACCATTCCATCGACTAATAGATTTACACTTAATTACTCATACGATTTAATTAATTATTTTGTTAGTATGTAAATGTGCTCGTAATATGCTTCTACACGCTGATTATTTCCATTTGGGAGATTTGTGTTCTGCGCCTGCGCTTCATGGTTATGAATGAGTCAATGATATTACTTTAATAGGTGAAATATTGCTGATTAACTAGCAATATACTATGCTACTTTTTCTTCATCATTTATGATTATGATTCTGCATCACTGTTACATACATACATAACATCACGCCCGAAATCCCTAATGGGGTAGGTAGAGTCACAAGACTACTTGTAGCCACGTTCGATTGATTAGTCCTAAGATGGTATGATGAACCGTATGGTGACAGGTGATCAGCCCATCGCCCATACAGATAGTCCACCATGTTGGAGAGGACCCGTCCCTTAGTCGACTTTTACGACATGCCAGGATGATAAGCATCTGCACGCATTCTATGCTATTTCTTCACTCCCAGTGAGCAGAGGAGCTACCATCACTGTTACTAAGTATAAAATTAGAAACTAAAACAAAATGTTACTTTTGTTTTATGTCTAAAAGTTTAGCTTTTATGCTGGTCTAGAAGGCTCCTTCTAAGACAGGGCACTTATTTACCTACTAGAAGATCCCAACTCCATCTGCTCATTTTTATTTCATATATTTTCATTTTCATCACGTCTAACACCCATCCACTCCACCACTCCATCACTTCGCATTCTTCACCGTCATTCAACCAGAAAATAGTGTTGGTTAAAAGCCATTTAGCATTCTGCTCCGTAGCATCCTGAAGACTGGTCAGACCACCTTGTGATCAGTTCATGCTGCGTTTTTCCTGTGCGAGACACAGAAGAACATTTAGTAAAAAACGCTGGTTTCACTTCGAGTCCAAAACTCTCCCAAAATTATGTGCTTAGTGCTTTTATAAGGCACTTTAAGCCGCTGTATGGCAATTACCACTGACTGAACCCCTTTCCAATACCCGAATCGGTCAGTGAACACCTCTAATAACGAATCCAGGCTATGGGCCCACTTGTGTCTAAATAGTGCATATGTCCGTATTTTCCTCCGCGTAGAATCTGTTTTACAATCCGTTTACTACTTTCAAGTTGTTGGCTACTTTCAAGATAGAAACAATTTTTTTTTCATTTTTAGGGTCCCGTACCTCAAAAAGAATTTATAGGATCACTTGTTTGTCCGTCTGTCTGCCTGTCTGTCTGTCAAGACCTTTTTCTCAAGAATTCGTGGAGGTATACAGTTGAAATTAATATCAAATACTTGAGTCTGCAATATCTTGAAGCTGTCTTCAACCTACTAAGTCACCGCAATCAAAAGATACGGCCGTTTATACCATCATATATGATACTTTCAAGGGAATCAAAACCTATAGGGTACTTCCCGTTGACCAGAAGCAAGGTGATTTGGCAAGAAGCAGTGTCTTACAGCACAAGTAAAGGAAAAAGTCCGAAATACATAAATTTGTAATTACATCACATAAAAAAATTGTTAAACGGACTAACTTTTGCAAGGTTGTATCACACTCGGCAGTTGGACGGAGATAGGAGCTTGCGGAAGTTATTTTTTGTCTTATTTCATAGGCAGGTTGTAAATGGTTACCACGTTGTTTAAAGCTATTTAAATTTTTAGGGTTCCGTACCTACAAGGTACTGTTTCTTTTTCATGGGTAAGGACGGAACCCTCGGCGCGCGAGTCAGACTCGCACTTGACCGATTTATTGGATTGCAAGCTACCTCTCTGCAGAATTTCATCGAAATCCGTCTATAGTTTAGGCGCGAAAACAAAACAAAGAGGCAGACGGACAGACTGATTCACTTTCACTGTAGTATCCTATGGATTTAAAGTGACGTACGGACGAACTTTCTGAATTTCTCCCTATTACCTGTAGCAATGTGCTCCACAAACCCTTAAAGAGGCATAAGCAGAGGTATAGCAATTACTCGGTACAGTCGGCACCGGCGTGTCCTGTCGATGCTATCGGCGCGGATTCCACTGCAGTCGCCACAATGAGCATTGGGTCACTTGTACCTACTTTTTGTAATGTCGATGGTTTGTGTGTAGCCTGGTGGTCCGACGCGCGGCCACTAACGTAGAAAATGAAAAAGAAATACGTTTATTAAAAAAAACAAGAAAGTTCATGATACAAACGTGACTATGGCCCGTAAATAGGATACCCTATGTTACAGGGCCCAGTCAAATTACAGACAGATGGAATATAAACTCATAGTTATAGAGAATTAGGAGTGCAGGTTACATTATAAACATGCGTTTTTTTTATTAGGTACACTATTCATTAATCTTCTGTGTGTGTTTGAGTCTCTGTGTGTGTGTGCGTGTGTGTGTCGGTGTGCGTTTGTCTAGAAAGGCAAGCGTGCCAGGGTCATGAATTTTGCTACGTATACGGACAGATTATTGATATTGATAGAAAATATAATATAAAATATATACTTATTTGGAAAAACGTAGTCGCACGCTCTCGCACCTCTGTGATATTCGGATCACCAGCATGTCGGCGACGAAACCTGCACAAATCTGCGAAGTAATTAAAATATGTGTGTCCAAATTAATCCGCACGGGGCCTGCGTGAGGACTACTGCTCGCTCAATCCCTCTCGCTATTAGAAGAGGCCTGTGTAATAATGATGATGATGACGGTGTGACTGCTCGAGCGAATGCCCAGATGACTCAGCTTGCCGAAAGCCCACGAAAATCTGGGAATTTTAAGATAATCATTATAACAATCCTGGTGCTACCAGATATACCATTTCTTATTAGGCGTTCTTCGGTATCCTTGGCTCGAAAACCTTTCACACATACGGTTTCGAGATCGGCTTCGAAGGTGTGTGCAGTGTGTTATAAATATGTACGATAATTAAAGCATACATCTACTCAACTTTATATAATGTTTATACCACAGTAAGTGTCTAAAATATGGACTATACCGTGCAGGAATTCCCTGACATCGAGACGTTTTGATAATTTTCAATTACAATAAAGTACCCATAAAAGTATAATAGTGACACTAGTGACCAATTCTGCGCGGCACGATTACACTGCGCGCGAGACTCTAGGATTTATTTCGCGAAATTGTTTATAGGGAGATGCGCGGGCGCGGTATTGCGAGGCACTTAACATTATTCAGGGCCACAATAGTCCCCGATTCCACAGTAAATGATTGGGAAACAGTATCGTTATATAGTAGCTTCATTTGTGGTAACTCTTATTTTAAAAATGGTTCATTATATTCAAACCGAAATACAAATAAGAAAGTGTTTTCAGCGAAACAAGGTTCTAGATAAGTTACGCAATATTACTGAGTCCTTTGTTACTTTAGGCATTGCATGAGTCCAAGTTAGTTGAATGGTAAATATTTAAGCGCCTGTTAATTTATTATCAGGTTATACACGAAGTTATGGCTTAGCGAAGCAAAAGAGATGCTTTTGCTTTCCCTAGGCGTTGATTTCATGCTGCCTTAAGACGAGTGTGAACCTACGGCTTTTCATACAAAAGGCGATAACGATTTCCACCCATTAAATATTAACCGATGTTCACCAATTTTTGATAGGTCAGGTCAGGTCAGTCAGAACAAAATCTAGGTCTATACGTTTTGATTTTTTTCACTATAATCAATAAATTCAGTTTTATTGTGGTTTCAGTATTCTCATACAAAACTAATTTCGGTATTTAATTGTCTTTCTTGATCTTTAATCAAAATTCAAAAAAACGTATAGACCTAGATTTTGTTCTGACTGACGACCTATCAAAAATTGGTCAAAATTGGTTAACATTTAGGGGGTGCAAATCGTTATCGCCTTTTGTATGAAAAGGGTGATTTTTGCCTTTGGTTCACAGTCCTCTCGTTTTAATGCACGTGCTTGCTTTTTTAACATTTACTCATTTTCAAACCATGGTTTTTACTAAAAAGTACTATATGAGGTTACCAAGTCTGATGGACGAATTGAAGTATAGCATTACCTAAATTTTTACGTAGGTACCTATAAGTTGTCAGCTTGTATGGCTGTCTAACATTTTTGAAAGATATTTGAGCACGAAAGGTGTATTAATTTGATGCGAAATTCCATAACATTGGTATACTTTGTATCTTATTATTGTACTCCAATTCTCGCACCAGTGATGAAGTTACTTTATTTTGATTTTATTGAATATAGAAAGTTTACAGAGTTATCCCGATATGTTACAGCATGCAAAGCTAACGATTTGTCTGCATTGCAAAGCAGTTTTAAACCGCCACCATTCGCCGTTGTCATAGCCGTCACGCGAGATAGATAAAACGATCTATGCATTTGAATTAATCTTAAGAATAGAATAGAATAGAAAAACGTTTATTATGCAAACACAATATAAAAAGAAAGAACTTACAACTAGACAGCACATTAATAACTAACAGTAAAACTAGGATAGAAAAACAATTGAGGTTTGCAAAAATGGTGTCCACTCAGCTTTGTGTCGAGATGCCCGAGGACATCACGACGCTGATTTTCAGTGAACCCAAGGTTGAGGTAGACGTGCGAAACAGCAAGAGGTGTAGTCATGATAGATACAATAAATAACGTGTACGTGTTAACTTTGATATGTGTGTGTGTGTGAGTTTGTGTGCGCTTTATAATGTTTTACACAGTTTACATGATTATAAATAAAATGGTGAAGAAATGAGTTTATTATTATAACAAAATGGAGTGTGTGATCAGTACTATCATTAACAGACATAGGAGGCGGAAGATTTCTGCAAACATAATAAATCTTGAGGATTAGGGTACTGTTTTTTTTATGTTTACTATGGTTTGCCTCTCTCAGGGCAACAGTCACGCTTTTCGGCTCTTGCAACGGAAATCAGCATAATACCGAAGATAGATGCATATAATAGATCGGTTTAATTTATATCCACTATGGATAGCGATGCTTCGTTGTCAGTTTGTCCACTGCGCCGTTATGTGATGTATGATTGCGCATGCGCACCTGATGTGACTTGTGATAAAGGCTCTCTTGGGATAATACAATATTCCTATTTTATTATTTATTATGTTATGTATTATATTTACGTTCTGATATGCTTTAGGACTCTGAAAATAGAGACATAATAACAGTAAGCAACATAGATATAAAGGGCCCACGAAGGCTGATATAGGATAATGAAATGAATTAAATAACACTTTTAATGGCCCTTAATCGTGATCAAAAGCATTTATCTCTGCAACAATTATTACAATAAAAAATCTAAACTCAAGAAAAAACCATCACCGATTAGCATTTTCGAAACGCGTTCGAATTTCAAAGAGCTCCTGGATACACAATCACCTTTCGCTCGCCTTTAAAAAGCCCTTTACTGTACCACTTTTACTACAGGAGTCGCTCTAGGATAATGAAATTTATTTTATCTACCCTCCATAATGTAATCAAAAACCGTAGGAAATGACCACCATTATGACAACCTGTACTGTAATGTTATTACAGTATCGATTTTAGTATCGTAATGGTCATAACGATACAGATATGAGCTACAGGCCGGCGCGCCGCCGTCGCCGCAGCCGGAGGGGCCCCATCGTCGCCGTGTCGCCGTTTATAATATGTGTGTAGATAAAGTTATGTATGCAACTCTGCATAATTTCGCCTTAAAACACACGTGTTATTATTCGCTTTCGCTTAAAAGCTCGTTTCATAAAACCGCACTAGTTTTTTAAGGTCTATCATTATGCAACCGTTGCATAAACTACTAAAATAACACCTTTAATGGTTCATATCGTGATCAAAAGCATTTTATCTCTATAACCCTTGTTTATTTCAATAAAAAATCTAATCTCAAGAAAAAACCGACACCAATTAGCATTTTCGAAACGCGTTCGAATTTCAAAGAGCTCCTGGATACACTATCACCTTTCGCTCGCCTTCTAAAAACATTCCAATTTTGAATTTAAAAATAGAACACTAATATGAATTAATAGTCGCGTGCAACGAAGCTAAGTTGGAGGGGAAAAAAGCAGATTGTCTACGCTCCAAATATTTGTTTGTCGAGTGTGAAAAATCGCGTTTTTCGACGGTTTGCGGTTAAGTTTTTAAGTAATACGAATGTTAGCATTACGTTTGACTAATTCCCGTTTTTGGCCACAGCTGCGGCCACACGTGATTTTATTTAGTTTCGTAACGCGGAACAAGTTTTAAAAAATCCATAGACAAATTACGTGTCGTAAAGTTGTGAGAAAAACACGGAGACATTATTTCTGGGCGTGCCTTGAATACGTTTTGATTTGATTTACCCGGTGACACGAGAGAACAACGGAATACTAAATCTGTTTGACTCCATCAATGTGATTGTAAAATGAATTTGATGTGACAAATGGCATACAAAATGTTTGCTGCATTAACTTTTAATAATAACGAACTAGAACACAAGTAAACCCAATGATATTAAAAAACCAAAGATGCGTCTTTCAAACTCAAAATTTAAACCCAATTGGGTTGCTTTCAATTAGTCATGCGCGGACTTTTGGCCGAGTAACACATGTCGTGCTCTATTGACAATGTTCTCAAAAAAGCCATTCTTGAGCCAAATGTCGGTTCATAATACTACAAAAAAATAAAAGGAAGAACTGATGCTTTATTTCATTTGTAGATACATTCAACGTAAATAGAAGTACTAAAATGCATTTATTTTGTTCATACATGACCGCCATATTCCAAATTAATGTGTTATATCCGCACGTCAAATGTCACCTAAAGCTGCACTGGCCGAAAAGAAACGAAAAAAGAAGAAAATTATCGAAGACACATTTTTAAAACGCGTTGAGTATGGATATAACGTGTCTTTCAATGTCAATATGTCATTGAGTAAACCACTAAACTATAATAGGGAAGATGCATATTTTTTTCATCTTGTTGGAAAGTGCCGAGTAATAGAAACCGACCTGTGTGCGCAAAACATTATGATGTTGATTATTCTATGAGTTATGAAGCTTTGAAAGTCATTGTTCATACCACTCGCAAAAACACTCCATACAAAATGGACAACATCTATGACGTCACAGCTGTCGTTAGACTGTACAAAATTAAACGAAATCTGCAATTATTTCTGTAATACTGTTTTTAGACCAACATCGTAGAAATAAAACATGACATAAATTTTGATGAGGATGTCCAAAAAACTAAAATCAGAAGTAAAAAGCAATATATATATCTTTCACTAATTATGACCCTTAATCAAATAAAAGTGACTAGTCAAAATGATCTGCTTTTTTCTGTAATATGCTTTTATTTACATTTACTTTCATAATATGTTATTTAAACCTCATTTTGATTTTCATGCAACTTCCCCATTATTACTTCTTCCATCCGGCTGCACTAAAATTGCACCAATTATAAACGATCCATTTTCCAGGGATCGCCAAACGTGACAGTCATAACATAACTCTGGGCTAATAGCTTCCCGGGACCATAAACACTAGGTGTGAACAGTTATTGGTCGTTAACCGGGATTGGTTGTAAACAGGTAACGAGGTTGTCACAACCTCGGTAATTGGGTTAGCTGGTAAAAATAGTTTTATAGGCAGAGGTCTGCTCCGTGGCCTCGAGAGCAGAGTTGCCGGTTCAAACCCCGTAAGGCCTCTGAGATTTTTGGATCTCATGTGCGGAATTGAAATTTATATTTACCGCGATCATATCGGTAAAGGAAAACATCGTGAGGAAAGCATACATACATCCATACATATATCACGCCTGTTTCCCAAAGGGGCAGGCAGAGACCACGGATTTCCACCTGCTACGACCCTGACACACCTTTCGCTTCGCCTATTCTCAATAAGTTCTTCATGCACGCTCGCCGGTTTAGGATACTCTTGAAAGGCCTTTCTTAAGAACGTCCTCGATCTGGTTTAGGTACGTTCGCCGAAGTCTTCCACTTCCAACCCTACCATGCACACTCGCCTTATAAGCCTGCATACATCTGCGAATTAATTCAAAGATTTGTATGAAGTCTCCAATCGGCACTGGGGCCGCGTGGGGACTACTACCAGTCCCTCTCGTTATTATTTCATTTACCTACATGCAGCCGCTGCCACTGCTGCTCGCGCTGCCAGAAGTAGTTCCCGCATACTGCTTTCGAAGGCAGTGGGTGTTTACATGCTGCTTCCTGACTCGGCGGCAGGAGCAGGGGAAGTGACCCATTTACAAATCAAATCAAATCAAATCAATTTACATACTCGCGCTACCCACTTCCATGCCCACTTCCCTGCTCACTTCGGCTGCATGAAAATGAGGCATATGAAAGGAGCAGTTTTTTTGATCTCGCGCGTGGATTGTAAATTGTAAAATCTCAGTTTTTTTGAATAGGCAACTGTTTTGTAAATTTACAAGGAGTTTAAAGCACCTTTATATCTTCTTCAAACACTGATTATATATATATTACTGGTACAGTTGTTTTTGTGGTTTATGTTTTAACCCCGTAGTGTTTTTTGTGGCCGTTCATTTTGTTAGTCTAACGTACCATGATAAATGATTTTCCCGGAGTCTGCTAATATTACTTCATTAGCAACCCTCCAAAATGTTAAACTGCCTCCGCCCCATAAGTAAATACTTGTCTCCACGTGCTGGTCATGATGAATGTTAAAGTTAATTATCTTTGAAATTTGGGAACCACAGCTTACCTGATAGACCTTATGACAAGGGAATGTGGGTGGTTTTCGATTGATATAAGTTGTTTTGTTTTTATATGTGGAGTAGTATGAATGGTTTCAGCATGGGTGAGAATTTGCTAAGGTAAAGTCGGGTAACGGATTTTGTACAGTGTATAACTTTTATCTGGTTCTTAAATGAAAGTGTTTTAGAGAATTTCATACCTTTATTTTCCTTGACCAAGATACTATTTGTAATTTGTTGTACAGGTTATTTTTATGTCAATTGACTGACAAACAGGCAGACGGCCCACCTGATGGAAAGTTGTCACCGCCGCCCATGGACATCTGCAACACCAGAGGTGCTGCCAATGCGTTGCCAGTCTAGGGAGGATGGGTAATGGGCTTGGGATGGGGATGAGGGAATAGGCCTCCGGATCTAGTCGCTCACCGTACGAATCGCAATAACAAGCTATTACTTTACGCCGATATTCTGTGAGAGTGTGGTACTACCCCGGTCGAGCCGACCCATTCGAGTAATCATCTAGTGAGCATTACTGTTTGGCTCTACCACTATAATTATTTTATGATAATAATAATATTGATGTACTCCCAAACTAGGTTGTCTTGTTCTAATTGTACTATGAGTACTAGACAATCATAAGATCATTTATAGTTTGCCCCTAGCGCTATGCGAATCCACGACCTATGACTCAGTAGGCAGGTACTCTACCACTGCACCATCGAGTTAGTCAGTTAGTTATATCATTACTCCACTTATTTACGCCTTGACTAAACATTTGACGACTTTTAATCGGAAAAAATATCGTGGATTGTTATTCTATAATAATTTAATTAATATACAATAACATCAAACAAAAACAAGATGTCACTGCGCATATCAACTAACAATTAACATTAACAATTGCATCAAACCGGCGCGCGCGCACGACGCACGCGTGTCGTGCCCACGCGCTTCGACGCGTGCGCATCATATCGTGATATTTGGGGTGCGTTATTAATTAATAGATACTTCAAACGTGACAATTGACAGGTGTCCGGATTATGTATGTTTTTTTCCGTGATCCTGTTTTTTTTTCAAAGAGAGTTGTTGATCAACAGTTTAATAGAAACAACAATAAAAAGCTCCTTTTTTAAGTAGGTTAATAATAGGGTATTGTGGCCAGGAGCGTAGCTACCACCGTATATGCCGTATCAATTATACGGGGCCCCCAACGTGCGTGAGCAAAAAATCTTTACCCTTCCTAAGGGCCCCCAAACAAATTATTATAAGGGGCCCCGCCAAGGCACGCTACACTTCTGATTGTGACACTGTTTAATTATTGCAGTTTATGAGTTCTTCTTCTTAAATTATTTCGTTTCTATCTTAGTATTAGAGTGACCGGTTAGCTGTTTGACTACACCTACCCAAAGTTCAAACGTCGTCAAAGTTATTTTGTATATAGCATGACAAAAGACTTTAAATAAATAAATCACAGAATCAAAAGTTCATACAGATACTTCTTTAATTCATACATACATACATACATACATAGCACTACGCCCGAAATCCCTAATGGGGTGGGCAGAGCCACAAGACTACTTGTGGCCACGTTCGATTAATTAGTCCTAAGATGGTATGATGAACCGTATGGTGACAGGTGATCAGCCCATCGCCCATACAGATAGTCCTTCATGTTGGAGAGGACCCGTCTCTTAGTCGACTTTTACGACATGCCAGGATGATAAGCATCTGCACGCATTCTATGCTATTTTTCACTCCCAGTGCAGCAGAGGAGAATAATTCATAGCTTCTTTAAATTATGTTCATTTCTTCAGCATCAGACTTGACCATATATGCTAAAATATTTCAAAGTCACCAAGAGTGAACACGAAAATCGATTATCAAGTTAAGCGCAGTGTTATGTGAAAACGTCGTAAATTCTTGAATGCAATTTCCTTGTGGATGGAAGGTTGGTGATAAGCGGCGAGGTGGCGGGTTCAGTCTCTGTCGCTCTTTTAAATACTTTTGCTATTTCACGCCATTTCCATATACCATGGCCAGTGTTTATAGAAAATAACAACTGAGAACTTAGAACTGTTTAATTTAATACTAGCCGCTGTATTCCGACATCGTACTACTCTCCGAAAACTATAATTTCACCAACACTGGCAAATCTTTATAATAAGAAATTTAGCCATTTGGATCCATTTTCCCTGTCCAAAGCATGTCCTATAATTAAAAGTCTCGGCCCATAATCAATCTTTTTACACAATACCTATTTTACGATACACACACACATACACAACACACACATGCACTCACACGTGCACATACACACACCCACACACGCCCATTTCTACTCGTTATACGATTTTGTTTTATTTTATTTTTATTTTATGTGTAAAAGTTGATTTCATTGTCACCAGTTGACTTGTGATTTGCATGTTCACAGTCAGTTTACTCTTTCTTTTGTCGTCGCTAGTAAACACCTATAAGTAATTGGTGGATATCTATAATTGGCTTTGTTAACTAAAAATCTGTACTGTTTTATATACATTGTAATATGCTGTTGATGTCCTTATACAATATAGTACATTGTGCATCTAGGGCCGTAAGAAGGGGATAACTAACGAGAGTCTGTTAGAAGCCCGACGCCGATAGGCGAGGGCTTTTATGACTCGAGTTTGTTATCCCCTTACTGCCCGTGATACACACAATGTTTTTCATCACATTTGCGAGGAAATAAAATAAAAATTAGACAGAAAAAAGTATATATATTAATTTTATTCCCATTTTACGTCGTGAATTACCATCAGGTGGGTGTTCATAAACTGAGCGTACGTTGCGATCAGCGCGGGGCAGCTCCGCCGGCTGCGGCTCCCGAGCAGCTCCGCCGACCTGGCGCACCTAACAGCCCGCGGGAGTTCGAAACCATACAAAATCCACAACTCCCTAGGGAGTTATGGATTTTGTATGGTTTGTAACTCCCGCTGACGGCGGGGCCTGTAGAGGAGCTAAATCGGCTATAGCTGCTCTATACGCCTGCGTATAATAACACCCTTTCCGAGCAAGTGTGATGAAAAATAAATAAACAACATCTTGATTGAATGGGGATCTACTACTGTGCGGTTTTTAAGACACTTCCTGCCACATACGGAGAAATTGTGGAACCAACTTCCATTAGCGGTGTTCCCGGACGGTTTCGACATTGGGGCCTTCAAGTAGAGTTTTTTTTCCTAAAATGTCGGCAACGGCTCAATGACTCCTTCGGGGTTAGTGATGTTCATGGGCGGTGATCACTTACCATCAGGTGACTCGCATGCTCGTTTGCCTTCCATTTTATTCAAACATTGGTACTCAAAGTCACCAGGCAACATTTTTTTAATGTGTATTGGATATTTTAGACAAAAGTAATATTATATTGTCTTCGAATAACGTTGTCTTTAGCCCGAATTTTTATTATTATAAGCTGAAGAGCGACCAAGTTAGATTAGTTTTTTACAGAAGGCCGTTCCAATAAAACTTTCAAATAGATACAATAACAAGACCGATTTTGATAACATTTGGCAAAGGCTGTGACGTCCAAGGAAGAACATGCAGCGGACATTAGCGGACGGCGGGAAAACGCTAACATTTAAAAATAAATAAAACTGAATGTCGGTTTGTAATGTAAAAATAACAGCTTTTTACTAAATACAGATGCCAGTACTTATAACAAAAAACCAAGTTTTAAAATTTTAGTCTGTCTCTTTGTTTCGACTAATCTCCGAAACAGCTAGACCGATTTTTAGGGCAGATAGCTAATGTTAAAAGGAGTAAGTTAGGCTTCTACTTCACTTCTATTTTAGGAACATAATTAAGGTTATTCAGGTGTAACCGCCGGGGACTGAACAAATTGGAGCAAATTGACTGAACAAATTTTACTAGTTAATAATAATATTCGCTCTTCTGCACTTCACATGCGCAGACGCCGCTAAACTGGAGGTAAAGTTGATGTACGATGCGTGGGCGACGCGCTCGTACGAAAGTGAAACCGTTGCTTCAGCGTGACGTAACACGTAAACAAAGCGTGACTAAAGTTTGGGAAAGCACGGTAGGATTGCAAGGTAAAGCAATAAAGAGATACCAAGAAACCTTCCATTCTGAGGTAATTTAAAGAAATAATTGGTCTTCTTTAAAACACAGAACAGTTTAAAAATTGGCAAAGTAATGTTCAAAATATTATCCAAATAATTATCTCATGTAATAAAGTCATTGTCCAAATAATTATCTCATGTAATAAAGTCATTGTCGAAATAATTATCTCATGTAATAAAGTCATTGTCCAAATAATTATCTCATGTAATAAAGGTGCGTTTTGAGGTTAGAAACTAGTTTACCGAATATGTAAGGATGAATCGACTTTTAGTATAATCCCCGGAATATAGCCGGTAGCCGGTAATATTACCATTTCTGACAGTATTTTCGGGAATGACACATATCTAGGTATGGCAGAATCATACAGGAAGAAAGAAGATTTTTACGTAACGAATATTTCAAACGAGTATTCCGAGCCTCTACCATGAGTTTGCGCAAACCATTCTCGCTATCGAAATCTATCGGAAATACTGCCTGTTGTCGATACAAGTAAAAGGGACCGAGCGATAGTTTACGCTAGCGAGAGCGGTTTGCGCAACTCATGGTAATGGTACCGGCGTGAGATATTTTAATGCTCGACGATACTTCTCTTCGATACAAACTGGTTTTCTATGCGACCAGCGAGTCTACGTTGACGAGAGAAGCGCTTTGAGAGCTAAATCTGATTGAAATTGAAATTCTGCTTAGCGTCCTAAGTTCGAGGTGCCCCTTAGGAGACCCTTAGGCATGTTAAGTGTATCAACATCTTGCTGAAGGCCCTTCCGCCCTTCGCATTGATCCTGGTGATGCTAGAGAGGTCGTCTGAGACTACCAGCGTAGGTCGAACCGGAAAAAAAAGCTCAGAGAGCGTAACACGGCAGCGCCCCTAACGCCGCATATTCGAAATATTACTATTTGAAATTAGAATTTATAATTTTTCATCTGCGTGGAATTCGCCGCGTGCGCATCGCCATCTACCAACGAATAGCATATCTTATATTTCCTGTATTCTGCTAGCTCCATGCGTTTTGGAATTAAATGTCTATCTATCTACGGGTTAAAACTAAGAATTGAAGGGCCCAATTTGAACCAAATTTCACACAATGAGGGCCGGTAACAAGCCATCACATGTGTCTGCGTCATTAGGAGTCCTTGGCCTATAATTCGTCGTAACGATAGCCATTAGTGATCCACTGCCCTAATGCTCGCAAATGACGGGTAAGGAATACCATGTACTATTAAATCGATTTGGTAAAAAGTTGATATGACATTGGAATATAGGTATAGTAAGGAAGTGCTCAAAGCAATTCTCGAGATGCTTACTTTTGAGGTGTCAGAACGCGAATCTGACACCATCGCAGGTTCAGTCGCATGTCAGCCTTGGTCCTTCACACCCATTTAAGTGACACTATTATAATTCCACAACCTGTGAGACCGCACCACCGAACCCACCGTCTACAATGATATGATAGCGTGTGAATTAAGTAATATTAGACTTTTGTATGTATGTCGTAAGAACTAAGACATCAGCAGTAGGGTGTGGGTAAGCCATGGCGCTGGCGTTTGACAACCTTCTGTGAGACTTGTTACACGAAATTGTACTGATAGGCATATCCTTCTTTTGAGATCATTCGCTATTTAACAATAAAAAACAGATGAGGGATTTGAGCGAAAATTTCCTAAAATCGAAAACATTCTGGGGACTGCATTTTTTTTTTATAGTAAGAGGGGGGCAAACGAGCAGGCGGGTTACCTAATGGTAAGCAATCACCGCCGCCCATGGACACCCGCAACACCAGGGGAATCACGGATGCGTTGCCGGCCCTTAGAGAAAGGAGTAAGCTGACAAACACGCAGACGGCCCGGCCCACCTGATGGAAAGTGGTCACCGCCGCCTATGGTCATCTGCAACACCAGAGGTGCTGCCAATGCGTTGCCAGTCTAGGGAGGATGGGGAATGGGGATGGGAGAGGGATGAGGGAATAGGCCTCCGGATCTCGTCACTCACCGTACGAAACGCAATAGCAAGCTATTACTTTACGCCGATATTCTGTGAGAGTGTGGTACTACCCCGGTCGAGCCGGCCCATTCGAACAGTAATCATCTAATGAGGATTACTGTTTGGCTCTACCACTACTAAATGCCCACTTATTCCCACTAATCCCACTAATATTTCAAAAGCGAAAGTTTGAGAGTGTGCGTGTGTATGTATGTGAATTAGTAGTACGTTTGTTACGCGTTCACGCTTCAACGGCTGGACGGATTTGGATGAAATTTGGAATGGAGATAGCTTATACCCTGGATTAACACATAGGATGCTTTTCATTCCCATCCCATACGAACGTGTGTTTGTCTGTTTGTTGGTTTATCCTTCTTTCACGCAGCAGCGGATCAATGGAACGTCGTGTTTTTCACTTTGTTCACTTCATATACTTGTTCTTTTAACCGACTGCAGCGAAGCAAAAAGGTAGGTTATGTTTTTGGCGAGTATGTATTTTATGGCAACGTAAGCATGTTGCCCGAACGATTGAAACTCATATATGCAGATGTACATGCATATCTTGCCTGAAATCAATATGCAACACAAACCAATCAATCACTAACACGTTTCCAAACAAAACTACCCATTGAAATCCATCCATCTGACGAGCAAAATCTGTGCAAGCCAAATGGTACAACACCAACTTACCTCTTATCAAGTGGCGGAAACTGGAACTAAAATCACCGCATACTAACTCTGCGTAAACTGTTAGACGACAGCGCCATTGCAACTGGCACGTTAATTTGTGCTCCAAAACGTGCACACAACGTCCATACAATTGCACGCAAAATGTGCAACCACAGATTGCATATTTAGTGCAATATGTTGTCTTTGCAATGCACGGAAATGCCACCTTTCCTTTGGACTCTTAACAATGACATGCACCGTTGCACAAAAGGACAGTTTGTTTTTTTCTATGTTTCGTTGGGCGTTCAAAATATACTATGTGATTTTGGAGACGTAGGACAAATAAATTTTATTTCTTCAAATTAAGATGATATTTCATTTTGTTTATATTATTAAACTGACTCCAGAATTAGATTCAAATCTGACTTATAAAACTGCTCATAAAACAAAAATACAGATTTTTCAAATATGACATATATAATACCTACTGATACATATAATTAACAGTTTATATGCGAGTATAAAACTTTATAATCGTTTATATTTTCCTTTTCTGACCTACTCCTATAGTTAACACATTCGCAGCCCGAGTGCCAATCGGAAATAGGGCGGCATGTGTCGGCAAGTAAAGGGTTAGTTTGACACCTTCTTTTGTTGATTGTCTAGCGTCCGCTGCGCCCGCGCCCGTTGCGTTAGATTAGCGCAGGGACGGATTTGGGATCTGTAAAAAGAAAAATGTCACTTTCAGCGTAAGTAGTCAAATAATTTTTTCAATGTATCGTAAATATATAGACTATTTTTATCTATCGGGATATTTTCGTTATATAGAGCAAAGTTAAAATGTATCAACTCCCCTCCAGGGCGAGCGTCATATAATCTCCGTGCGCTTCTGAATGTGACCCGAAGCATAGTTTTTTCCAGGTTTAAAGAAAATCTTGCACGACACAGGAAATGTGTGTAGGAACGAAATGATCCTTGATAAATTTACTAACAAACTCTTATACATATAAAGAGGACGTCTCTTCAATTGCTGCGTAATCAGTCATCGAATATGAACGTTTTCCATGACCTTTTTCAGAAATCTTTAACAAAAAAATTGCGCCTAATCTATAACTGATATCACTTTTGTATGTAGGTATGCAGCACGAATCGAACTCGTGACGTAAAGCTTCTAGGCCATCCAGTCTGATAAAATCTTGTCTGCGGGAGAACTTCAAACCTTTTTTTCAGGGTGGTCTCAAATAATTTGCTTTGCAAAATCGTACAAGCTTAAGAGACATAATTGTTGATTATCGTAATTTAAATAAACAATTAAATCTAAATATAATTGTGTTTAACCAACCCCCATTGACTTAGTCCGTCCCTGCGGCGGGCAGCGCGAGCGCACGTTATTATATCATTCCCGTCACGCTTACAGTTACCACTTTTACAATTAACGTAAATCAAGCGACAAAAGCCTCTACATCAACGTAATAAGAGCTTTGACGTATAACTTATTTTTCCACTTCTAAACACGACGTGTGCTCCACATCTATACGACGCGTGCGCACGATTGCATTGTTGCAAGGATCCACCACCTGCCGTTCTAGGGAGTTTTAAGTATACCACTGTTAGATGAAACTAGTTCTGTGGTTTGAATCATTAACGTACGCAGCTGATCAGCCAATAAACGAAACTATTGATTTAGACTGTACGACTAGCTCGGGAGCTGGGTGCCAAAATTTCTATATGATTTGTTCGCTTGGCAGACCTGAATTGTTCGATTAATGACAATGTAAAGAACCACAGAAAAATAGTCTGCCACCATGGTAGCGCTGCGTTTTCAAATGACAATGTTCCAAAAATTTAAAAAATTTGTTCGTGTTTGCCTCTTGGACTGATGGTCAAAATCATCCTCAAAACGATGAACTTCGAAGACGCAGACGTGCTGCGTTTTTGTCGTTTTCGTTGCGTACATTCGATTCATTAAGACTCCCAGAATAGAAAACAAAGTTGGCAGACATGTAGGTCGCTGATTTTTTATGTACGATTTTTTAAAGTTGTAATTCAAAAACGCAGGGGCATACCACTTTCATTTACTGGACAAAATTTATTTGTTTTGACGTAAACTTGCATCACTATCAATATGAAAGACGAACAAATCATATGCCAAAATGGCACCCAGCTCCCTAACTAGACACTGTTATGACAAAACACTGCAACCCGGGTTACAGCGTTTTATAATAATGCTGCCTAAAATATCCCAATTGATGCAACCTTTGTACAGTCGATTCAGCCATAGTTGTCTTTTTGGTAAACAAGTTTCTAACCTCAAAATGTGCAATTTTTGGGTTAAACAGCTATTTTATCCTAATTAAAGCAATCCTAGGCTTAAAATTGGCAAAGTGACGTCTAAAATATTGCTTTATTTGCAAGGAAATTGCTGTTTTAGCCAACAAAGGTGCATTTTGAGGTTAGAAATTTATTTACTAAATAAATCAAATATGGATGAGTCGACTGTGGAAGCCATTATATTTGCCGCAATTAATTTATTTTTTTGTTAAAAACTAGCTTGTAAACGTTTTGGGCATAACTGTAAACTTGTATGTATTTTGTGAAAATAAATTAAAAAAACCCCCGTAGGAATCACATCTACGAACTTTTAATTTAAAAGTGCCTAAAAACATTAGTACTCATTTGTAGTATCTAAAAGAATTCTATTTTTGAACTCATTCTGCTACCATCTTGCCCACGCGCATCAAGCATGACGAATTCTTAAAGTTAGGGTCATCAAATAACAATGACGGTCATAAAGCCTTCCGTTATCAACCCTTAAGTATAGGGGTAGCTGTAATTCTGGCTACCGTTCCGATCAACCCTTCTGATACCTGAGGTAAAAAGTTTGACCGTTAAATGGACTTGGAGATTTTAGCCGAGCATCTTTGATACTGTTTATAAAAATTAGAGAATTTTGAGTTTTTTAAAAAAACTTTGGAGTCTAATTCTATAACAATATTAGGATAAAAGGTTTAAAGGGGGCGCCGAGCGTCCAGTGGCGCCCTCATCACTATAATAGGGATGCTTCCTGGGTAAAATAATAATAATTCTAATTAGTCCGTCAGTTAGATTATCAAAAAATATTGAACATGTATTTTTTGCTTTATCAAATCAATCAAAATTGGCAAAGATAACGCGCATCTAAGTTCGGGAGTGGGGGCTAATGACGTCACTAAATAGTAAAAAGTGTGCAAAGTCGTGACGTCACGCGGAACTTCAGCGCACGTCTTCGTCATTTTTTGTTTAATTGACAAAAGAAAAAATATGTGTTCAATTTTTTTTATAATGTAAATGACGGTCTAATTAGAATTTTTCAGGAAATAAAACAGTTTATTACAATCAAAGCCATTTAAGTATTTACGCAACTTAATACACAATACGCTATTTTCTTAAAACCTCTGTAATAAACCTAGTGCTTATTTTTAAGCATAATAATCTAGGTGATGTAATGATGTCGAGATGACTTTCGATTTCTATTTAAAAGAAATATAAATATATTACTAGGTTAATATTATTTCGACAATTTTGTAATGGGCCGATATTATTTCAAATCTATAGTGAATATTATAAATGCGAAAGTGATTTTGTCTGTTTGTTACACCTTCACGGCCTAACTACGGCAACAATTGTCCTTGAATTTGACATGGACATACTAACTTAGGTCATTGACACCTAAGCTACGACCTAAGTAACGGATCATTACTGAAATAAGGGTATTTTTACTCAGATGTAAGTGAAATGCGCTTTGAAAAACGCATCATAAGGTAACTTCATGCCTTTAGTTCAGCTACCTGCCAATAGATGGCGTTACATGTAGCATCTATGTGCTCAACGTTTTTCCTCATAGTTAATTGCTTTTCATTGAATGAAGATATTCAACGCAAAACATCTTATGCGGTTATCGATATCGGTTATTATCGATTAATGGATTTATTAATATAAATTGTATCTATTCAAAAGTAAGTTAACTATTCTGCAAACAAACACTCAAGGTTGAATAAGTAGGTGAATCCGGTACTATTTCTACTGAGTTTCCGTTTAATACATTGTAACTGGTTATAGCGAATTTATTGAAATCGAAAAATAAACACATTTGTTTCAGAACTTTCAAAATCTTAACCAATTTAATAACCCATAACTGCAACGCGTTAAAAAATCAGATCTATCACTTTTTAACTGGGTAGGTAATAGGCGGGTGCGAAGATAGATGCTTAATTTTTCCGATAAAATCTAGTGCGCAATTTAGTGTCAGATGTCAAAATGAAAAATGACAGCATATGACACTGTTGTTTTTCATTTTGACATTTGTCACTAAATAATAAAGTTTCATATTAATGAATATAAGCATGTAATTTAATACAATAATTAATTGACACTTCGTGTCCCGTCGGCTTCCGATTGAGATCCGAGTTTTACCGATGGGAACATATTAGGTATTCACTATATCTGTACACAGTTAAACCTTAGTACACGTACTAGAATTAAGTAATTTTCGTGAATCCAGCAGGTGAAATACTTTAACGTCCTCTTAATTGACCGCTGGTTAACGGCCCTAACCAGTTATCTTTTTGATTATCAAAATTATTACAAAAAAATCCCATCGAAATTCCACTCGTAACAGTAAAAGCATAAAATTCAATTTCACTCAAACTCGAATTCAGAGTTAAAATGGTATAATGGCGGTTAAAATTGAACCTTAAATAGTGAATTATAAGGTTGATTTTAGTACAATTCAGGGTCGTGTGACAATTATCCTATTCATACAAGTTTAGATGCGCGTGAGCAGGCTAACGTCTGCGGTTGGATTCGAAGAAAACGCTAAACCAAATGACTGTTTAGACATGTGTAGTAATTGACATCGCGGTAGGTTTAATTCACATATTCGTAACAGATATAAAATAGAAATAGTAAGATTATATTATTAAATAAAAATAATTATTATTTAAAATAAATCTAGAAAGAAAGAAAGAAAGAAAGAAAAAATATTTATTCATAACAGAGCACAAAAAATAATAGTAATATCATTACACGAAAAAAATTGAAAAGAAGAACAGTGCCAACTGTTACAAAAAGGTCCCAACTCAGCATAATGCTGGCTTGGGGGCCATCGCTGGTCTTCCGTTGGAACCATCTGGTAAAGTCACGGCAGACACAGAAGAATAACATAAAAACAGGACATAAGATCAAAAATAACACAAGCAAAAACGGAACGCAATAATATTGCGTTAATTGTAACACAGATTTTTTTCTAATTATATTAAAATTATTAATTTTGACCAGTAAAAATATTTATATTTTTTCAAATGTATAATATTCACGTAAACCTTATCTGGAACTAGATTTTGAGTAACGTACGAAAGCCCCTATTAGAATGAATCAGGTATACATACATATGAAAAAAAAATGCATTCCAATCGATTATCGAACACAAATTCAATTCAAATAAAGAATCTGTCTTATCACTGGAAGAGATAGACTAAACAGTGGCTCTATCAGCCGGAACTGATAACACACCGGATGTCAGCACGCCCCCTCGCGTGACGTATTAAAAACACCGAGTTTAATTTCAGAATGCGATTATCATCTTATGAGCAACAATATACAATTTTCTTTGGGCTCCAGTGCATACTCAAATATATAATTGAATTGGAAATATTGGAATAGACAATTGCTTTGCTTGTATAATAACTTTAATAGTTCACAGAACATTTAGAAAATAGATTTTGCACCCTAATATCCTTATTAATAGAACGCTGAAGACTGATTGATATAAACAAAATAATTTGCGCGAAATGATGATCAGAAAATCCTTCATTGCGTTCGATATCAGTTTTTAAACACATACTATTATTAATACGGGCTAACGGGCATATAGGTACACGCTTAAATTGTATGTGTGTGTGTGTGTGTGTGTTTTGAAGACACAAACATTGCCACAAAATTAAAAATAAACCGAATCAAACTTGCTTTGAACTTAGTTCCCTTGTATCACGATTGAAATTCCATTGGATTCGTTGTTTCAAACGTGCTTCTGATTTTGAAGTAACTTTTAATGACATTTAATTAAGTGCTTTTTGAGATCTTTTGATATATCGTAAAGGGTGGATAAATTATTACATGTGGTTTTGCTCGGTTAATTTTTTAGACATAAAAATGATTCCTGTGTGTTACGGTCTGTTGCTCTACCGATTCTTCAAGTAATTTTCATAACTGTTAGGCATTAAGATCAATGTAAAGATAAATCCTTGAGAAAGTGTGATTCTACATTTTTCATCATAATTAAACGCAAACACGTAAACCCTAAACCCTCTCTTTTAAGTAAGTTATCTGTTATATTGTACTAGTGGACTCGCCACAGCTTCGCCCGCGGTATTTTCTATACAAACTTTATCACCCCTTTTCACCCCTTTAGGGGTGGCATTTCAAAATATCCCTCCTTAGTGCACCTCTAGGATACTCGAGGAATGTCTCCTCCAAATTTCAAACCTCTAGGACCACCCGTTTAGGCTGTGCGTTGTCTATAAGTGAGTCGCGGTACTGTTTTATATGTATTGATTAGAATATAGACTTTTGTAGGATTAAGTAAATTTAGGTACTTACATGGCAAAACAATGTTAGTTTGAGCGCGATCTCGCCAACAAACTGTTGTCAGTTTGGCGAAGAAATTATTTGTATAATAATGTTATGTACTTTTTGTGAAAAAAACTAAAAAAAACGTACTGCTAGTGAGGGTTATCTACTTTATTCAGCAGTGGTTAATTTCTTCCAAAGACAAAAACGTTTCTTTCAATACCTATCTCAGACAAAAAGATGTTTCTAAAAGGAAAACATTATTTAAAGAGGCCTTTGAGGTTAACCTTGTCCCTGCAACTAAAAACCTACCTTATAAGGTTTGCCCTATATAAAAATGCGTAAATTATAAAAAAAAACCCAATTAAAACATTAGTACAGAAAAACCGTCGTCTCGGGTAGACCAATCGGTGCTTTATTTCAAATATTAACCTTTTCATATATTGTACCCACCACTAATATTATATTATTATGGTAATCTACAATGTATAGTACTACACATACAAAGCAACTGCATCATTAAAACGCCTAGAAACAACGGCAACTGCAAAAACTTAATTCGCTACTAAAGAAGTTATTAATCAACAAATCGATTGGTTCCACAGAGAAAATACGCTTCGAGCAAATTTTAATTTACCGGCCTCCATATTACATCCTAGATTATTAAAAAGAGCAAAGAGGTAAAATATGAGGGGTTATGTTTGAGAGATAGGAGTTATAATCCATCACCCGTAAATACGAGTCCTTTTCGAGTTTATTGCAGTCACATGCAATGACAGTCTTTTGTTTATAGAATCTTGAGTTTGCGAGGTCTTAAAAAGTAAATGGCGTGGAATATTAATGTATTTATTATAAATTAATATCAAAAGGTTCAATTGCTATAAATTAAATTAAAATTTATTATTAATTCAACGTTAATAATACCGTTGTCGCGTCCCAACGTATCAAATGATTCGATGAAAATATCGCGTTTTGAATGACGTTGCGTTTTGTTGTTTTAGTTTAATCGCACTAAAATGCAGTCTCATCTTTTCTCAAAAAACGTTTCAGTACAACGTATCGTATTATCAAATCGACACTCCAAAGTAATTCATAAAAAAGTCATATTTATCTTCAAGCAACAACATAAACGAGTGAGCACGGTTTTTAAACTTCGCAATTTTCCTTAATGGTGACCCATTCACTGGCCAGTATTAACCGTATTAACTTAATACAGCCTTAATGGTCTGCGACATTGTCAGAAAAAAGAAAAAAACGCCATGATGCATTCGAATTTTAAAAATAATGATAACACGCCTACAGCGATTTCTGTTTGGTGGTCCAGCTGACGAGCCGAGTTTTGACCAACGGTTTTTTAATGATTAATTCGGTAGAATGTTATTTTAATACTTTTAATTAAGGTGCATTGGCAACATTTAAGGCTGGGTTTTATAAAGATGCACTCGATCAAATTTCGGTTACAAATGTCTAAAAATTACAGATGCACTAAAAAATTGATTTGACATTTTGTCTGATGGCAGTTTGTAAAACACAGCATTTCGCGTCTCAAGGTTGTGTTACACACATAGGAGATCGTCAAAATTGAGTGCCAAACTTTAAGTCTAACAGAAATTAATATGAGAATCAGAAAATAAGCAAAATAAACCTGTCTCCACCTCCAAAATAACATGGATAACGTGCGTGCGCAAATAACCGTGTTTGCGTTCGATACGATTATCGAAATCGGCGATAATCGCGACGATAACGGTCACAGTTCGCGAAAAGCGTCGCGACATTCGGCGAAACTGGGGTTTTAAGGGATTATAAACTAAACAGCAGTTGAATTTTATTGTAGTATAATAACAGTAATAATCAAAGGTGTGGAAACTGAGTGGCCATCAACACGGTATATGAGTGTGGTTTTATTACACGAAGTAACTATGGAAAGCTACATTGTAGCTTCAAGTAATTAATAAACATTGTCTATAATGTAGTGGTTTTTATACAAACTAGTAAGTGACTCGATTCTGGTGCAATGGTTCTTAGAGCACATGAAAAAATTCAGATGAATCAGACTACGATTTACTTTGTCTCTTTCTAAATAGAGGGCCGCCAAAATACCATGTGTCATTTAAAGGGAGGACATTGTTTTAATTCAGGCAATATAAATTATTATTTAAAAAAAACCATACAAGTGCGAGTCTGACTCGCGCGCCGAGGGTTCCGTACTTACCTATGAAAAAGAAACAGTCTCCGTGGAATCGTCGAGTGTGATACGACTTTGCGTTTAACAATTTTTTTTATGTGATGTTACAAATTTGCGGCTTTCGGACTTTTTCCTTTATTTTGCTATAAGACACTGCTTCTCGCCAAATTTCATGATTCTAGGTCAACGGGAAGTACCCTATAGGTTTTGACCCTTTGGATTCCCTTGACAGTATCAAAATATGTGTCATAAACGGCCGTATCTTTTGATTGCGGCGACTTAGAAGGTTGATTTTTTCACAGCTTCAGGAGATTGTAGACTTGAGTATTTGATATTAATTTGAACTTGTTACCTCCACACGTTCCTGAGAAAAAGGTCTTGACAGACAGACAGACGGACAAACAAGTTCCTTTTTCCCTTTTGAGGTACGGAACCCTAAAAATAAAATAAAACACTTTAAAATGTTATTAGGTAAAATACATGAACATACATAGAAATAAAATTTAATTGTTAGAAAATTATAGGGTAAACTTGGGGAGGTTTGATTGAAGGAATGTAGTATTCGCAATCGGTCTCGCTCTTTGCTCATAAAAAACGGACCACGATCGCATGACAGCCAGTGTTAGCGGTAATAATTAGTGCAGCGTTGCGTGAAGTTCCCAAGAGATGTCGCGATAATCGCGCCGTCGCATACTCACCCCAACAATGGGATTAAGATCTAAGTGAAAAGCAGCGAAACGTTAGTCGATCGGTTCATAACGTGAATAAATTGTATACTTATATAGGGATAAATCTGACGCAATTTTCGCGAGCTAAAGTCCGCCTCGGACACGCGGAAATTTCGCTTCAGTTCTGTGGTGTTATTTCAATATTTTTAGTGTTCCGAAGACATTCATGTGACTGTATCTTAATTTTAAAGGTCTATCGAACATTTTAAAAACAAATGAAGACACATAAAAACCTCAGATCATGTTCTGAGATTCAAACCGTGTGGGTGTACCAAAATGTCATGAAACTACTCGACAGTGTAGCAACGTCGCGGATGCGCGGAAAAGTGCGCAGACAGCGTTAGTTAGCCCAGATATGGCTCTTTCGCAACATCTCAGTAATTAGTAAAAATCAGTGTGTCAAAATACGGATTTTCATGGTTCCTTGTATTTTGGAAATTTTGGACCAATGACACTCACTTGAACCCTGAATTCGCCCTTGAGTTTGACTGACTTCAGAAAGACTGACCGAAGCTAGACTTTTATGATAACCTCTACTAAGTAAGGAACTGCTCAAAGAAATTTTCGCGATGCTCACTTTTGAGGTGTCAGAACGCGAATCTGACATCATCGCACGTACAGTCGCATAGCAACCACGGTCCTTGACACTCGTTTAAGTGACTATTATAATTAAGTATCTAGTACAATTCCACAATCTGTGAGACCGCACCACCGACCACACCGTCCACAATGATATGATAGCGTGTGAATCAAGCAATAGGTATTAGACTTTCGTATGTATGTCGTAGGAACTAAGACATCAGCAATAGGGTGTGGTTAAGCCATGGCGCTGGTATCTGACAACCTTCTATGAGACTGGTTACACGAAATTGTACTGATAGGCATATCCTTCTTTTAAGATCTTTGATAACAATAAAACAGAAGAAGATGAAACTTGTGGGCTTGATCTCGGGATACGACGTTTTTAAGTTCAGTCAATGAGCGAGCGATGTGGAATTCTCACTACAGTGGGGTCGGCTCGATTAAATTTGGTTAAAAACCAGTGAAACTCATTCAAAATACCTTAGAGTACTTTGACTACACCATACAAAATAAAAACTAATTTCTACGTTTCGCAAAATTCAACCGAAGTAACTTTAAGGAATTCGAATAAGACGATGAACGGTGAAAACCGCTACGCGAACGTTCTCAGATTAATTTAAAAAGTTAACCAAACAAGAAACAACAAAGCTAACGAATGCATGCGTGGATATAGGTCTAACAAATTTTTAGTGGACAGTCTAAGTTCTTATTGCCCGGAAATAAAGCATTTTATTGCTTGCTATGCACACTACAAATAGTTTGGTGGCTATAATTACTGTTTACAGACCGACTCAGATCTGCCGGAACTAGCACTAGCAAATATCGTCTTTGTCCAATCGAAAGGTAATAAGCGACATAACATCAAGTTCACCTTTATATTATAAAGATATATGTCACTTTGTACAACAAAAAAACCGGTCAAGTGCGAGTGAAACCCGCGTGGAGAGGGTTCCGTTACATACATGATAAACTGAAATTTCCTATGTTACTTTAAATACCATAGACTTCTTATAGGTTTTCCTGTAATCTATAGGTAAAGAACTGTTTTCTGTATTTTTTTCAAAATTTTAGGCCCGGTAGTTTCGGAGATAAGGGGGGGGGAATGCTCAATTTTCACCTATTTTCCTAAATAACTTCTAAACTATTTTACTTAAAATTAAAAAAAAAATACATTTAAGATCCTCATACTAAGCCCTTTCATTTGATATGTCACACGATTTCAGTAGCACAACTTTTTTTTTAATTTTCTAATTTATCCCCCAAAAGTGGGCCGCATGTTCAAAATTAATTAATTTACGTTACGCATCCCTGTTGCGGTCACCAATTTACATATGTATACCAAATTTCAAATCAATCGGTCCAGTAGTTTCGGAGCAAATTAGCTGTGACAGACGGACAGACAGACAGACAGACAGACAGACAGACACACGAGTGATCCTATAAGGGTTCCTTTTTTCCTTTGGAGGTACGGAACCCTAAAAAACGGTCTCTTGTTCCATTTTGTTCTTCGGTAAATACTTTTCGGCCAGCTGCACAAATAAAATGACATCTCTATCGGCACTACCTTTGTTTTTAATTTTTGGAAATGGAACGCTTAATTAAAAGCGTCGGTTTTATTTGTACGCACAATCGAATTTGGAATATTGATACGGCGGGCGGTTTTAACACGTGAGAGTTTTACAAGAATTCTAGGACGCATTGCACAATAAATACAAGCAAATCAGAAGCTGTTGATGTTGTATTGATTTGTACTTATGGGTCATTATCCCGCAAACTTTTTTGTGCGTGCGAGCTGATAATGCTGGTGTAATGTGAAAAGTTACATACTTTTTTTGAAAGAACACTTAGTAGAATATACTAATTCGATTCGCCACTAAAATGGGCATTTAGTGCAATGTTAAAAATGACCCGAATAAAAATGATCTTGCACTTGTTTTTGCAATAGGCAATGGCAAAATTGGGATATGTGTATATACACATAGTATGTCAATATTGCGACAATAGCACTCGCCGACTGTATTTGATCTTCTCGAAGTAAACCTAGCATCAACAAGCCATCGTCAGAAGTGAATGAACCTGAGCGTTTGTTTGCAATAGTTTAACTCTCCAATGGACCTACCTAGCACCATTGCACATCAAATACAACACAAAAAATTTAATAGGAGAATTAGCACGCGTGTTTTGATGTGTAACATCTTTCCTCTCGCTTTCCTGCAATCTATGGGAGTGATGTCGTGAAAAGGGACGGAAGTGTGTAACAGGAAGCCGGGGAAGCGCGCGCTATTTGCTTTGACCAATGAGCGCGCGCTATTTGCTTTGACCAATGAGCGCGCGGTATTTGATTTGACCAATGAGCGCGCGCGGTGAGATGTCAGATGTTGCACATCATATGCGAGTACTGTAAGGCCTGTTTTTTTTACACGCTTTTTATTAGCTTCACCTGTATGTATGTATGTATGTATGTAATGGAATCTTTCAACGCAATTTTAACGTACTTCTAGTTGTGGTAAATATCTGAAACTTTGCAAGTGTATGCAATTCGGATGACAATACAATAATTTGGTACCATCGAGCTGATCTGACCATGGACCCAGGAGTTGGAAAGTAGAACTCTTCAATGACTACTAGTAACCCCCTCGAGTTTGGGCTCATTTGGTTTGCAATTCGGATGAAAATACAATGATTTGGTTTCATCGAGCTGATCTGACCTGGTTTGTCAGCCAGAAGGTGGATAGTGGAACTCTTCAATGACTACTAGTAAATCCCTCGAGTTTGGGCTTATTAAAGTTGGAAATCTCTTCATACTTCCCATGCATTTTTGACGTTCTTGGATGGTTGCATGTTATATGCGCGGCGTCTTTTGCGATTTTCGGATAGCAAAAGGTTCAGTGCAAGCAAATAGTAGCTTAACGTGGTATCTTTCACGAAACGGTAATATAACGTAATGTAAATTATCGATATCTGATAAGTTTGTTTACATTATGAAAGATTAGGCGACCGTTAATATTTGCGGGTGTTTCGCATTATCATGTATGCGAGTTGCCTGTTTGTCGACCTACTGTGATTCTCTGAACAAACGTCGCTCATTTCGTGTCTCATGACAATCATAGATTGACTAGCATTCTCGTAGACATTACGCGGAGTTACGTACCTACGTCCGTGGCCGGCTGCGTCGAAATACGACCAACATCGAAGACACGCATGAACGTGTAGTTTATACGCAGTGGTGGGTCAAGTTAAGCTCGCCGTTGAGTTCATGAATGAATTAGAGTCTCTAACGTGCGCAGCAGGTGATCAGTAGATTTGGACTGTAATAACACAGTCATTCAGTTCAAATTTGAATGTGTCGCTCATCGCTGATCAGCCGTTGCACATGTTAGAGAGTTACACGGCTATTTTAAAGCCTAAAGAGAATCGCATTGAGAGATCGTATACCTCGCCCGCTGTAAAAAGAGCGTTGATGGCCATACATTTTATATGGCCGTCAGCGCTCTTTTTACAACGGGCATTTTTATAACTCCCATGGGCACATATATGAAAGGATATTGAAATTTGTTCGCAAGTAAAGCACTATAACTTTTACTCGTTTAAAGTTTGGTGAGTGTTTAAAATTTTAACATTCAAATTACTCCATAAGCGCAGAGGCTGTAAAATGTGAACGTCTGTGTTTAACCTTTTGACCGCTAATCATGTCTGAGAAGTAACACCAATTTCAACTTTAAGTCAAGGTACTGAAGGACTTTTTTACCCTGTATACGCTGACGGCTGCAGCCGACTGGGGCGGTCAAAAGATTAATTGCGATGCGTCTCTGATGAAGCATACCTTATTGCGGCAAAAAACTCATAAACAGCAGTAGTTAATAATATTAATATATGCGAAGTTTAAAAAACTTTATTAGCTAGCAGGGTTCTTAAACAATGTATGGTTGATCATAATCCGTGACGGGGTAGTTAGATGGAGCAAATAAACGCGACGGAATCCATTACCTAGCGTTGCGCAAACCGCTCTCGCTAGCCTAAACAATCGCTCGGTCCCAAAGATCTCAAAAGAAGGATATGCCTATCAGTACAATTTCGTGTAACAAGTCTCATAGAAGGTTGTCAAACGCCAGCGCCATGGCTTAACCATACCCTATTGCTGATGTAGTACTTACGACAGCTAAGATGTCGATGTCGAAATGGACTATTGCATTATTGTTATAATTAGCAGTTATTTTTACGATTCAAGATTTTCATACAAAACTAAAAAAATGCAATTAAGTAAACGGAGTCATTATTTTCCGTGATTGACGTGATGACACAAAAAAATAAAGAAAACTTAAAATATTTGATTATAATAGCTATTATATTTTGTATGGAAATTGTAACGTCAGTTTCTCCCTTAATCGGTATCACTACCGTGGATTTAGGTCACCAACCGGCAATGAAATTCAATCTATACACCTGAGTGTCTAGAGCACTGTCCGTATTGACTGTACTGGATCTTATCAATTGCTGCAATCGATCGAGCTGATACAACAAGTGAAGTTAAAATGTTTACTTGAAACTTTTTTCAATAAATGATGAGTCACATTCAAATCGATTTGACTCTTGTCAGGTTTTTTGCGGAAGTCGCATCAATTGGTTGGCGCCATGATCGCGCCACGACCGACATATCTCTGAGCAGTCAAAACTGATAGGTACTTTTTATTTTAATTTGCTGTATGTTTATTATCCTTTAAACTTGTTAATTCTGTTTTCATCACACTTGCTCGGCAAGGGTGTTATTATACGCAAGCGTATAGAGCAACTATAGCCGATTTAACTCCTCTATGCGCCCCGCCGTCAGTGGGAGTTATAAACCATACAAAATCCATAACTCCCTAGGGAGTTATGAATTTTGTATGGTTTCGAACTCCCGCGGGCAGTTAAGTGCGCCAGGTCGGCGGAGCTGCTCGGGAGCCGCAGCCGGCGGGGCGCGCGACCGCAAGCCGGCGGAGCTGCCCCGCGCTGATCGCAACGTACGCTCAGTTTATGAACACCCACCTGATGGTAATTCACGATGTAAAATGGAAATAAAATTAATGTATATACTTTTTTTGTCTACTTTTTATTTCATTTCCTCGCAAATGTGATGAAAAACATTGTGTGTATCACGGGCGGTAAGAGGATAACAAACTCGAGTCATAAAAGCCCTCGGCTATCGGCGTCGGGCTTCTAACAGACTCTCGTTAGTTATCCCCTTCTTACGACCCTAGATGCACAATGTACTATAATATGCGCCTATATCAGAAAGTTCAATTAATTTTGGCAGTGGCTTGTTATAATTTAACATTTCAATGGTTGAGTTGCTCAAGTGTTGCCATACACAACGTATTGTTCTCTGTCGGGGTTGGTATCATAACGACTACATGGTCAAAATGACCAAATCATCATAAGGTCCAGATCTCAGAAGGACCATCTTCGTAGAAAGCCTATATCTCCGAATGACTTGGTAGCAAAACGACTGGTTCTCAAAAATAACACATCTTTAATTGACCACATCTCAAAAAGACCAGGTAGCAAATTAACTTACTGAATTTGTTTCTGTGCAATTTCATAGGAATCTTTTGTTCTGTACACATCTATGCGAAGGCGTGGGTGGGTAAAAGCTAGTTACGTATTATATTTTGATGTTAAAATTTTACGCAGAAACTAGTTCTGATTATACCAAAATTTTGCGATCTAGTCGTTTTGCTACCTGTTCTTTTTGAGATATGGTCTATTAACGATTTGATCTTTTCGAGATGCATCCATGGTATAACGCTGAGTGGCACCCTCGTTGGTACCGTTCGGCACAGCTTATTATGATTATAATTGTTACTTTCGTTTTCCTTGTCATCTATCTTGGTCGAATGTGTGTTGAAAATGTCTTTAATTATTTTTAATTTAGTAATAAAGATAAGTAACCTCCGTCAAGCCTGAAAATCACTGAACTGTAAAACCCTTGTAAGGAATTTGACTAGGTAGTTAAAATTTTAAGAATTTAGAAACTTATTATTGATAGTACCTACGGATAATTAGGATTCCCTGTTTCTAGGCACAATACATAAAATACGTTACAATTACAACGCGACACAAACAAGTATTAACAATACCACTACTATAGTACGATTTTTCGGTCGCTGCAAATATGATATCGTCGGTTTGCCAGTTTTTGCTTGCAGAATAGTAACTTGTACGCTACGTGATTTATGACCGAGTTTGCTTGCAGCGAGCGAATAATCTTACTATAGCTTTTAAATCTATGAACCATCACTAAACCGTTCGATCATTTTTAATTGCAATATTTTTGATATTTTACCGTTTACTTGGTTCAAGTCAAGTTTTACTTCCATTGCCTTTTTACAAAGTTTAAACAATAAATTGAAGTAGGTATGCAAGGCACGGTTGTGACAGCTCAGTCATACGCTCAGCGCTTCCAGCGCTTGCGCGTTATGGTAATACATATTAATTGGGGCAGTTTGTGGTCTGTAAAGCGCATTCATCACTCGCTTTGAGATGTGTGAAGCTATAGGGAAGCGGTTTGTCGATGAAAATGTTATCGATTGTTTTTGTTCTATCAATTACTAATGCGTTTTGCTATGGGTATATAGAAAAACTATTCATGATACTGAAGTGATATATAGAAACTGTTTTACTGTACAACTTATTTAATTTGATTATATATTAACTTTTTGTTTTATCACAGAAACTAACCTATAGCCAACTGCGTAAGTTTCAAGTAAAAAGTTGCTTAAAGTAATATATCTGGCTGCTCGTGTTTCTTAGCCCGATCGCATTAACTTCATGCTCCGTTTACAACAACAAAAATTTTACAAACATTCTTTAACATATTTTAGGCTAAGTTTAAGTAGTCGCCTCAGTGACTACCCAAAAATCAAGTATATTTTATTGTAACAAGAAAATTCTATCTTTTTTAGCAGTTACTTGTAAGGAAAAAATTACCAAAGAAGCTGCTGTCTCAGAGACGCGCTGCACCAGTACTACGGCAATACGCAAACGGCGAAGACTTCTAGTTCACGTATACAGAATGGACCCCAAAAGGCTCCCCCGCCAAGTACTGGTGAGCCAGATAGCACACGTAAAAAGACCTGTGGGACGTCCAATGGTACAGTTTACGGACTCCTGCAAGCGCGACATGGAAGCTTTAGCATTGATACTGGCTGCTAAGAGTGGCGTGCAGATATCAAACCTGAGAGAAGTAGTGACTTAAATGCTGTGATAAAAAGGAATGGCTGGATAATCTGAAGTAAAAGGCTTACTTACTAATGTGCCACACTTTCTGATCTGTAATATTCATGTAACAGATGTGGCACGAAATGGCGCATTTTCATTGGCTTATTTAGTCAGAAACGAAGAAGTGACAATCGATAGTACATTATAATAAAACAGTCACTACAACAATCATGTGTCAAAGATGCAGTAACCAAATAATAAACAAGAAAATGTTAATTGTTATTTTGTATATTTAAACTTGGTTCACGCACAATATCTTTGTCGTTGGTCCTCGTAAGAGCGCTACCACGGGAAGCAGCTGCTTTATCTTATTTACGAATTTATCGATATACCTACAATGATCACAGCACTATTCGGCATCTGTGTCAGATGCGCGGCAGGTGCCGCGTGCGCAGGTGAACGCCATACTAGGTGCGCAGCCTTGCCGCCAAAATCTACTGCATGCTCGATTGTCTCTGGTCACGCTTGTAGAGCGTTCGAGAATTGGAGCTGTTTAGATTGTATGTGCCCGTCTTTAGTTTATCGGGACAGTCTAGTTTATACATTTTATAAATACCTAACACCGACATTTAATTCCTCTTAAATGATATAGGTATCTAGTAAATTATCTATTTCAGGGCAGTATGACTATGAGATGCAGTCGCTTGTGATTTTCTGAAAAAAAAGTGCAATGGTTGAATTTATTTCTGTAATTGAATTTGATATTTACCACGAGCGTTTCGGTGAAGCAAAACATCATGAAGGAACTTGCACGCGACTGCCAAATAAATAAAATTTTGTGTGAAGTTTCCTATAGGCATCGGGCCCGCGTGAGGACTACATCCCAGTCCTTTTCACTATGAGATGCATGGGCTTCGCAGTGGAACATCTATCGGCTGATGATGATGACGATGATTCATTTCTGACTCTAATTGTTCAATTAATTCAATATTTTTACTATTTTTCAGAGTTAACTCGCTTAATATTTAACGGGCGTATATTCTAGTTTGATCCATTGAATTAAACATTCAGTGGGGCCAATTCGAAAGTGTGTTTGCTAATTTAAAACTCTCTTTTGAAACAAGAAATGTCAAACTCGATTTTGACATCTTGATGCTATACAAAATCGTGTTTGACGTTTCTTATTTTAACTTTAGGCGACACCTTTTTGAATTAGATTTCTGTTTTATATAGTGTCAAAACGTCATTCATTAGGCAGTCTGAGGAATCTATTTAACAAGTTTAAATACGACAGGATCTGCACCGGCAGGTTAGATGCTATCTAAATGAAAATGAAAATATTTATTTTGCAAGTAGGTCACACGGGCTCTTTCACATGTCTGAATCTACCAGAAGGTGATATCTGCTGAGAAGAAACACCGCATTTATTTTTGTGCTTAAGTTGTTGCCAGCTACATAACCCAATAGGTTACTTAGTTATACGACCTGATTCAAAGATAGCGTTAGCAAACTTATTTAAACGTTTTATAGGTTAAGTTTTTATTGACATGCACATCACTAAATACTGTTGAAAAGGCTTTTTAGATACCAAATCTGAAATAATAATAAAACAGTAGAAATCTCCCCGGGTCGAGATAATAAATACATAAGTTGATGGACAAGTCAATTAAGTATTATATTCTGTTTTAAATCTATCTAAATGTCAATACATCCATCTATGCATACATCTAATAAGAACGTTTAAAAATAATTATAAGAATGGATTCTACTTAGATCTTTTTAGATGAATTACTTATTCTCATTGACGCTTAGACTATGCCTGATACCGTACAGTAGATTTGATATCCTGTTATTCAAAGCACGCTTCGGACACAGATACCTATTCGTTTCGGACACTTTTATCACAAATCCGTTCAGGATATATAATTTCCGTCCCAAAATTAAATGTGACTGCGTCCGGATACGGACTGAAATGGAGTCCGTCTTTTTGAACACGTTTGCGGATGAAATTTGCCTTTTCATTATAGGAATGAATCCACCTAGTAGAATGTTTAACGATTTTACATGCATCTTTTGGTTGGGACTATTTCATAACTGTTTGCACTTTAAATTTTGTATATTTGTGTAATTACCATTTTTTTATTTCTTTGTGCTACGTGTGGTATAAATAAACAAGAGGACCCGCTACAGCTTTGCCCGCGGTATTTTCCATACAAATTTTATCAACCCTTTCACCCCTTCAGGTATGGGATTTAAAAAAACCCTCCTTAGTGCACCTCTAGAGTACTCGAGGAATGTCTCCTCCAAATTTCAAACCTATAGGACCACCCGTTTAGGCTGTGCGTTGTCTATAAGCGAGTCACGGTACTGTTTTATATAAATATATGTAAGATGTATTTTCTTCCTTTCTTGCTTTTATTGTATATTTTAAAGCAGCAACAATAAAAAATATGTCATAATCTACTAACTAATCTTAAGTTTCACGCTTCATAACTATGAAAATAATTTGTTTTACTTGTAAAACTTGGTACGACTATAACTGGTCGCAAAACATCCCAATTAAATGGCATCTCGCTAGGGTTGTGAACCGGCCAAGGTTGTCGCGAGCACGTGCCTAGGGCGGCGCGCGCTCGGGGTAACGGGACGGGGCAGATGTCGCGAATTGACCGGCGCGCGCGCACAATGAGACGCTCACTTGTTTATCTTATTATGGACTTATATTATAATACTTACTAGCTTCCGCCCGCGACTTCGTCCGCGTGGAATTCGGTTGTAATTATACTCTCGACAACTTTTGAGTTATTTGGGACAAAAATGATCCTATTTTCTATTCCAGAAGCTAAGGTCTAACTATATACGACGTTTCATGAGAATACGTTCAGCCATATGGAGCTAAGTTGTAACAAACATACACAAACACACACACACAATAATTTATTTTAGAAACGGTTACCTACCTAATTGTTTGTTTTGAACTGCATATATACCAAGTTTCAAGTCGATAAACAAATGGAATCGGTTTTTCCAATACAAAGTTTAACTCCCCAAGGCCCCCTTTTTAGGGTTAGTTTTTTCATATTGTCTTATACCGCATACCTATTTTTCTATTTTGAAGAGTATTTATACCAAGTTTTTAGTTAATAAACTCATCCAAACAGTTTTTCGCATACTAACTTCCACCCCCTCTTTTACCCCCTTCCACTTATATTTCCAAAAGTTTCTATAGCCTATGTCCTGCCTGAAGTGTTCCTGAATATATTATCGAAAACCGCATTGAAATCCATCCAGTAGTTTTAAAGTTTATCGCGAACATACAATCAGACAAACAGACAAACAGACATGAAATTCAAAAACCATTGGGATTTGTTCTGCTGCTCATTCTGAAGCCCCCCATAGCATTTTTTCATTGTTATCTTCAATGTACAGACTTTTTCGATTTTATTATATGTATAGGTATAGATATGTATAGATACAGATAGCAGTACCATTACCATGAGTTGCGCAAACCGCTCTCGCTAGCGTAAGCTATCGCTCGGTCTCTTTTACTCGTATCGGCAACAAACAGTATTTCCGATAGTTTACGCTAGCGAGTACGTTTTGCGCAACTCATGGTAATGGTACAGTCCGTCTTTAAACGCAGACTATAAGATATTATTACGGGAATATAAGTACACGTTAAAACTGTTGTGTTATCGTTGTGAAGACACAAATATTGCTATAAAACTAAAAATAAACAAGTCCAATCAAATCCAAACTTGCTTTAAACCTAGTTCCACGTATATCATGATTGAAATTCTATTGGATTCGTTTTTTGAGTTAAGTCATTGTTTCAAACGTGCTTCTGATTTTGAAGTAACTTTTAATGACATTTAATTAAGTACTTTTTGAGATCTTTTGATATATCGTAAAGGGTGGTATTTCACGTGGTTTTGCTCCGTTAATTTTTTAGACGGTTTGCGCAACTCATGCTAATGGTACAGGACTGCCCAACAGCGAGATGTATCGCTGATGATAAGGTTGTATGTAGATAGCAGGTTTTGCTTGTGAATTCGTACGCGTGAATTTCAATAAAATCGAAAACACTTCGTTCATCCACTAAAAAGTGAGTAGAAATTAAACATTTAAATGGATTACTAATGTATGGGCAAAAAACTTTCCCCAAAATATCTGATCCCAAACTATTTTACTCAAATTATTATTTGGCAAAAAATCATTAGTCAAATCAGCTTATCGCAATTTTACAGTTAGTAAAAGTATTTTTTGACAAATAAGTATTTACGTAAGGGACACAAGTTAACCCTAACCTAACCTACCCCTGACAAAGCAGAAAGATGCCAAATGCACACTGCACTGATGCACTGTTATTATTCAGTCTCAGATTTCTTGACATCTAATTTTAAATTGTAAATGATTCAATCCAATAATGATAATATTGTATAATAATAACTGGCTCCGACATTTTTAATTTAATAATACTTGGGACATTTCATTAGTTTTTTGTTTTGATAATTTTGTCACTTATATTTATATTTATTATAACAAGCATGTTTTTGTACGCCAACTGGCAAATCATAGTGTCACGTATTTCTTTTTTCCACCACTGTATTCAGTTTTACCTGTGATTCACAAATAAAACACTTTGACTTTGATAAAATGCGAAATGGAAATATGCTAAAGTTTCGTTTGGGAAATGAAACTACTGCTATAAGTTTTTTGGGAAGTGAAATTTGGCGAAAAATATTTTGCCCAAAGGGCAGTACACCCATTTAAATACATATAGGGATTTCGTAAATCACGCTGAGGGATTAGCACTCGTGTCGTGTACAATTACAAGTGAATTTATCTCTTTCACGCTAGGGGGTTGAAAGTATATTCTATCGTCAAGTTTTAAATATTTTTAGGGTTCCGTACCTCAAAAGGAAAAAACGAAACCCTTATAGGATCACTCGTGCGTCTGTCTGTCTGTCTGTCCGTCTGTCACAGCCAATTTGCTCCGAAACTACTGGACCGATTGAGCTGAAATTTGGTATACATATGTAAGTTGGTGACCGCAACACGCACGCGTGACTTAAATATATGAATTTTAAACATGGGGGCCACTTTTGGGGGGTAAATCGTAATCGGATTGCATAAAAAAAAGTTATGCAATCTATATTGTGTGACATATCAAATGAAAGGGCTTATTGTGAGGACTTTAAATATATTTTTTTCTGAATTTTAAGTAAAATAGTTTGGAAGTTATTTAGGAAAATAGGTGAAAATTGACCATTCCCCCCCCCCCCCTTATTTCCGAAACTACTGGGGCTAAAAGTTTGAAAAAACTACAGAAAATAGTTCTTTACCTATAGATTACAGGAAAACCTATAAGAAGTCTATGGTATTTAAAGTAACCTAGTAAATTGCAGATAATCATGTACGGAACGGAACCCTCTCCACGCGAGTTTAACTCGCACTTGTCCGGTTTTTCTTCTAACTACGCTTTAATTTCATCATTATGTATTGTATTGTATTGTAATTTTAGTGGCCTTTCTGAATCTGGCCATAATTTGTTATAGGCAATGCTTTGCTCAGGTTGCTAAGATATTATACGCAACCGACAAGAAATTTTCAGCAAGAGCTTAGCAACTATTACCAAATCCTTTTTTTCCGTGTATCGTTGTTTATATGACGTATAGCCTGATGTCTTTGCTGATACAGAAGGTGTATTCCTAGGAAAATGTATCCGTTTTTTAAATTTGTATATGTCTGAATAATATATTTTTTGTTTAATGATTTCTCTGTTTTAATTGGTACCGTGTGACATTTGTATTGCTTGTATACCTCTAGTGTTACTTGTTTTTTTTTATTACTAACATTTTTCATATGAATTGTTATAATTTTTTTATAGTATTCATTTGACATATTTACTAATTATTCGTTTTCAATATTCCTACTTTTTATATGTATACCCTATGAGCGTCTTGGCTTTCCTAGCTGTAAGCTTGTATGTGACATTAAATAAATAAATAAATAAATAAGTAGTCCTTCAAATAATTTTATAGGAATTTGCTCCAAAAGGCGAGATAATGTTTTCTCAGAGTTCTTAATGATGCGTCGCTCGTAAACAACTACTTAGTAACTGTAACTGTACAATTCGATAGAGCACCTTGCTATCCTGTCTTCGGTCTGTCAAATGTCACGGACGAAGCTTCTGTCTCCGCAGTTTGACAGATCGCAGGCTTTTAAAAGTATTCTAGACCGCCTATTACACCGAAAAAAATATGATATAGAAGAGACTACTTTACTATAAAATTATGGGGTTTGGAAAGCTTTTGAATAGAAGCAATTTAAGGTTACGATATTATATGTTTCAATTACAAAATATACTTTGTTAAGTATATATATATTAAGGCTGGATTTTGAAAACCGTTCGATCAAATTTTGATTAAGAACGTCAAAAATTGATTAGATTATATAAGATTATTTATTTCTCCAGATAAAATACATTATAAATTGCGAAGGTAAAAGTAAATGGATTTAAATTGAGATTGACGGTAAATGAATTAAAATGAATTTTCAAATTCAACATCATTAATAATTATATAGACATATAAATTAAAGATTAATTTTAAAATTGCGTCTCCATAAGGATCGTCATTCTACAATAATAAAAGGATAATGGTAATAATAAATAATATTAAAATAATTTAATCAATCTTTATCGTTAATAATTGTAATGTGTAATTAAAATTTTATCTGATATTTGATCTAATGGACGTTTATAAAACCGAGCCCAAGTATGTTTATAAATTGAATGAAATATATGTCGAGTAAGTTTGATTGGTTGTAAAATATAGTTTGATTTGTCTAATAATAACGTTTATTTTTTAAACCTAAACATAGGTCCCTAAAGTGAAATAAAAAAACATTAACGATTATAGCTGCGTGTGAGTTAGACGTCGTTAACAAAACTTAAGATTCGTTACACTTCATTACTGTTATAACAATCATATGCCACAATAAAATGTATCATAAATCACTTTACTTTCTTTCCATGTTTTTTTTTTAGTTTAGATATACGATTAGGTAATTTCTATATGAATAATGATGTGACCACTCTAGCTAGATGTCAGTTTTCTGTGCCAATGTTTCACAAATTTATAAATTTATGTCATTATAATCGTTGATATCTTGATGTTGATATGTACGGATTTTGACAAAGTACAAAGTTTAACAAAATGACTAGAGAGCATTTAAAAACTATTACCATTGTGGAATACTTAAACAATGAAGAACATATTCGTTGCTATGTAATATGAGGTCCAACTTTAAGTTTATTAGTAATTCGCGTAGATATGTGAAGTTTCTTTGCCTTAAAGTTGTCACTTTTTCATGCGTGTTTACGGTACGTGAGACCTCGTCTTTATATATTTAAGTGAGTAAATTTAGAATGTAAAATAATAATTTGTTAGTGCGATATGGTCAGAATATAAAAAGTATTTAAAAATACTCAATAAGTTTTAATTACAAATCGTATTAACCAAGTTGTGACATACATTTAACTTCAAAATTAGTAACCACGATCGTTACTAATTTATGATGCTTAAATTTTAAAAATAGAATGACTTTGAAAAAATGCCTTCAAACACGTGAAATTTGAATATCGTATTCGAAACTCAAAATGATCATCGACAGGGGCGTGGGAAAAAGGCCTCCTGTTCGACGTTCTTTTTTCAAATCCTCATTGTAGATTACACCTGCTGGCCGTTCGCAGCATTCGATAAAAAATCAGTGCGCTCCTTTTTTGAATGAGCCTATCGTTTGGCTCAAGTCTTGTGGGCATTTTATTTTTAAAGGAGTCGTGATATACCGAGTAGGTTTACTACGATTATTAAGTGGTAGAATCACGAAGCATTATTTTTTCGGTGTATCACGACCGGGTTATTGATCATTATACAAATCATAACACGGCTACGGTTTTTTACGTCTGACCGCAGCACAATTATTACTGAACGAAATTGGATCTTTAATTTGGTAGAATTGACCATCTAATGATGCAAATGCATACAAGTGTAAAAAATAAATTAATATATCAAAACTGGCGTAACAACCTACCGCAAGCATGCATAATCAGATTATTCGTATTAAAGAGTAAAAACTGATGAATCCTACAATCGCAGCACGTCTGAGTGAAATGAACCGGCAAACCGTCACGTACAAGATGCGTTGAGGCCCTGTTAACCTGCCCATGTAAAAACAACTTGCCAGTGACATAGCGCTTATGCTAATGTGGGTCACTTATTTTGGTCGAGTTACCTCGATCTGACCACTAGTAAATGCACTGGCTGAATACGTAAAAAAATATATCCTGTCTGAAGAAATAGGTACGGGGATAAATATATTCTTATTGCTTTAGTAGTGGATGGTTATGATGATTATGACCTGTAATGTACATAATTAATAAAGATGAATATATTAAAATAATTAACTTTTAGAAGTATTACGGTCCGCGTTTAAATTAGGATAAGAAGGATTTATAAAAACCGGCCAAATGCGACTCGGACTCGCGCACGAAGGGTTCCGTACCATTATCTATAAAAACGGCAAAAAAATCATGTCTGGGAGCCGATTTTTTTTTTAATTCTCTCTTTTAGTATTTGTTGTTATAGCGGCAACAAAAAAAGCGGCAATAAAAAGAGAGCTAATATGTTCGTGGAATATTTACACTGTCGCTACTGTAATTTCTTTGTATTATGAAAAATATTAATTAATAAAAATAGAATTGTCAAGTCTATAAAATAATAAATAATGTTAGCTTAGCTGTCATCAATTAATTGTAGTGACGCAAGGAAAATGAAACAAATAGCAACAGCAACACAACAAGAACAAACAAAACATCCGCGTTCCAAGTTTTTAAATATCGTACAGCTTTTATTTTTAATTTAATTTTATGGCAACGTTTTATATTTTATGAGTATCAATGTAGTAGGTTGGCAATAAGAATTAGGTGTCGAATATTTACGACAGTGCTCTCCGTATAAGGCGGGCGCGTGCACCGGCCGCCATTACGACGATAACATTCCATTTTTAAAATTGGAATTTAATGTTGACGACTACGGGTGATGTCGCCGCCATATTATTTTTATCAATGCGCCAATTGTATTTTAAAATGGCCAGTTGGTTTTGTGATTGTTTTGTTGTTTTTTGGTCATCTAGTTTTTAAACGTGGATCTTAAGTAAAAATACTCCTCTGCTGCACTGGGAGTGAAGAAATAGCATAGAATGCGTGCAGATGCTTCTCATCCTGGCATGTCGTAAAAGTCGACTAAGGGACGGGTCCTCTCCAACATGGTGGACTATCTGTATGGGCGATGGGCTGATCACCTGTCACCATACGGTTCATCATACCATCTGAGGACTAATTAATCGAACGTGGCCACAAGTAGTCTTGTGGCTCTGCCCACCCCATTAGGGATTTCGGGCGTGATGCTATGTATGTATGTTAAGTAAAAAATCAACGCAATAAAGGAAAATTGTATCCCATTTAATCGTTCATGCTTCTATTCAAATATAGAACATTACTGGATTTTTCTTGCGGATTTTCTTAAATATATGATAGGCCTAGCTTTATTTTAGTATACACCACAATATTAAGGTATCTGGCTTTTTACAGCTGTAGATCGGAGATCCAAAGAAACATATACGTATGTATGCATAAAAAAATGTGATATAATGTGGCAAATAGTAAATTAGTTGCAATTACAGCTGAAATTTTTTCTTTTAAAAATGCAGATTGATTCAGATTCTGATTTGGTACATTTTGGTGATTTTTAGGGTTCCCTACCTCGAAAGGAAAAAAACGGAAGCCAATTTGCTTCCAAACTGCTGGACCGATCGTGTTGAAATTTGGTATACATATGTAAGTCGGGGACCGCAACACGGACGCGTAACGTAAATAAATGAATTTTAAACATGGGGGCCACTTTTAGGGGGTTAATTAGAAAATTTATATATCGTGTGACATATCAAATGAATTATTGTGAAAATTTTGCATATTTTTTTTGGATTTTTACGATAAATTGTTTGGAAGTTAATTAGGAAAATAGGCGAAAATTTACCATCCCCCCCTCTGATTACGGAACCTACTGGGCCTACAATTTTAAAAAATACAGAAAATAGTTCTTTACCTATAGATTACAGGAAAACCTACAAGAAGTCTATGGTATTTAAAGTAACATAGGAAATTTCAGATAATCATGTACAGAACGGAATCCTCTCCACGCGAGTTTAACTCGCACTTGTTCGATTTTAACTGTTCACCCACGCATGCCAAGCACTCAAAGTGGCGAAACTATAAGGGTTCCTAGTTTGATTACGGAACCCTAAAACATGACGTTCGTATCTAGGTATAATCCCCGGCGCATAAGTTGACCCAAAATCACAGATAAATGACAGCTGCCGTGCACGTCCAAGTATGGAAAAAAGGCGTCGCACCTCATACCGCACCTCGATTGAGACCCGAAAATGAGTTCTGCGCACTCAAGGTCAAAAGCTCAACTTACGTTCCGCGAATTATATTTCCATGGACCAATAATACAAATGGACTGTCAACCTCCCTCCATACATTAGAGCGTACGCAGAAAAGATAACTTCCCAGCCCAGGCTAATACTAGATGGCGATACAAAAAATGTATTGGATCGTAGTTCAGCGGCTTGTCACTAGATGACGCTACTAGAGTTAGCCTGGAAGATATTCAATCAAATTAAAATAAAATAAATCATTTTTGTCTTCAAACTGTCGTTGATTCGGCTTATTTCACGTTTTTTTGTGAAAACTAGCAGTTGTTCGGAAGAATGAACGAATTATGGCCTAAATTTAAGAAGTCGTCAATAGATGGCGGGTCAAAGCTCCGATGTACGCCCAAATGTATAGAGGTTGACAGTCTTCTATATTTCTAAAAAAGACTGTACCTAATAAATAAGAATTTAAGCGGAATTAGTATTCCATAATGAATATCTAGGATGTTCTTAATTACACCAACATCTAAAGCAAACACCACACAACCTGCAGTTTTTGCACATCCCGTCGCGCAGGCGTTTCCGTATCCGGCGGACGTGGATTCTGCGCGAGCGCATTGTACCGCTTCCGGTTTACTCTAACCTTGAGTGATTTGAATTGAAAACATGACGGCTGGGCAGGTTAATTACAAAAAAACCTGCTCCTTGCAAAATAATTTAAATCAATAATAAATCATAGGACAATCATTACACAAATCGATCTAGTCCCAAAGTAAGCTCTATAGGCTTGTGTTATGGGTACTAGACGACGATATACGTACTTAAATAGATAAATAAATATCCAAGACTCAGGAACAAGCATTCGTGCTCATCACACAAATATTTGCCCATACCGGGGATCGAACCAGGGACCGCTAGTTTCGGAGGCAGGGTTACCAACTAGGCTAACCGCGTCGTCAAACATTTCAAACCTATTAAAGCTGTTTGTGTAATACACACTTCAAGAAACAAAAATTGTCCCTCCTCTGACCAAAAATCAGGCCTCAGGGTCCTTAACTTTCGGGAACAAGAGAGGACAGTTCTGAACCTAAACATTTATTATTACATTAACTCAAAGAGACATTTGACGCAGTATTAGCTTTAAAGTCCTTGTACATAATTACTAGTTTATCTTTGCTTCATTAAGCTGGTTATGACTCTGAACTCCGACTGTGTATCGTCATGTCTGCGCCTTTGATCAATGATGCCATAAGTTGTGTAAAAATGCACTCAAACAGCTTCCAAAGAATGTTTTACCAGACCTGTCTAAAGAATCAATGTTTATCACGTCCACAATAAGGTGCTGGCAGATGGTAAATTACAACAAAGCACTTGCGCTGAACGATTTTTTCCCAACACCATATGCACTGTGATCCAGAAATTAAATCTACCTTTTTCTAAACGCGTTATATTTGCATCCAATGACATGTGTCTGGCTGGAAATCACAAAAACTTGAGATTTTAGAAAAAAAGGAAAAAAATGGTTCATGAAGCGACAGATGCACGATATGAAACATAGCACGTGCCATCTGCCAAATCTTAACGCACACACTGAATCCGTGTCTCATAGAAAAAGGTCTAAGGAAACGCACACAGAGACGAATCGATCAAAGCACGCGCGATGCGCAGCTGTCGCCATCTTTGATTGGTTCTGCTGTTTGAATTTCGAACTTCCGTACATTTGATAAGGAATTGTTGCTGGCTGGACACTTGATACAAATGGTTTATTCTAGCAGCCATTTTGTTCAGTTGAATGTGGAGCGACAATACGACTATTACTGACTGACTGATGGAAGAAAGCACCAGGTGTAAATCTTGAATCATTGAAACTTTCTCATTATTAATCAAATCATTACAATTGTTGTTTTCTTTGGTATTATTCCTTAAGCGTTTTAAGCGCGCATTAAAAAATAAACCATTAATTTGCGTAGATAACACAAGATAAAGTATTGTAGGAGTTGCGCGGGGTGATTTTTTTGGTCATTAATTGATTGATGATAAGTGCTTAGTAAAATTTCAAATGTGAAGCGATGTATAAATACATGTATGTAATAGATGTATGTATGACTTCAGAAGTTGCTGAATATTTACGTAGGATTAACTAAGGGTAGGGTAAGGTTCATCGTACCGTCTTAGGACTAATTAATCGAACGTGGCCACGAGTAGTCTTGTGGCTCTGCCCACCCCATTAGGGATTTCGGGCGTGATGCTATGTATGTGTATGTATGTATTAATTTTAACTGCACTATAATGCATATCCTTGCTGTTGATTGGTGTACATGTACACAAAAGCAGTGCTCCGGCTCGCATCTCTGTAATTAAATGTATGTGAAGTCCCCAATCCGCACTGGGCACGCGGGGGACTACTGCCCAGTCCCTCTTACCTGAGGAGGCCTGTGCCCAACAGTGGGACTCGTATTGGCCGACGATGATGAAAATATCGAACATATCAGTTTAAAAGAGATCTCTTCACCTTTTAGGCAAAATGTAAGGTTCCCGAGGGAAAATCAGACAATGCAGGCAAAGCTGAGCGGAAGGCTTTATCTAAAAAAAGTACTTTTTTAAGCACAACCTTTTATACACTTCAACTATTAATATCTTTTTTCAAGCTAAAAAAACGATTAAACCGACAGATCCGAAATCTTAAGACAGTCTGCTACCTGAATAGCAGCTGCGTTAAATCGATAGGTACATGTTTTATCTTTTTCTAACACGCAGTTGTTCGTATGTGCGTCTCTCTCGTGATAAGACATAGTTGTAGGCATTGTCCGCATTGTTTGGTTTGCTCCCGCGCACTTATCTAAATACAGCTTTGTATGTACTTTATCTGTAAGTTCAAGTTTTATTCATACACAAAATTTCAAGATTTTATTTCCTTGTTTACTTATAAATGTGTGTGTACTTACATACATACATACATAGCTTCACGCCCGAAATCCCTAATGGGGTGGGCAGAGCCACAAGACTTCTTGTGGTCACGTTCGATTAATTAGTCCTAAGATGGTATGATGAACCGTATGGTGACAGGAGATCAGCCCATCGCCCATACAGATAGACCACCATGTTGGAGAGGAACTAGGGGACGGGCCTTAGTCGACTTTTACGACATGCCAGGATGATAAGCATCTGCACGCATTCTATGCTATTTCTTCACTCCCAGTGCAGCAGAGGAGCTGGCGATGTAGGCTTAGGAGAGCGCAATTGCTCTATAAGGCTGATTGTTCTCAGTGCCAAAAAAAAAACTATAATATCACAATAACATGATGTATGTATGTATTAAAATAACCTTTCACTCCTCCTAATCGAAGAGAGTTCATTTTTACCCTGCTTAGCGGAAGTCGTATTTTTCTCCCCGTTGTTTTATTTATATTTATTACAGTTTAATTATATTTATACTACCAATGTAATTACTAATGTATGGGCAAAAAACTTTTCCCAAAGTATCAAATACCAAACTATTTTACTCAAATTATCATTTGGCAAAAAATCATTAGTCAAAACAGCTAATCGCAATTTTACAGTTAGCAAAAGTATTTTTGACAAAAAGTACCTACTTACGTAGGGGACACAAGTTAACCCTAATCTAACCTACCCATGACAAAGCAAAATAATGCCAAATGATAATTTGACCAAATGAATAAAATGCGAAATGTTAATGTGCTAAAGATTCGTTTGGGAAATGAAACTACTGCGATAAGTTTTTTGGGAAGTGAAATTTGGCGAGACATATTTTGCCCAAAGGACAGTACACCTATTTAAATACAAGATATCTTGTTATTAAGTGTGTTTCATTTGTCTCATAGGAGAAGTAAATATTCATATTGGGCTGCATAGATTGAATCCCTTGCTACACTCAGGATATTACACACGAGTAGCCCTCGCTTCGCTCATATTCTAGGATCTTTAAATTTGCTGGGGATTAAAAATTTCGGCTTCGACCCACATAACTGCAGATTACGCTTGGTATATCTTTCAAGGAAACAGTGGTCACGTGGGCAACACAAGGCTACGTCACGTCACCCAATATTCAAGTAAACTCATTACTTATAGAGCTGATAACTTTGTAGTTCCATAATCAAGCGTTACTTTACAAATGTTTTATTGGATCACGATAGAGACACGTTACAGAGCTGTATCATAATTGGTATAGCTCTACCAACTTTCTGTGGACTTCAGTGGACTGTTAAAGCTCTTATTGCATTGGAATTAGATATAATTTTGCTTGGATAAGTACTTCGACAGATCTAGAAAAGTTTGTAAATCTAGAGAGGCGTATGGCGTTACAGTAACGGTACGCTTCGACACAGCAGTGCTAAATGCCGGCACAGTTAGAGATCGGAGCTTATACTCGATTTAATGACAACTGTTTTAATATTTGAGCTGTGATAGCTTTGCATTTCCGATGGAGTTTCCACCTTAATCTTAACTTATAGGGTGTATTATGGTCCCGTTCGCAATGCGTCCCTTCGTCGCTTTCGTAAAAAGACCCTTTCGCAAAATGACCCATTCGCAAAAGATCTGTTTCCCAAAACGTCCCTTCTGCAAAATTACCCAATAATTGCTACGGCTTTGTGGAAAAGCTCACGTAGTTTCGCTTTAGCCTAAATTTAGCTTCATCTTCGAAATGGATGAGGGTCGTAAATAAAAAATATATATTTAAAGCTTTGTTTAAGTTTTGCAGCAGGGATGTTTTGCGAAAGGGACTTTTTGCAGACGGGATGTTTTGCGAAAGGGCCGTTTTGCATAGGAGACGTTTAATGAAAGGGATGTTTTGCGAAAAGGATGTAATTTTGCGAAGGGACATATTTCGAACGCCTTAACATTCTGAAGCTTTTTAGTTTTGACGTTTCACTGAATTCACAGATAAGTTCGTAGCTACTATGAAACGTAACGAATTCGCAATCTTTTAATTGCGTATGCGTTACGTTAGGATGTACCTGCCAACTAATCAAATCAAAACTTAAAATTTAAATTTGAAATTTTAAGCTCTTTCTATTATTTTAGGTGAGGAACAGGGAGGCTGTAGTTTTTGATTTAAATAGACCGCGTAATTAGAATTAATTAATTTTAATAAAATTACCAAAATGGTGCTTTTACGGGAAAAAAACACCGTTGTCATAATTTGTACAGAATTTTACAAAATGTTTATTATTGCTTATACAAGTGAAACTTATCTTTCAGTAACGGCTTTTGTCTTAAACAGTTACAACGATGCAACATTCGGTTTGCATTAGGCTGCGTTTCCATTATAGCTGTGCGACGAAAAACCTACAATGCGTCATTCATTTGCATAGCTGAGCACCGTTAATCAAATAGTTAACTTCGTTAATTGCTAATCCGTTACTAAAAAAGTTAACTTCGTTAAACGCTATATAGCGTTACATTTTGGAAGATTTAACGGAAGTTAACGTTAATCGTTAACTCGTGATAGGAATTGCATTTTATGTGTCGTTGCGTTATTAATTTACTCATAAAAAATGTTCGTATGTGCTATGGAAGTTTAGGCAGGACATGAAACATTAGTAAAAATAGGGTATTGCATTATAGTTTGTAATAATACTTATTATTTAGAGATCAAATTCAAATCAAAAGCTATCTAAAATAAGCCGCGCGGTGTCCTTTTGGCAAATAGTAGGTAGTCCGTTAACAAGTTTTGGAGTTAACTTAAAAGTTAATCCGTTACTCGAAACGTTAACTTCGTTAATTAACGATTAACGGTGTGCCCAGCTATGTTCATTTGTCTACAACCAACCAATCCATTGGTGGATTCCCTTGCGAACCGCTTAGTTGCCTCGCACCGCTCTTCCATAATGATTCTCTAACGTGCGCAGCGGCTGATCAGCGATAAGGGACACATTCAATTTTGAATCGAATGTCTTTGTTCCTAAAGTCTACATTAATAGTTTGGTTCATCCGCTTATCAGCCGCTGCATTTACAGAATCACATCACTGGTGGAAACGCAGCTTTAAACTATGCATGGTTTTCAAATAATCTTCATTCAGACAGGACAGTCAGTTGCTAAAAAATATTGTTTATCTACACCCATATCATAAAACCTCCAAAGTATAATCAAAAATCGTAGGAAATGACCACCATTTTGACAACCAATTAGGTAAAACGAGTGCTGCAATGTTATTCTCGTATCGTTTTTAGTATAGAAATGAGATTAAATTTGGAACAGCTGTCAAAACTCAAGTGGGTCTCTATTCTAGTATCCATAGATATTAAAACAGTTATTGATACGAAACGTCAATTCAGTATGTTTTTTTAAATATAAACTGCACAACATTTGATCTCGAGTGACATGAGAATAGAGACTTCATTCGTTTGTCTATGATTTAAAAAAAAATGGTCTTGACGGAGGATCGAATTGCCGCCATTATGTTGGTGTTTTGCTGAACGAAAGTAGAATTGTTGTTGAATTGAATAGAAAAAGTTGTTTGTCATTTACATTTTAGTTGAAAATATGAATAGTAGTCTTCTCGGAGTGTGTGTGATCTGAAAATGCGCCGGATATCGGAAATATGCAGCCGCGATTGCAACAAATAACTTGTTGCCAGAAAATATTGTTTCTGAACCCATCATGGAGGATTTATAATATGTGTGTAGATAAAGTTATGTATGCAACTCTGCATAATTTGGCCTTAAAACACTCGTGCGATCTTATTATGAAACTCGCCTATCGGCTCGTTTCATGAAAACCGCACTAGTGTTTTAAGGCCTATCATTATGCAACCGTTGCATAAACTACTATTACTACCGTATATACATAATTTAGGTATTGCATTATTGCATTCCCACGCAAATTTATAACATTTAAAAAGGATGGATATGAAAACAAAAACGCATGTTACATATCCTTCGTTTTGGCTATTCTTGGAGCACACGTGCAAATCTTTGCATTTACTTAAACTTTTACTTTTCTAAACTACATGAGTAAACCAAAAAAAGACCTAAATCCATGGAATAAATTCGAAAATTGCAAATCACAATACCGATCAGCTGATTCCCATGGATGCGACGCACGTGTTCGGGTCAAATTTGCAAGTTTTTTTCTTGAATTTGACTTGAAAGAAACTTTTTTCATTTTATTTGTGCAAGGGTCGTGGGAACATCGGTCCACGTGCGTCTTACCTGGCTGAAAAAAACAGAATGTCGTGCAGTCTATGGCTATAATAGATGAATGAAAATAACCACAAACTTTTGCATGCCGGCAACAGTGTCGCTGTTGACGAAGGCTTAATTTGAAGTCAGTACGTGGTAAGTTTAGTTCTAAGTTTGTCCAGCTGTAGAAATAAGTTTGTAATTTTGCGCGGTCTAGGATAAGAAATGGCGCAATTTATAGATGTTGACAGTGTCAGAAAAGTATGATTGACATCCATAGATATATTTCATTGTTATGTTCGTGACAATATGCTTTTATATGGACCCATTAGGTTAATTCATATTACTAAACACGTGGCCAGCTTACCGTTGAGAATAACACTTTAAGTTTAATTTTCTTTTTTCAGAATTTGGCATTGGAATTTGGTAATTTTATTTTATTCTTACTCAGAATAATGAATAGGTACAATTGATTCTAATTGAAATTGAAAGAAAGTTCACTGTTCGTTTCCACTCCAGTTTGCGAATTTTTCTTACAGTGACATAACGGAAACATGAAATTACTATATAAGATTAGGGATACTTTTATTCCTATCAAAATCAATAGTAGGTATTAATGATTCTCAGAAGAAATAACGGCAATTTTCCCAATTCTGAAAAAAGTCAAATTAGATGCACTTTTTTCTGAAAACGCTCTTCTCCTGTCCAGGATTTTTTGTTAAAATATAAATATTGATTTGAAGATCACCTTACATATTCTAAGGTAGATCGGTACCATACGATAGTGTTATAACCAAAATGTTAAGGCATTCACGGCTGAGTTTCGGTTTCAACGTAATAAATATTTGAGGATTATTTTTAAAAAATCGATTAAAATTGTTACTTTTACACCGACAAACGAAGCACGCGATCTACATTTTAAATATAGAAGCATTCGTATTACGCCAAAAGCATTTTTATTTAATACCACTTCCAAATCTTTTCTGCGCGGTATAAAAATGTCATAAAACAGATATAATTAAATTCTTTGATAAAAGCCGCTATTTGGGGTGTTTTATAAAGGTCTTATTGCTATCGGCATTGCTTTCAAGCTAGGGAAGTATACCGGACTGAGATTTTTTGCCATTCCTTTGATTCCTAGGGAAAGGTCTGCCTATTAATTTCCTAATTTCATTTTATTACCAATTAATTGATACATCATGCTTCATACACCTAATATTCTTTTTTATTATTTACTAGTGGACCCGCCATAGCTTTGCCCGCGGAATTTTCCATACCTTTTCCACCCACCCACCACTGTATCATCCCTTTTCACCCATTATTTTTTCCCATAGATTGTTCATTCTTCTATTTTTATTTTATGTTTTATTTTGTCCAGAGTTATAAAATGTAAGGGACAATGGTACACATAGTTTTTTAAACACTTAATGGAAGTACAAAATGCAAACTCAATATTGATATAAATTCGAAAATACTTCATCACATCACTGAGAAAAAGTGACAACCAAACTACTTCGGTTAAATATTTCAGTTTTAACCATAATTTGGTAAGGCGTTACTAAATTTAATTATATGTAATCAAATAGCTTATCTATAAATTACAAAACTGAATGTAACCTACCTATTGCCTTAAGTTGTGTAGTTTCTTTTTAAGTTACAGATAAACGAAAGTCCGGTTGCATTCAAAAAACTTTTTTTTTTCAGTGCAAGGACATATCGATATCAATTGCACTAAAAGATTTTTAAATCAATATATTAAAGTGGTCTTCATTAACGGACTAATTAAAATTATTTAACGGATTACAAATTGTTGAGACTTATCTCTCGCGTGCCGGGTTTTTTATTGAATCGTTAAGTAACGATAATAACGAGTGTGAAGTACCGCCGAGCACGGAATGGCACGAATGGCGTAAGTAAACAAGTACTCTAAATTAAATAGTCAATTAGTAAAAATTGTTAATTGGTGAACGGTTGTACGGATTACGGAATATTGAACGAATAATATAACAAAGCTAGAAATAGCGGACTGGAATTGTTAATAACATTATAGAGCAATTATCTGCAGGGTCAGAGATAAAGGAGAATGGGAAATAAATATGAGAACGTACTCATCCACGAACAGACAGCACTGGTAGGCATGACAATATTTATATATGGAAACATTATTTTTACTTTTATTCTCATTACTCCTCTGCTGCACTGGGAGTGAAGAAATAGCATAGAATGCGTGCAGATGCTTATCATCCTGGCATGTCGTGAAAGTCGACTAAGGTACGGGTCCTCCCCAACATGGTGCGCTATCTGTATGGGCGATGGGCTGATCACCTGTCACCATACGGTTCATCATACCATCTTAGGACTAATTAATCGAACGTGGCCACAAGTAGTCTTGTGACTCTGCCCACCCCATTAGGGATTTCGGGCGTGATGCTATGTATGTATGTATGTATGTCTATTTTCATAATAAGCTTTGATGTAATGATTTAAAAAAGTATTAATTTAATTAAATTCTATTTTTATTATAACTTCTCACATAAGAAAGTATTTTATAACAATTTTTGGCCTTATTAATATGATTAACTTAATTTTCTATTAACATTTATAATGTTACATTTCCAGCCTAGCAAGGTTAACACGAGGATAAAGTCAAACCGTTTTATCTCCAAGTGCGTCTCTCTCACACTTGTGGCGACGAAAGAGATAGTCAGACAGAGAGATAAATGGGTTTAAATTATCCTCCTTTCTGGCATGCTAGGACCGCAGGGCCCTTAAGAACCATAAAATATACCTATTTATTAAAATCTGTACCACTACGGTTGCAATAAATGCTATGACTATGACTATGTGGCTCGGTAAGGGACTTAAAGGCACGTTTGTCCTTAGTCAAAAGTATGACTTTCCAATATATGTGTTAAAGCTCTTGATGGGCGTAATGGCCAAGTTATCCACGGCCGTTGGATAATTAGAGTACAGATGTAAAAGGAAGAAGAAAATTAGATCCACACAAATTTTAGCACCACGCTCTTGTTTGTTACCTATTTCATATTATCTACTTAGTTTATTTATTTTTTTATTATTTTGCTTGACGAACACGTTCTTTTAGTTTTTTAAATACAACCAGGTGACATCAAACCTATTAGAAACGTATCCAAGAATAAGACCCAAACGGTATTTTCTCGCAAACTGAATAGATCACTATACAATAGCACAATGCAAGGACGAATTTCGTTCACTCTATTAAAATGTTATTACAAATATATATGCAGTTCAAATCAACATGAGAAGCAAATTTAAAGTCTTATGTTCATGGGCGTAAAGCAGCAAATACTGTGATTGAGATAAAGGGAACTGCAGTGTATTTTTGCGACTTAGTGGGACATTTGTAATGGATATGAATGTATATGTATTATATAGTAGTTAGTAACGGTTGTATTTGCATTATAATGGAGAGATTGTATTAAGAACTAGTGGACCCGCCACAGCTTCGCCCGCGGTATTTTCCTTACTAACTTTATCACCCCTTTTTACTCCTTTAGGGATGGCATTTAAAAAGTCCCTCTTTTGTGCACCTTTAGGATACTCGAGAAGTGTCTCCTCAAAATTTCAAACCTCTAGGACCACCCGTTTAGGCTGTGCGTTCTCTATAAGTGAGTCACGGTACTGTTTTATATGTAAAGATAAGGTTAATTTTAGTTCTCATTCATTAAACTAAATCTATTTTAATAGGAGAAATCGACTAATATGATCGCCCAACGATTTAACATGGGCGCAGGGCGGGCGGCAGGAGCAGGAGAAGTGACCCATTTACATACTCGCGCTGCCCACTTCCATGCCCACATCCCTGCTCAATTCGGCTGCATGGGCAACGCAAGTAGCAGCGGCAGGAGCAGGAGAAGTGACCCATTTACATACTCGCGCTGCTTACTTCCGTGCCCACTTCCCTGCTCACTTCAGCTGCATGGGCAACGCGAGTAGCAGGACAAGTGACCCATTTACATTTACTCGCGCTGCCCACTTCCATGGCCACTTCCCTGCTCACTTCGGCTGCATGGGCAACGCGAGTAGCAGCGGCAGGAACAGGAGAAGTGACACATTTACATACTCGCGCTGCCCACGTCCCTGCTCACTTCGGCTGCATGGGCAACGCGAGTAGCAGCGGCAGGAGCAGGAGAAGTGACCTATTTACATACTCGCGCTGCCCACTTCCATGCCCACTTCCCTGCTCACTTCGGCTGCATGTAAATGAGAATATATAAACTAAATTAAACTGTCCATTTAATCACGATTGTCCCGGATTTCAAGAAGTCGGCTTATTTCGTATGCCCATGTTTGGTTTAAACTGAGGGTTAATAAATATACCATACAGCTCTAATTCTAATCTTATCTTACCTTTTCATTACATCTCATTATATACTTCATTGAATCTATTCTCGATCAATCACAAAGCCAAGGGTCTAAAGCCACAACAATCGATTGTTGACCCAAGATCATATCGATTTCTTGTGATCTATTGAATTGATCTGCATCAAAAAAATATGGGGGAAATATGTAAAGGTGCGTTTCTTTAGTACCTAGTTAATTGTCTGTTGCTGGCTTTGTTATGGTTTAAAAGTAATGGTTTCGTAAACTTAAATAATCGTTTTTACATACATACATACATAGCACCACGCCCGAAATCCCTAATGGGGTGGGCAGAGCCACACGACTAATTGTGGCCACGTTCGATTAATTAGTCCTAAGATGGTATGATGAACCGTGGTGACAGGTGATCAGCCCATCGCCCATACAGATAGTCCACCATGTTCGAGAGGACCCGTCCCTTAGTCGACTTTTACGATATGCCAGGATGATAAGCATCTGCACGCATTCTATGCTATTTCTTCACTCCCAGTGCAGCAGAGGAGGAGTGTTTTTTAACCATATTAATGAACAAACCTTAAGGTAAACTAACGGATTTTTTAAGAAATTTTTTGAAACAGTCTCGACTGAGTGCTTCATAAAGCGAACTCATTCGTCTAGCACACCTACTAGCCACAATTTCAAGAATTTCACAAAGACATCTGCAAGCAGCCATCTCGGAACATTCGCGTTCTATTTTTAAATATTCGAAACAAGGAAAGCACCAGATGCAAGCGGCAGGTACCAAAACAGCCAGCATCATGTTGCAAATTATATTGCTCGGCCGAGTTGAAACGCGCTCTATTCTCAAGACCTTTCGAAGTGGGTGGGTATTTTTAATTTGGTAGAGTGCCGCCGAAAACCACAGCTTGCTGCGACAGATGTATTGCACCGGCACAAGGAAGCCATGCACAAAGTGAGCACGTGCTTGTTTGAAAAAAATTGCATGCGGGCACAAGTTGTCCTCCATATTGCACCTTTGAGTGAAAAAATGGAATTAGTCGCGCGTGATTTCTTGTAATTTTGGCGGCGTTTAGCAGCTGCCTTTATCATTATTCCTGAACATAACAGCGCGTGCGTATAATAATTTGTCATGATTATAAATATACATAGTAATTCTCTTGATATCTTTAAAGTAAGAGGGAATAGGCATTTTTTGGGCAAGCATGTTCCAGCCTAGACCCTGTCTACGCTGCGCTATAAAAAAACCGGACAATTGCGAATTAATTTCGCGTGGAGAGGGTTTCGTGATTATATGAAATTTCCAGTTACTTTAAATATTATACTGTAGATTTCTTATAGGTTTTCTTGTAATCTATAATTTTCGCCTATTTTCTTATATAAGTTCAAAATTATTATATATATTTGGGCCCCCGTGTATAAAATTCATTGACTTACGTTACACGTCCCTATTGCGTTCACTGATTTACATATGTATACCAAATTTCAACTCAATCGGTCCAGTGGTTTCGGAGCAAATTGGCTGTGACGGACAGACAGAGACACACGAGTGATCCTATAAGGGTTCCGTTTTTTCCTTTTGAGGTACGGAACTCTAAAAACGATATCTACTTTGCAAATACTCATTAATAAATATTGGATCCATTTTCTTATTGCACGATAAAGTTTACAGAGCCCACACTGACCACTTTCATTTCCAAAACATTCGCAATTTCCCTCTTAAAATTAAGCTTTTGTTTAATAAGTACACAAATATTTAACGACGCACGTAGAAACACTTGCGAACACTACAATTATCTTCCCTTCGATCGGTAATGATCACAAATATTATCCCGGAAGCTGAACAAGGCTCAGTGTCAGACCACCCACCCTGGATCCTGAGTGACACAAACGACACGTCGGGAGGCAAACAGTATACGGGCGACGACATTGAAATTTTGGGGACATGGAATCTTGATAAGGGGTTTGATTTCTTTTTACCCAACTGCGCAAGCAAGGGTAATGTGTTTCGCACATATGTATGTCTGCATCTTTGTACGCGCTTAGAAGCAAACGCTTGGAGTTTCTGTAGTGGTAGAGTCAAACAGTAATCCTCACTAGATGATTACTATTCGAATGGGCCGGCTCGACCGGGGTAGTACCACACTCTCACAGAATATCGGCGTAAAGTAAAGCTTGCTATTGCGTTTCGTACGGTGAGTGACGAGATCCGGAGGCCTATTCCGTCATCCCCATCCCATCCCCATTCCCCATCCTCCCTAGACTGGCAACGCATTGGCAGCACCTCTGGTGTTGCAGATGTCCATGGGCGGCGGTGACCACTTTCCATCAGGTGGGCCGTCAGCTCGTTTGTCAATCAAATGACATTTAAAAATAGTAGTTTATGCAACGGTTGCATAATGATAGGCCTTAAAACACTAGTGCGGTTTTATGAAACGAGCTTTTAGCGAGTTTCATAATAAGATCGCACGTGTGTTTTAAGGCCAAATTATGCAGAGTTGCATACATAACTTTATCTACACACATATTATAAATCCTCCATGATGGGTTCAGAAACAATATTTTCTGGCAACAAGTTATTTGTTGCAATCGTGGTTGCATATTTCCGATATCCGGCGCATTTTCACATCACACACACTCCGAGAAGACTACTTACTATTCATATTTTCAACTAAAATGTAAATTACAAACAACTTTTTCTATTCAATTCAACAAAATTCTACTTTCATTCAGCAATACGTCAACATAATGGCGGCCGTCCGTCAAGACCATTTTTTTTTTAAATCATAGACAAACGGATGAAGTCTCTATTCTCACGTCACTCAAGACCAATATTGTGCAGTTTATATTAAAAAAACATACTGAATTGACGTTTCGTATCAATAACTGTTTTAATATCTATGGATACTAGAATAGAGACCCACTTGAGTTTGACAGCTGTTCCAAATTTAATCTCATTTCTTTACTAAAAACGATAAAGAAGTCATGTTATTTCTTCATCGCAGCACTGGTTTTTCCTAATTGGTTGTCAAAATGGTGGTCATTTCCTATGGTTTTTGATTAACCAATGGAGGTTTTATGATATGGGTGTAGATAAATATATATATAGACGAGGTTGTTCGTCGTCTTCAATATCGCTAATGATATAAATTACGTAAATAATTTTTAAACACATGTATAAACAGTAGTGGAATTTAGAAAAAGGAAAAGTAGTTTAGACGAAGGAGATTGATTACTTAACCTAACCTATCTAAAAGAAAAACAAAATTAGCAGTGTTAAGAGGAGTGTGAACCTACGGCTTTTCATACAAAAGGCGATAACGATTTCCACCCCTTAAATGTTAACCGACGATGACCAATTTTTGGTAGGTTGTCATTCAGAATAAAATCTAGGTCTATACGTTTTGATTTTTTCACTATACTCAATAAATTCAGTTTTATTGCTGTTTTAGTATTCTCATACAAAACTATATTCGGCGATTATTTGACTTAGTTGATCTTTTTTGAATATCCAAAAAACGTATAGACCTAGATTTTGGTCTGAATGACAACCTACCAAAAATTGGTCATCATCGGTTAAAATGAAAGGGATGGAAATCGTTATTGCTTTTTGTATGAAAAGGGTGATTTTTGCCGTTGGTTCACAGTCCCAGTCTCTATAGTCAGAACTATTTTTTAATTGATCGTCGGTCAAAAGTAGTTTTGATCAATAAAGATTGTCTTAATCAATTTAAAACTTTTGTGAGACATTATGAATTACTTGAAATAGACAAGGCTTTACTCATGATTTATTGTCAGAAATGGTCCGACATGTTTCGAACTCGTATGGAGTACTTCTTTTGGGGTAAACATGCTGGACTATTTCTGACAATAAATCGTGAGTAAACCCGTGTGTATTTCATGTATGTAGGTATTCATTGTTGACCTTGATTAAAGACGGTGAGTTTTATATCTATACTAGCTGGTGCCCGCGACTTCGTCTGCGACGAATAATAATTTAGGGTAACCTATGTACTTTTAAACCTTCCCTAGACCTCCACGAACATTTCAAGACTAAGATAAGATAAATCCGTTCAGCCGTTCTCGAGTTTTAGTGAGACTAACGAACAGCAATTCATTTTTATATATATAGATGTAAAACATTTATTATGAATACTAGCGACACAATCGCTTCAATAATGTCATTGTTACATGACGAATTACAATTTCAATTGGCATTATTTTGAGAAATTGTATTGATTAACATGACGGAGCACAAAAAAATATTCATACCTATACAGGAATGCTCCGAGCAACAGCAGGTGATCATACAATTTAGTACATACAATAAAATGTAAATAATATTTGAACAAAGATCGCATGTTAAATGTTCTGAATTAATTCAGAATATTGACATTGACAGTAAGGCCGGTCTTACACGGCCAGCTAGAAGCAGTCGTCATGAACGACCGCTTCAAGCTGCGACTGCATAGCGAACTACAATCTTTTATTTATTGACATACACGTGATCGCTTGAGCAGCCGCGACCGGAGCGGCCACCAACATGGCGAAATTTTGTCGTGCGGTCGAGCAGTAGCAAGATACTGACTGCTCTCGACACTAAACTTATTGATATTGAATTTATGCTTGGCGTCCTAACTCCGATGTGCTCAATAGGATACCTTTAGGTATGCTAAGTGTATAATCCTCGTAGGTTGTAGATCAATTAGAGCCTGGCCACATGGCCAGGCCTTTAGGTTCGGCATTGAATTCAGTCGAAGCCGCGAAGGTCGTCAGAGACTACCAGTGTAGGTAAGAAAAAAGCGCAGTTATCGTCCTCCACCCGTCTCCCCTCCGCAGCAATGACTGCTCAAACAATTGATAATGACTGCTCAAGCGATCTGTATTATGTTATTCAACGAATAAACTGCTCGAGCTGCCCGTGTATAGCCGGACCGCCTTTATTGATCGAGAAATAATATACTGAATGTAGCAAACTCTTTTGTATGAAGTATGAGGCGTAGTTTAATAAGTCTCCAGGTTACTAGTTATTATGGTAATTTTAGTTTTAATTAATGGAACTCTTAATTAAACGCTGGTGTAATTTATAACAGTGTTTAACTATGATAAAGCTATTAACACGATTGGCTGAATTTTACATACCAATGGATGTCAAGGTGCTATAAATTTAACATTTACGTATAAAAAGCCAACTACAGCATTTTTTTAATTAATATAGAATGTAGCGTTAATGACTCCGAATCTCACAAGTAGAACGTGATACGTAATTCTGAACTTTTTAATTCAGTATTCAATGTTAGGTAACATTATGAATTGTGTTAAGAGGCGTATCACTTGAATAATCAAGAAACACGTGAAATTTGCAACGTTGCCAGTGCTTCTATTCGGGAACGTCCAAGCGATATTGTTGCGGCCCGCGAGCAAGACTCGCATCCCACTCTTACGCATTACGCATCGTGCGGAAGAGTGGGATGAGAATTTCTCTAGCGCATCGCTACAATATCGCTTGGACGTTCACGAATAGAGTCGCAGGTCAGCTTTGTAATAAGCCACCTAATTACTCATTTTATAATAGAGTTGAATACCTACCTAATTTAAAAATAATGAATATTCATATTTATACTAATTTATAAATTCAAAAGCAACTCTGTCTATCTGTCTGTTACATTTTTACGCTTAAACTACTGAACCAAGTAACCGGTCAAGTTTGGTATGGAGATAGTTTAAACTCTGGGAAAGGACATAGGCTACCTTTTTTAAGACAACCACCCCCTAAAAGCGTGGAATAGGGGCTGAAAAATTTGTTATTACAAGTTCGTGCGTGCCTAATCAGACCCCTAATATGAGGGAAAAAATCAAAAGTCGTAATATTTTAAAGATATATTTCCATTAAACAGGTAAATGTTAATGTTTATACTATACTAGAGGACCCGCTACAGCTTCGCCCGCGGTAGCTGCCATTCAAAATGTATCAACCGTTATCAGGGATGGAATTTCTAAAAATCCCTCCTTAGTGCGCCTCTACGGTACTCGAGGAATGTCTCCTCCAAATTTCAAATCTCTAGAACCACCCGTTTAGGCTGTGCGTTGTCTATAAGTGGGTCACGGTACTGTTTTTTATGTATAACAGATTTTAATCAACAATATACCAAAGTTAGTAGGTATACTTTTATTTGCCATCATCTTCTATTTATAACGAAGGTACTTCATTGAAAATGCCAACAAAAACTACAACAGATGCTGCGGACACAAGAGCAAGTGTAGTTTTAGTGCAAGTATAATTTAGTGCAAGCGGTAATTTGGGTGCATCTGAAAGTTGAGCCCGCGGTGACAAGGTGCACCAGCCACGCATACTTGCATTCAATTATTATGATTATACCGCGAATTATTTATGAGGAGACTGCCCGCGAGTTCGCACGTGGTTTATGTTTAAGCTGAACTTTAAGTTTCGATTAGAGCTTTAAAAAAAATCGGCCAATTCACAAAGACTTTAATACTACAAGAAAAATGGGGTAAATTTTGAAAATGGTAAGTAATTAAGGTATTTAATTTATTATCTCGATTATGGTTATTCATTAAAATTATCTAAAATTCAAGATCGCTGTCGTCAATTAAGAAGACTTCGCCTTCAGGGTAATTTTGAATGTTTCTGCATGGGGAGTGTCTTCAAGGCAAATGAAGAAAAAGAACCGGACAACTGCGACTTAAAAGTCGCGTGGAGAGGGTTCCGTTTGGTACATGATCATCTGAAATTTCCTATGTTACTTTAAATATCATAGACTTCTAATAGGTTTTCCTGTAATCTATAGATAAAAGACTATTTTCTGTATTTTTAGGCCCTGTAGTTTAGGAAATAAAGAGGGGGGGGGAGGGGGGAATGGTAAATTTTCGCCTATTTTCCTAAATAACTTCCAAACTGTTTATTTTAAAATTCCAAAAAATATATATTTAAGATCCTTACTATATATATAATAGCCCTTTCACATGATATGTCACACGATATACATAGTTTGCAAAAGTATTTTATTTTATTATCTAATTTACCTCCCAAAAGTAGCCCCACGTTTAAAATTCATTAATTTACGTCACGCGTCCGTGTTGCGGTCACCGACTTACATATGTATACGAAATTTCAACTGAATCAGTCCAGTAGTTTCGGAGCAAGTTAGCTGTGACAGACGGACAGACAGACAGACAGACACACGAGTGATCCTATAAGGGTTCGTTTTTTTCCTTTTGAGGTACGGAACCCTAAAAAGGCATGTAGGTATAAGTACATTTTTTTACACACTTGATGCAATGTTTACCTAGTTTATCCTGGAAATTAAGTGTCATCAAATGAAAAAAACGAGCACAACCCAAAAAATTCAGACTACATCAACTATATTGGTTAATTATGGAACCGCGTCCCGTTACCGGACAGGTGCGGTTTCGGCGCACGCGTCGGTCGGATTACCACAAAAATATTGCTTATGGTTGTATGGTGCTTATGTTCTCATACTATCAAGATAAGGCTTATTTTTACTTGATTCAGAGGTCTCCCCGCATGCTCGCGGCCCTCGAATTAAAACCACGATAAGAAAGCTTACATTGAAGTTCTTAAGTCATTAAGAAAGGGTATATTATTGCTTAAATTATAGGTTTAATATGGTTGTATACCATGCTAGTGCTGTCACTAATTGATATTCGGAAACGCATGTTGCCCTTTATTTTACGAGGTTGTCACTAGTGTTTCGTGGGTTGTGGCTAGTGGTTTATTTACAATTAATAATTTATATACATTGTGATAAATATTGAGGACTTTGTACAGACTGTATATATTCCTACTGTATATACTTGGGATACGCAAGAATTAATAATATTTGTTAACTATTAAACTACAAGATACCGCTTTATTGCACTTAGGTAATTGTATGGTTCTTATTTATCGACTTCTCTTTTAAAATTACTCATACTCATACTCATTTATTCATACTATTATTTAATATAGGTAAATACAATCAATATTGGTTGGTACGGTTGATTTAATTAATATTAAATAGAATAGGTTTAATTAATTACATTTCGTAAACAGACGGTGACATATTTTTGTTACGGGAATTTTGTTAATTTAATTATAATAAAGAAAATATATTTAAGATCCTCACAATAAGCCCTTTCATTTGATATGTCACACGACACAGGTTGCATAACTTTTATTTTTATTTTTTTAATTTACCCCCCGAAAGTGGCCCCCATGTTTAAAATTCATATATTAACGTCACGCGTCCGTGTTGCGGTCACCGACTTACATATGTATACCAAAGTTCAGCTCAATCGGTCCAGTAGTTTCGGAGCAAATTGGTTGTGACAGACGGACAGACAGACGCACGAGTGATCCTATAAGGGTTTCGTTTTTTACTTTCGAGGTACGGAACCCTAAAAACCCTACTTAAATGCTATATTTTCTTACAACAAACAAGTCTTTCACGTTGTATTTTTGTAACAAAATGTAACCCTAACAAAGTACTTGTGATAACAAACAGACGTGCTCCGTACATCAAGCTACCGTATTAAGAACCACAAATAACCAGAATAACAAGTAAAGGGTAAATCTGATCATTAAGCCCGCCATCTGCATCGTCTTGGCATCTGCCTCTTTCACCCTTTACGCAAAAAACGGGGTAGTTTTCACGGTTGAAAAATGATTTGAAGTAAAGAACATGAAGTTGGCGGGTTTTTTTGATCGAAAATGGCGTTGCCGTACGCGCTATGTCGCCTGGGTAACGTAGCTGGATACAGAAAACAAAAAACCGGCCAAGTGCGAGTCGGACTCGAGTACGAAGGGTTCCGTACCATTATCTATAATCAAGCAACAAAAAAAACACGTTTGTTGTTATGAGCCCCCTTTAAATATTTGTTTTTAATTTTTAATTTAATTATTTATTCTTAAAGTGAATATATAACTAAATATTCTTTGAATATTTCAAGCGTCTACCTGTTGCCATGCTATTATTAATATCGAGCAAAAACGAGCAAGAAAATCACGTCTGTTGTATGGGAGCCCCCTTAAATATTAATTTTATTCTGTTTTTTAGTGTTTGTTGTTATATCGGCAACAGAAATATATAATCTGTGAAAATTCCAACTTTCTGCCTGGTGACAGACGGACAGAAGGATGGATGGACGGCGGAGCCTTAGTAATAGGTTCCCGTTTTTGCTCTTTGGGTACGGAACCCTAAAGATCACGTTGTTGTATGGGAGCCCCCTTATGTATTTATTTTATTCTGTCTTTCAGCATTTGTTGTCATAGCGGAAACAGAAATACATCATCTGTGAAACTTTCAACAAACTATCACGGTTCATGAGATACAGCCTGGTGACAGACGCACAGACAGAATAAGGTCCCTTTTTGCCCTTTGAGTACGGAACCCTAAAAAACGGAATGTTTTCTTAAAGTATTCAACAACTTCATCCTTCGTTGTTACAACTTCAACTTGCACGACAAGCTGAATGTGCAGTCGGAGCGTAGTGGTCGAACGGACTGCTCGAGCGAAACGCCGTGTGATCAAATCTCGGCTCGCACCTTTGAATTTTTAAGAACTCGTGTGAGAAGTGTGCGAAGTTTAATTGAATATTTACCATGAGTATTTTGGTCATCATAATTTGGAAAAAAAAAAACGTTATTCCGCCAATTGGTAATATCAATTTGACGTTTTCGTGATAGAAAAACAGGGTATTACCATTAATAATTTAGTTTGTATAGGTTACCTTTCTTCTCATCCAAACTTTGACGGATTTAAATATTTGCCTTTCGCCGTGTTACATACTGTATATATAATTACGTATAGTTAGAATCGCGGTGACTATGAAAACCTCATGCTATTAAACTAAATATACCTATCTCTAATCCTTAAAAATATAAACGCAGCCGTTCACAATATAAGAAAACAACAAATCATTTTGTTGAATCGATAAGTCATAATTTGACTTTGACCTTGATTGTTATTTTTCTTTTTCGTAACTTTTTCGAAACATTGCATCCAATCTGAAACAGTCGTCTAAATTTAAAATTCCCTAAACTTAAAATAAGTAACATCAATCTCGATTTTATACAGCATCAAGCTGTCGAAATCGAGTTTGACATTTCTCATTTCAAATTTAGAGACTCTTAAATTTGCGAACATACTTTCGAATTGGCCCCATTATAAACCTTATTTATTTGCTGATAGTACAAGTAAAATAGTAGTTTATCTACACCCATATCATAAAACCTCCATTGGTTAATCAAAAACCATAGGAAATGACCACCATTTTGACAACCAATTAGGAAAAACCAATGCTGCGATGAAGAAATAACATGACTTCTTTATCGTTTTTAGTAAAGAAATGAGATTAAATTTGGAACAGCTGTCAAACTCAAGTGGGTCTCTATTCTAGTATCCATAGATATTAAAACAGTTATTGATACGAAACGTCAATTCAGTATGTTTTTTTAATATAAACTGCACAATATTTGATCTCGAGTGACGTGAGAATAGAGACTTCATCCGTTTGTCTATGATTTAAAAAAAAAATGGTCTTGACGGACGGCCGCCATTATTGACGCGCCGCGCCGCGTTGACGTTTTGCTGAACGAAAGTAGAATTTTGTTGAATTGAATAGAAAAAGTTCATGTGTAATTTACATTTTAGTTGAAAATATGAATAGTAAGTAGTCTTCTCGGACTGTGTGTGATGTGAAAATGCGCCGGATATCGGAAATATGCAGCCACGATTGCAACAAATAACTTGTTGCCAGAAAATATTGTTTCTGAACCCATCATGGAGGATTTATAATATGTGTGTAGATAAAGTTATGTATGCAACTCTGCATAATTTGGCCTTAAAACACACGTGCGATCTTATTATGAAACTCGCTAAAAGCTCGTTTCATAAAACCGCACTAGTGTTTTAAGGCCTATCATTATGCAACCGTTGCATAAACTACTATTATGCAACGGTTGCAAATCCTCCATGATGGTTTCAGAAACAATATTTTCTGGCAACAAGTTATTTGTTGCAATCGTGGCTGCATATTTCCGATATCCGGCGCATTTTCACATCACACACACTCCGAGAAGACTACTTACTATTCATATTTTCAACTAAAATGTAAATTACACACAACTTTTTCTATTCAATTCAACAACAATTCTACTTTCGTTCAGCAAAACACCAACATGGCGGCGTCCTCCGTCAAGACCATTTTTTTTAAATCATAGACAAACGGATGAAGTCTCTATTCTCACGTCACTCGAGATCAAATATTGTGCAGTTTATATTAAAAAAAAACATACTGAATTGACGTTTCGTATCAATAACTGTTTTAATATCTATGGATACTAGAATAGAGACCCACTTGAGTTTTGACAGCTGTTCCAAATTTAATCTCATTTCTTTACTAAAAACGATAAAGAAGTCATGTTATTTCTTTATCGCAGCACTGGTTTTTCCTAATTGGTTGTCAAAATGGTGGTCATTTCCTACGGTTTTTGATTAACCAATGGAGGTTTTATGATATGGGTGGAGATAAAGAAATTTCAAATATAGAATTCCTGTAAAAATATGCGCTTCTGCAATCACGCTAATACATGTATGTACCTATATCTATTGGCTGATGATAAGGAAATGCATGAAAATACTCCCCGAACAATTGAAATTCTACTATTCAAAATTTGTAGAAATGGCTATTTAGGGCCGGCATTTCCGTTATATATCCGGCCCAATTCTAAAATTATGAACAGGAAAATTTATTAATAGCTGAGTCACACGTTTAAATAGAGCGCCTGTTTACTCATACTAGTGATCTATTAACCTTGCCAAATATTTCAAATTCCTGATCACTACGTGAAAAGATATTTGTGTCTATTTTACTATGGAGACATTTTGTATTATAATTAAGCTGTAAGTAATTTAGATTGTTCAAAGTAATCTAGTAAACTAGATTGTTTTTGCTCTTACGCATGGATTTCCAAATCATTCAAAGAGATTTTTTTGTTTCCAAGTCGGCCACTTCAATCCCCCAGAAAGAGTTATCTGGAAGTTTAACACTGAACAGGGATATTTATTCCTATTTTAGTTTTACCTCACGACCATCTTTTGACCGAAATTCGAAAGTGTGTTCGAAATTTAAAAGTAGCTTAATTTCAAATAAGAACCGTCAAACTTGATTTTGACAGCTTTGTGATAAGCAAATTCGAGTTTGACGTTGCTTATTTTATGTTTAGGCAATTTCAAATTAAGAAGACGAGACCAAGACACCAGTTCGAATTCGACCCACTGTTGATAAAAACGTTCTCCGCGCACATTAATTTACTATCCTTGCATTCGAGATAAGAACCAAAAACGAGACTTAAAATAAATGTTGTAATCCACCTGCCTTCTGCATTAGCCGCGGTTTTTTGTCAGCAAGGTGTTTTCAAACTTTGCGTCAGGATTTCGAACATCAACGTGCTTCTGGTTTTAAATTAAAAACGCCTTATTTTATATGACAATACATTTATTATTTGGTAAAAAACGAGTATGTAGTAACCCTTATTCGCTGAGAGTGGTGACCGGTGAGTAGAAACAAAACGCGATATTACTTATTTATTTACAGTAAGGTGCACAAGTGCACCAACGGTAGGAAATTATTTAAGATAAATAATACATCATTTGAAAATCATACTTTTATAAATAAATCTCGGCATTTCTAGAAAGTGTTTTATCTTTGTGCATAAAACTAAACCTAACTATATGTTTGCCAAAATAGTAAAATGCATATATCTTCAAACAGTAATTAAATTACCCAATTTATATGATAAACTAGCAATAATAAGTATACAGTTACTCGTGTGATATATTTTACTAATAATATTGATTTTCAAGACAATTCGTGTGTAAAATGCGTCTAGTATGTTTGCGCCCTAAGTCCTTCATGACGCGTATATTTATTTTCTAATAATAGCACATAATGAGCAGTTAACTCACCTTTTTACGCTAACTCCGATACCTTTTGCAATAGTTTATTAGTAATAGATCGGTAGAAGGTATACCTAGTTGTAACTCACAGAAATGTACGGTATGTGTACATGTACATCAATATTAATGTGTAGTAAATGCCTACTTGCAGCGTTACACTGTTGCCTTTAGAAAAAAAACACTTGACATTTACGTATCTGTATTTTAAAACAAAACGCACATCCGCTGTATTTCCCGCCAAAAATCGAAAGTGTAACTGTCCGATTGAATTTCAAAATACGAACGCTGTCATGATTTAAATGGAACGATCAATTTAAAAACTTTCCCGCCTTTTGTAAGTGCAGTGAACTTCAATCCATTGATTCGTTAATGGCGGGTAATAAGTTTATTAATGTACCGAGGAAGATGTGTCTGTGGTAATTGATTATGCTCGTTTTCGCGCCTCGCCGTCTCAAGGCAACGTGGTTATACTTTTTTTAATTAAAAGTAGTTACAATTTAGGCTTTGGCATAACTTGCTAGCTTTGTAAAACTTATTTGATCTGCGAAATTCAGCTGTTATAGGGAACTTTTGCCTTTATTAACCAGAAGAACTAAAATTTGCATAACTCGACCAGAAATTCTTGACAGAAACAGTAAATGCCAACAACATTTTTGACGCCGAAATCGTTAATAAGAATTGTTTTGCGTACTTCGTTGCAATATGGCCGGCGAGCAGGTGATCAGCGGGCAGCTGCGCGCGCATCAAGGTTACCCTCCCCCCGTGTTTACTTACCCCCGACCCCTGATAAGTGTTAGTGATGTTCTTATTAGCAATATGAGGGTATTTTTTATAAGGCCTAGGCTGTTTGTGGCAAGCATTTTTTAAATTTTGAGTGTGTGTGTTAAATTAAAAAACACACAATCAATTAAAATTCTATTTGCATAAATGTAGGCGTAAAATGACGTACCTAATATTAATGTCGCACACCGTATTATGTATTGTTTTTGCTTAATATTCTAAATTAGTAAATACGTAAATATATTTTGCGAATATAACATAAGCATTCAATTAAATTAAAATGCCGCTTAAAATGTGCCTAAGAATAATTATAAGAATGTTTTTTTACATAATTTTTTTTACAAGAAACATTTTAAGTAGATTTGAGGCATGTAATACTTAAACGACTTTTAGATAGGTACATACAATTTTAGTTTTGATTTTAGCTATACCTAACTTTCTTCTTACAACTATTTGAGTCAGACTGTCAAAAGCACAAAACAAAACACATATAGTACAGCTATACATACTTACAAATTATAGTCATGAAAAGAGCGTTCCAATGATATATGTTCGATCATTATGGGTGGTTGGGACGCGTCTCAAACATTTCGTTCGAAATGGAAATACAAAAAAGTTTATTTGGTGCTTAACACAAAAAGAAAAATTAACAATAAAATATCGTATTGCAGCAATAAATTAACGAAAAACTAGCCCATGTATATTATGTCGAGTGGTACCCTTGTATGTAGCCGCGTCTGTCGAGCAGAGAGTGGTTGCTTCCAATCCCGGCACGTACCTACTTGTTAGTTTCAGAAATGGGTCAAAATCGGATTGCATGATTAGACTCGAATAAACTAGACATCTCCACTGTCATATTGCAAGGACTGCTTCTATTCTTTACATTACTTCTCTGTGGACTAACCCCACTAACTACACATAGGACTAAGGTTTAAGAGGCTTTTACACACGCGGATATTTTTACATGAAATGCGTAACCTATGAGTTCTATCTCACCTGATAGTAAGTGACGATGAGGTCGTCGATGGAGCGGGCTTGAGTCGGCATTGGACGTCGGAAATACAAACGCAAGCGCACTTTCTAACAGCACTTTTACACTATAAAAATAAATAGAGACAAACAACTCGCAACAACTGAGCGTGAAATTTCGCGTTGTGTAAAGGCCCTTAGATCGATATCGATAGTCCCAGCTCCCCTAGCCCACGTGGCTGCGCGCACGCAGCTCGTGCTGATAACAGCACCCTCTCGAGGTCACGGTAAAGGTGTTCCTGCAGTTTTACGATGTACAATAACCATGATATGGCTAGATGATACGTATAGCCTCTATGTACCCATTTTGTGATTGGCGTGTATTATGATGGACACAAATAAAGGGTATCCTAATTTGAGCTGTTGAGTGGGACGCTATTTATTTATCAAATGGCCAGACCCCAGGGCGTCTATTCGGGAACGTATAAGCGATACTGCAGCGACCCGCGAGCGAGACTCGCATCTCGCTCTTACGCATTACGCGTCGTGCGGAAGAGTGGGATGAGAAATCTCGCTAATGAGTCGCTACAACATCACTTAGCGTTCCCGAATAGACGCGCAGGATGAAAACAAAGCGATGATACGATTCCGACTCTAACGGGAATCGAACTCTGAAGCTCCGAAATCCAACATAGGAACCACAAAGCTAACCAAACGATCAAACATGGATACCTGGATAAAGTGGAATTTTTGCAATAAACCAGGATCGATTCCTCGTCTCAAAAGTAATAGTCAATTGTGTGACCTTGTCTTGCAGTATGGGGTGTCAAATAAAGATCTATTGCCATAGGTCGATATCGATAAACCCTTCCCTAGTCCACTTCATTGCACGCACGCAGCTCCTCGTTCCGATAACAGGGCTGGTATTCGGGACTACTAAGTGATTTACTAATATCGCAAATAAAATGCCAAAACCGCGAATGTGAACGTGAATCACGTACAGAACAACCACACATTCGCGGTTTTGTCATTTTACTGACGATATAGTCACTTCGCAGTCCCGAATAGGAGCCCAGGCTATGCAGCACCGGGGTGTTTCAGCTACGCAGAAAAGCACAGAAACAAAAAAAATCTCTCTAAACATACGTGGATTATGGCGAGCCGATACGTCTAACTAACAGTTAAAGGGTTTAATGTCTCGGTTAAACTCTCCCACAATTATCATCGAACTTCACAACCAGGTAAGTTCGTTTGATTACCAATTATTTTATAACAAATCTCGTCTTTCATTTCATCCGACAATCATAAATTGACCCGCGCGCTCATAGGCATTATGCGGAGTGTATCTACGCGGTAGCAGCTGCGTCGAATACGACCAAGTTCAAAGGCACATACGAACATGCAGTTTATACGCACTGACGGGTCAAATTAGGCTCGCCGGCGAATTCATGAACGAAGAGTCGTTTAACAAAATCACACCCCAGCGGCCATAGCAAGGTTGACACAAGGATTAGTTAAACCGGGTTATCTCTAAGCGCGTCTTTCTCACACTAGTGCCGACGAAAGAGATAGAGAGATAAACGGGTTTAAATTATCCCGTTGTCTGGCACGCAGGGCCGCTGTGGTTTTTTCTAACGCGCAGTGCGCAATGAGACCGTGGCTGTCGCAGCGCTGTGCACTAGTGTGACCCGCAATTTTTATTTCGGGGTTCCTCTCCGCAAGACCTCTTGAAATTTGCGATTATTTTAAACCTAAGATAAAACTATATCTTTAGGGTTCTACCGATCTTCGAAGTTTTGAAAATTCATTCATTATCATGGCAAAAGCTTGGAAATTGTCGACTTTCCTTGTCACTCAAAATCTTTGGAATAATTTGTTAAACTGGTAAGAGAGGCCTTACAAAGTGTAACTGGCGCTACTTCTAGAGATGGCTTTATTAGAAACAGGTTGCAATGTCGAACGGAAATGCTTAATTTTGGACACAAAAATAGGTTTCTATTCTAAGTTTTAGTAATTGATTATAATCTCTTTTTTGGTTTATTTTGTTTCCTTGTAGTTTGTTTCATTAATTCCACTATAAAATACCTTTTACCTAAACTTGATTCTTGTATTATTTTAGCCATATGGTTAGTCAGTAAGAAACTAAAATTAACAAAGTTCCAAAGTTCGGTAGAGCTCTCGACAGACACGCATTTCTAGTATTTTTTTTTACCTTTTTCGTAATTTGTGTAGAACTACGCAAATCTTGACGCCTCTTGTAACAGTGAAACTTGAAAAAACAAGTGCGAGTTAAACTCGCGTGGAGAGGGTTCCGTTCCGTACATGATTATCTGAAATTTACTAGGTTACCTTAAATACCATAGACTTCTTATAGGTTTTCCTGTAATCTATAGGCAAAGATCTATTCTCTGTATTTTTTTCAAAATTTTAGCCCCAGTAGTTTCGGAAATAAGGGGGGGGGGGGGGGAATGGTCATTTTCCGCCTATTTTCCTGAATAACTTCTAAACTATTTTACTTAAAATTCCAAAGAAAATATATTTTAGATCCTCACAATAAGCCCTATTCTTCTGCGACCGTAACATACAAGACAGAAAGATAAGTTTAAACTCGTTTATCTCTATGACTATCTCTTTCGTCGGCATTAGTGTGAGAGAGACGCACCTAGAGATAAGACGGTTTAATTTATCGTTGTGTCTTGCATGTTAAAGCCGCTGGGGGGTTATTCCTGCGTCAGTGACGAACTCACTTGATGTAACGTCACGTCAGATACACATTTTTAATCTCAGATATGACTTCTTTATTAGGCCAGAATTGGAGGGCAAGGAAAAGTAAAGAGGAGTGCTTTCACCACTTTAACAAGTTACATAATTCAAGCAAAATTAGCTTTTTTGCCAATGGCTTAAGAATCTTGACGCTGACTTGTGGTGGTTTATGTAGAAGTCATGGTGCAGTAAGTCTCGGAAGTCGCTGGATTCTTCGAGCATCAAGCGGGGCGCGCCGCGTGACCGCACTGACTTGTGAGCACGGCGGACACGGAGACAGAATCTGCTTGCTATGAGTTTATATTTATTTAATTATTTGACAAAAACACATGAAAGTTTACAGTACAAAACCAAAACACTTAGGGCCTGTGCACACCACGTTTTTAAACGCGCCGTTGACGCGCGTTTGTAGCGATACAGACGCGATGCGCACTGTTTTGTAGGATAAAAAGCGTTTATAAAACGTGGTGTGCACAGGCCCTTACACATTAATTAATTACAGATTATCATAAAAAAATTAAAAATATAAAAGTTGTATATAAATAATAAAAATAATCATAGTATAAAAAGAAAAGAAAAACATTATGTCAACAATTAATAATAATTACACATATTTATAAATTTATTCGCGATTGTTAGGAAACAGCATCACTCATCTCACAAGTACTCCCAAGCTATATTGAACTAGCAGGTCTGTTGTAGGACAGCTACGATATGTTCAGGAAATCCTAATCTCTGCTATTCCGTCCTATCCAATTTCCTACTTCCTACAAAAAGTATAAAGGTAAAAATATGTGAAAATGTTGGTTTCTCAGTCAGTGCAAACGGTTAGGCGGATTTTGATGAAATTTGGCAGACAGACAGACCATATCTTGGAATAAAACGTACGATCGTTTTCATCTCAATCCCACACTGACAAAGTCGCAAGCTAGTTGGTTATATGTAGTAATAAGTCTAACATGGTCAAAGTTTCTGTATCAGTTAGACCAATGTCGTATATATTTTTTTAAATCTAACAGCTACCAAACTGTAAATATTTTTTGCATAGTAAGTAATAAGCAAAATACTAGTCAATACAGATATACCGATATTACGTTCACTTGAAAGTTCAAGTAAAATAAAAATAGCGTCACTGATATATCCGCTATGCTCGTGTGCCAGCGAACCAGCTAAGCGCCGACTTCCTACTCGTTCTGGCGGCTGCCCCTGCTAACGACGTGCCTTATGGGAACGCCCCGCACCCCCGCACCTCCCAGGGGTCTTAGGGAACATTATAAAAAACCTTGAATAACACCTCATCTAAAATAATGACAAGTTCTCGCCCATCCTTCACAACAGCTCGACATGAAACGTCAAATCTGTACCCCAATTCTCTCAACGCGATGAACTCATAACTGCGGGATATGTCAAAAAAATCTATGCATCTGACATTCAATCCCGCGTGAGAGTTGGGGGATGGTGAATAGAAAAACAAATGATAAATAGGGATGTTTCCTGGGTAAAAAAAATAGTAATTCTAATTAGTCCGTCAGTTAGATTATCAGAAAATATTGAACACGTATTCTTTGCTTTATCAAATCAATCAAAATTGACAAAGATAACCCGCATCAAAAGTTCGGGAGTGGGGGCTCATGACGGCACTATATCTTCGTAATTTTTTGTTTAATTTACAAAAGAAAAAAATATGTGTTCTTTTATAATGTAAATGACGGACTTAATAGTTTTTTAGGAAACTAGCCTATTATGACAAAAACAAAATACACGGTAAAGTAGCACGAGAAAGAGCTTAGTCAGAATTAGAAGATAAACACTTTAAAATCTTAAACAGGTTATCTTGCTTATAAAACTTACTGCCAATTACGGATGTACATGTTTTTAAACCAAACTTAAGTAAACATAGGAGACAATCCGGAACTAAGGTTACATTACTTACTATGCAAACAACAAGTGTGTATGTTTGTATGTATGTTATTTATTAAATTTAGTTATTTGTTTATTTATTTATTTTTGTTTCCATACTACTGACTTTCTTTATTTTGCAAAACACGTTTGTCTTTTGAACACAAGTTTACTACAGTCAAACAGATTGGTAATTTGAAAACCCTCATTGTAGACTCTATGAGTGTGTAGTCTATATTAACCGTATGATGCAGCCATAACATTAAAAATAAGAGGTCGATTCAAACTTCTTATTTGCTGCGAACACGAGGTTAATCATATAGACGTCGCTATTACACTACTTGTGCATCATTTCAGCCGAAAGACGTCCACTTGCGTGACATAGATCTCCCGCAATGATCGCCACAACGACAGATTCTGTGCTGCTCGCAAACAGCGGAATCCCACCATCTTCACCACTGTGTGGGTGGCCCAAGATGTGCCTTCCAGTACGTGGTCGCCACTCAAGGACTCTTCGACCCCATCGGCCATCTTTTCTACGCGCAATTTACTCTGCCCACAGACACTAAGTTTAGGAATTCTTTGGGCTATTGCTACGCTAAACCTTTTGCAGATATCCTTATTCTAAAGCCAAGATACTTGTGTGTTGCCTGATTGAAATAAATAAATAAAATAAATATAGTGTCCTAAATATTTTGCAGTATAACTTCAGAGCGTACAAAAGCTTAACGCGGGCACATCGATTAGTCTTTCGACACTGGTAGCACATTGACCCACTAGAAGTTAGTTAGAACAATTGTCGTCTGGCTCATAAAGACAAGAATCCAGAGCCGTAATAACGTAAATATAAAGATAAACTAAAAGCTAGAAGTTAGCCTGCGCAGTAAGTATCGTTTAGTCCCAGAAAATACAAATAAAAATGGCTGCTTTAAAGAGATACTGACGTTTTCTCATAAATAATACAATCCATTTTCAAACAAATAGTGATCCAATTCAGATTATAGTTGCAAGCGTATGACTAATGTGAGTTAGGTTATTTTTCTCCTAAAGCGAAGATTATTTTGGTCGCAAGGTAAACAATGGACGCTCAGTAGAGAATATTTCGCGCGCAACTTCAAATGTGGACCGGATATGAGAATTGTATCTTATGTTTTTTTGGTTTACTTTCATTAGGTACAAATGGAAAATCGTCCACGTGAAATAAATATTCTGAACTTGGGTCAAAAGTAATACTTAGTATCCAAAGTGAATTTAGTGAAAATGTAATTATAACCGAATTTATTTTCGTTGTAAATTAGGTAATTAATTAATTATCGAATAATGGACGTGCACGTTCAAGTGGACGATTTTCCATTTGTACCTAATGACAGTAAATCGTTTTTTTGCATGTTGTAGTTTGTGGAAAAATTTGTTTGAAATTTCGAGTTTGAATTGATTTTCAGGATGAAGTAGTTTTCCCATTTAAATAAGCTCAATAATTATACTGACCGCTGTCTGTTTGATATTAATTTCGACTTGAAGTAATATTGTTCATTGGTCACTTAGTATTTATGAAATACTAGCTTCCCCCTGCGATTTCGTGCACGTGAAATTCGGGTATACACTGAAAAAAATTATTAACAAACACTTCGCTTATTTCAGAGTTAACCAAACTTTTGTAAGGCGTTAAAGTTAATTAGATTTACCAAAAGGGTTTATCTATAAAGAACAAAACTGAATGTAAGATATTGCCTTAAGTTATGTACTCACTTTTTTTGAGTTTTTTCAGGAAATTTGCAAATATGGTCCGGAATTATAAGGAGAAAGAGACTATAGGCACAATTATGTACACACAATTATGTTTTGGAAGGAAAATTATAATTTAGGCGACTTATACACATTTCCTATAGATAGGTATGACACAATTTTATGTGCAATAATTAATTATAAAGATTTGGGTTATGTTTTGTTTATGTTTATAATTATTTTACTGTTTTACTTAATCTAAATGAAAATACCCTACACTGTATCAATGCTCCCTTACCCGTATACGAATGTACCCCGTTAGTGGGGTACATTCGGACATTTGACAGCTTTTGCTAAAATACAAACCATTAAGTTATTTTTAAAGTTGTTGACTTCAAACTTTTTGAATAAGGAGCGGAACGTATTCTGAATGTTATAATAACTGATTGGTCAATCTATCTTTCATTATCATTTTTTTTCAGAGAAAAGCATTAGGTCAACTAAAATAATACCAAAGCAACATTGCGCCAAAAAAATAAAGGTCGAATGATGAAAGAAGTAAAATATGCTAGACAAGCTAACAATAAAGGTATGTGATATAATAATAACTGATATCAGCGTCGATCCCACTCCCGCGCAGGCGTTCATTTAACTGTCTATTAAAGTTAACCTAGTAATCAGATGCGAAATCTGATTACCAGATTGAGTGATTGGTGATCGCATCATTGAGCTGTTAAAATCTACGCCCGGTGTGAACCAAATTATAATGTCATGATGTAATGGCGAGGAGAAAAGTGACTTGATTAAATAAATAAATTACGTGACACTTTAGGACTGGATACCATTTGAAATACATACATACTACCATAGCATCACGCCCGAAATCCCTAATGGGGTAGGCAGAGCCACAAGACTACTTGTGGCCACGTTCGATTAATTAGTCCTAAGATGGTATGATGAACCGTATGGTGACAGGTGATCAGCCGTCGCCCATACAGATAGTCCACCATGTTGGAGAGGACCCGTCCCTTAGTCGCCTTTTACGACATGCCAGGATGATAAGCATCTGCACGCATTCTATGCTATTCTTCACTCCCAGTGCAGAAGAGGACATTTGAAATACAATTATGTTAAAATACCTGGGTCTGTAAGAAATGTAACCCAAGACTTAGAAGTTAAACTTTTAAGCCACTGGGTCAAGCAGGTCAATAAAAAGCTGCCACTTTTGTCGTTACTCTCTAATTAAACTGTGTCATTAATTTAGTAGCTTTAATTAAAAAATACGAAATGAGGAAAATAGAGCTTCTAGCTAATGAGGCACGTATTTTTACATTAAAGGATATATCTTTCACTTGGTTGGGTCGCATTTCAATGTCAGACAGCAACACGACACTTGTAATATTAAATTTTGCTAGCAGTTAATGACACTCGTATTCATTTTGATTGCTGAAGCGTGAGATCAGTATCGTAACTCAGTAAATAGGTGACGCTCGCAAGATTCAACATAAACACCTAAAAGGGAACTGTTACTCAAATCGCAATTTAATAATTGCTCGACACTTAACACTTTTATGCTCGACAGTCACGGCCTTAACGAAACGGATAAAAAGATGTTACAATTAGATAGTGTCAGTCTAGCATTGTCGATGCACTTTTGTGTGTAAACACCTTTATTTGGAACAAAAGCTGTTGTGACGGGCAGATGCACGCGATGTCTGTGTTTGCGTAAAGATAAGATTGGGCTTGATGACCAACATGTGTTCGAGGCGATATACAATACTGTAATCAAAGTATCAATGCATATTGAGTCGGTTTTTTTAGGGTTCCGTACCTCAAAAGGAAAAAAGGATCCCTTGTCTGTCCGTCTGTCTGTCTGTCAAGCCCTTTTTCTCAAGAGCGCGTGGATGTATCAAGTTGAAATTAATATCAAATACTCAGGTCTGCAATGTCCTGGACAACGAACAAGCGAACGATCTATAAGATCCAGTTTTGGTGTCTCTAATTTCCTTCCTTTCCATGACCATTGACCCTAAGAGTAACTAAGCATTTCCTGGGCAATCGCGTTCCACCTTCCGGCCGCGTCATCAGCTTCCATCAGGTGAGACTGTGGTGAAATGAATGCCCATCAATGATAAAAAAATATGTTTAAAAAAATACCTTGTTGGTATTCTTAATCTGCAATACAAATAAATTTAAATACAAACGCAAAAACCAAACCTCATCGCAAAATCACAGCATAAACAAACAAAAACATGCAACATATGCAACATGACGGATTTAGCACCATAACATCATGTTAGGCGTTCTTATTACCGTAGCAAAAAGCCTATAATTGCTTGATTCATATCACTTATACTAGTACGTAAATCCTTCATCGGCGCACGCGCTACTCCGAACGTGACGTCATCACGTGATGTGACGTCAGCGCAGCGACGCCATGTTTGTAAACAGCTGAAACAATCGATGGTGGACAAACGGCGGGGGAATGTCAAGTATTTTTATTGCTATTAAGCTGATAAATATTTGGAGTCATTCGAGTAAGGTTTACTTTAGATGTCTTTGAGTTTCATCAGTGCCGATTGCAAATATTTTTAGGTTATTTAACCTTAGTTATTTGCAATTCAGTGGTAAATTCTAAGTGGCGAAAAAACAATTAAGTACCTTTTAATTTTCATAATTTCATATTTCTAACACTTTTGATAAGTTCAATGTATTCTGCGTGAAAAGAGGATGACACCGATATTTTCAATTCTCGCTAGGATTAATATTTATTTTATCATTAATTTATTAAAACATATCCATTCTAAAAGGACGTAATCCCATTTTTATTTAAAAAAAGTCAAATTTATGATAGGTTTTTTTCTCGTGGACACCGCAAAGATTTACTTATTCTGCCATGCAAATGGGAAAATTGGGTTAGGTATTTTATTTTCTTGTCTTTTTTAAATAATTAAAAGTTCGTTTTTAATAAATATTGATGTGTTTAGGAGTCTCTTTTATTTCTATAGATAGTCATTTTCACGATTCTAGTTTTTTTTTAATGATAACTCTGAACAGGCCATTGACTTGTCTCACCCGATGGTAAGTGATGGCCAGAGATGTAGCTCGCTGATTCAGTAACAGTCTATTCACTCTTGTCTTCAAGATACTAAATTATATTTGACCTGAAATGGAACGTTGTTATTTATGGGTTTTCTTGTAAAATTCTGCTATTTGCTTGCGGTCGAGATATCGATTCATTACTACTAAATTTCCTAGCGCATCGGAGTGAATCTGCAAACGGTATTATTTATAACAATACGCAGATTGTAAATTACATTTGATTTAATAAATATATCGATAACATATACGCAACATGATTGCTATAAACATGAAAGAACATAATTATATTAGGAATAAATTCTCTTCTAGTTCGTAGGAATTAATTTATTAATAACATAAGCACTTAACTTTATCTGTATCCTATCCACGATGCAATAAATATGTAAGATCGTGAGTTCCTTGTTCACCAACATACAAATATACATATATCTTACACATTTACTCTTGCAGTCGCTAGCATGCTGATATCGTTGATCGCACCAGTTGCAAGGTTCAGCTTAACATGATTTTGAAATCATCTGAACATAGAGTTTCAGGAAATGACATAACTAATTTGGAGCCTATTTATTTAGACTTTGTACAAAAACTATGCAACATTATAAAGCTTAATCTTTCAAAAACGGCATGGTAATAAATTATACTGATCCCTCAAATATAGTACATTGTGCATCTAGGGCCGTAATAAGGGGATAACTAACGAGAGTCTGTTAGAAGCCTGACGCCGATAGGCGAGGGCTTTTATGACTCGAGTTTGTTATCCCCTTACTGCCCGTGGTACACACAATGTTTTTCATCACATTTGCGAGGAAATAAAATAAAAATTAGCTAAAAAAAGTATTTATATTAATTGTATTCCCATTTTACACAGTGAATTACCATCAGGTGGGTGTTCAATGTTCATAAACTGAGCGTACGTTGCGATCAGCGGGGGCAGCTCCGCCGGCTTGCGGTCGCGCGCCCCGCCGGCTGCGGCTCCCGAGCAGCTCCGCCGACCTGGCGCACTTAACTGCCCGCGGGAGTTCGAAACCATACAAAATCCATAACTTCCTAGGGAGTTATGGATTTTGTATGGTTTTTTTTAAGCGCTTCGTAAATGACACAACATGGCATCTGACGTCAATCGATCATGCTAGCGATGTTAAGCAAATTTCAACCATCTTTTAATTCCTCAAAATCAAAACTTAAATTTAATATGTAATTATAAATTGTCATAACATTGATAAAGAGGCGTTGTATATCTCTAAATTATGTTGTAATTTTTTAATCCTTTTCGTCCGTTTGTGTGAACGGCTTAGTAATACTGTGCGGGTATCGTTTTGTGATTTTTCGTTTGAACTACGATTATGAGTAAGTTGTCGCACGTGTGTTCTGGTATCTTTAGCCCGGGAGTTTCCAATATGCAATGCGTCATCCCGTTTAATGTAATGTTTATGTAAGGAAAAATGAGAGGCTAAACAAAATAAGTAATATCATCATATTGATATCACCATCATCATAGAACATAAAAGTGAAATTTTTAGATTTGTCACTTAGTCTGCCTTTTCAGAAATTCAATCGCAATTTATAATGTATGTGTATGAGGGTATTTTTTATTTAAAAGCTTGTATTTAACTTGCAATGTTTGTATGTTCAGGTCAAATCTTACAAGCTGAATTAGAACCACTTCCTCTTCTCCTACGGAGCTGAATTTTTACATGTTGGTTCAGTTCCGATGACAATGCATTTTTATGGTAAGCATGACCTGAATGGACATCCAGGGTTTGCTCCAGATGAAGGAACACTTCAACGGTCAACAGCATAAACACGAAATTTTGAGTACGCACTTCACCTACCTAAGATCCAGATGTGTAGGAAAGATTGTTAATTATAGTTTATTTAGAGTACAGTAATCTACGTATAATGTTACTTTTTGTACAAACAAATTTTCTTGAGCAGCAAATAACTAAAAAATACTGGAAATATCAGAGCCTCGATTCAACATTGTGTAAGCGATATTGTAACCAGTCAGTTTCAATCGCTACGTTCTATCTTTGTCTCCTTTTCCCAGGATGAAAGGAACAAAACAGCAAAAACAAACCGTTGACAATGTTGCTTATACCAAATATAAATCGAGGAGAGTTTCATTTTAGAGCGGTGTGTAATTATAAGTTTGGGCTAAAGTCTAACTCACTCGTGCGCCTGCGCAGGAGATTAGATCAGCGCATTTAATTCTAGTTATTGCCATCTGTCACTGCCTCTAATTATACGTTGTCTAGACCGTGCACAGACAAAGGCGTATGTAGGTCGTGGTAGGACTTATTGGGATATTCACTTTTTAGTGATCAAAGTTAAATACGTGAAGATGTTTTTTTATCCTTTGTTTGGCTAGATTAAATTGAAAGTGGAATGACAGATACGACACTTTACTGAATTGACTTGAAATAATAATAGTTAATTAATATAAATATGAATATTTCCTACTAAGTATGTACCCGTGTTCACCGCAAAAAAGTCCCCGTTCGTCATAACTCCGTGTTTTGAGGGCACTCCACTTGACATTAAGCCTAGCATTGGGGTACTGGGTGTTGACACATCGAGCGACGTTCAATTCGCGTTCATTTGGAAGACAAAGCTAATTTGGCTTCGAAGAAGCTTGGGGTGGTAAATAGGGCAATACAGTACTTTCAACCCGCCCACCGCCTTCAATTGTACAAGGCCCAGGTCAGGCCACATATGGAGTACTGCGCTCATCTCTGGGCTGCGGCACCCCAATACCTTCTCCTTCCACTTGATCGCATTCAGCGTAGAGCAGCTCGAATCATCGACGACCCAGACGATCCCCTGTCCATGCGAAGGGATGTTAGTTCTCTCTGCGTAATGTACAGGATTTATCATGGGGAGTGTTCAGAGGAACTGTTTAATTTGTTACCAGCCGCTGTATTCCACCATCGTACTACTCGCCGAAAACTAGAATTTCACCAACACCATCTTGATAATAGCGATCTACTACTGTGCGTTTTCTAAGACACTTCCTGACACGTACGGTGAAAATGTGGAACCAACTTCCATCAGCGGTGTTCCCGGACGGTTTCGACATTGGGGCCTTCAAGAAAAGAGTTTATTATTTCCAATGACTCCTTGTTTCTAATGACTTAGCATCAGGTAACTCGCATGCTCGTTTGCCTTCCATTATATAAAAAAGGTCCATAGCAGATGCGCACCTTTACCAATGCACTACATACTACGTTTATTTTGGACTATCAATGAAGATATATGTTAAATCATCAGAATATGACCAAATGTATATATGTATGGAATGAAACATAAATCCGAATCGTACGGCAGGTGGCGCTGTATCGATTTTTATCGATTATCGCTAATAAAAAAACTCGCGTCTCAAAATACTAGATGTTCAGCGCGGCCTGTACAGTACATGCGCCAGTGCATCTGTCCGACCCTCTCCACCTGTCGTGTCTTGATTTTATTTTGTTTGGCATTGTTAAAAACAATGGCAGTACTTCTTCAAATGTAAATGGCCTATGATAGGCATGCTTGTAATAACAGGAAAACATTCAAAATTTCACAAGTAACTTCATCACATGGCGTGAATACAGCATAGATGACTTTGCCTTATGAAAATTTGTGTAATTTGAACGGACTGTCTTCTAAGACCATGAAACGTCACATCGTAAGCGGGTAGACGTGAGGTGGCACTCAAGACTCGCTCTCAAGTAGGCGTTGGATAAATTATAAATTAAATAATGACATAATCAATGACTCAAACTAAGATGGCCTGTAACGTGCGTGTTACTATTGAAATTAATAATGAACTCATTAATAAATTAACAATTTTATCGGTTTTATTGATCTGTTAACTTATTTTGTCGCATCGCACAAAACATTTACGCTTTTATCATGTCTTTTTTAGGGTTCCGTACCCAAAGGGTAAAAACGGGACCCTATTACTAAGGCTCCGCTGTCCGTCTGTCCGTCTGTCCGTCCATCCGTCTGTCACCAGGCTGTATCTCATAAACCGTGATAGTTAGACAGTTGAAATTTTCACAGATGATGTATTTCTATTGCCGCTATAACAGTAAATACTAAAAAACAGAATAAAACAAATATTTAAGGGGGCTCCCATACAACTAACGTGATTTTTTTGTCGTGTTTATAGATAATGGTACGGAACCCTTCGTGCGCGAGTCCGACTCGCACTTGGCCGGTTTTTATCAAATACGATGCGATTTAAGGTTAGTTATATCCTGAACTGAACAAATCGACTCTTTCGATCTCATTATTTTTAAATATATTTTCTTACGATTACTCATTCCCCTATTCTTATTATGTTATTGTACTTTAAATAACCATAAAAAAAATGTTTAAAACCGATCCTACTATTGGTATTCTCTACATAATGACCCCAAAATCTTTTGATTGATACCATTACCAAGTCTTGCAACTCACCCCAAAAGTTTTTGAGTTAAGCTTAAGAAATGTTAAATATCATTATCTTTAACGTTTAGTCCGGTTTTGTAATAGCAAAATTGGTATTGTTGCGAAACTGTATCTGAATCGGTTTGACTTTTATTGACCCCGAGTTTTTCAACTTTTATAACGTCGCCTTAGAATTTGATTTAGGTACGGTGGTTAACACCAATGGATTATAAAGCTGTTTTTCAATAAATGTTAAAAACTAAAACTCGGGCGATTTAAAGATTTTTTTCTCCTACTATGACGCACCCTTACAATTCTTATACATAGCCCTAGATACTATCATGTTCTTCGCGAATCATATGATACTCCATTTATTAAAATCGGTCCGGTAGTTCAAAAGCTAAAGGCAATTTCAGGCAAGCCATAGGTTATAGAAACTTTTGGAAATAAAACTAGAAAGGGATAAAAGATGGGGTTGAAATTAGTATTGGAAAAAAGTAACAAATTTCTCTAAACTCTTGAAATGATTTAAAGCCTTTATCTACTGTTTAAAAATGTTTGTTTATTTGTTTATATTGTCTATCTTCCCCACGGGCCACGATGCCAGTATTTGGGTTCGATGAATCCTTCCCACTCCCCATCCTGACTGCAAAAGGCCCACTATACTCCCAACCTGTAACTCCCGGCTCCCCGGTGTCTCGGGCAGGAGAGGCAGTTGACCACATCGGGTGGCAGACGACGGGGGGGAGCGTAAACGGGTCACGGCCACGCTGTCTTAACACGAGCGGCTCTCAGGCTCCTATACTCCTCCTACCGACTGCTCGTGTGGTGCCAGTGTGTCACCCTGAACACGCCTACTGAGCCCATCTGTCCCTCCCTCTCTGGTGTGGTTCAACGTCTCCGCGTCCTTACAGCAGAACTGCTGGCTGGATGTAGTCATAGGAACGGAACGTATCGTCGTCTCTCGTATGCGTTTCTATAACATTCAACCGATTAACTACGTATAATAAAAAATCCTACAAGACAAAATAAACGTGATAGAACAAAAAAAAACAAACTATCATAGTTTGAGTCGTAGAAGTCTCATCTCAGTCGCATTCCAGTATCATAAAAACTTGCGCAAAACAGAGAATGAATCCGCCCAGACGCATCGGTTTGGCCGTGCCTCTGTTATAGCTGACATTAATATCGAGTGCATGCCAGCACGACACATTAATGTGGATATGTGGATCGTGAGCCAACAATGGAAGCCGGATTTATTGCTAGGACGGTTGGAGTTCGCGGGATGATCACGCCGGCGGTCGGTAGATACGACTCTATATTTTTACGCAAAGGAAAAGAACTATTTATTCAGAACAAAACAGTTTGGGGCACTAAACATTTTATTTTAAGTACTAGCTGGTGCCCGCGACTTCGTCTGCGAAGAATAATAATTTAAGTAACCTATGTACTTTTAAACCTTCCCTAGACCTCCACGAACATTTCAAGACTAAGATAAGATAAATCCGTTCAGCCGTTCTCGAGTTTTACATGTTAGAGCTTTCTCGATCATTCTTTAATGTTTGTGATCAATCGAGATTTTTTTTCGAATATTTAGAACATGCTCGATCGACCAGATCTTTGAATTCCATTTTAAAGGTTTCTCGATTATTCTGGAATATTTGTTTTTACAAACGAACATTAGCATTTTCTACATATATAGATATAGATATATAGATGTCTAGATAATTTTATAATTTTCTAGAACATTCTCGTATAATTAGAATCTAGGCATATATTTTAGAACTTTCCAGATAATTCTAAAAATTCTTTAGAACAATCACGATCATTTCAGATCAATGATAGTCTCACATTTTTGAAGCTGACTTTTTTTGAACCCCCGTATTTTTCCCACCCTTATAGATATTGACTTGCAACCACCATAGTGCACGATGGGAGCCTTGTACCTATTGCCACATACAAACACTATGCGTCTGCGATATGTAGTTTTGGCTGCAAAGTGAAATATAGGGACACACACCTCAAATTTTATATATATACTAGCTTTCCGCCCGCGACTTCGTCTGCGGAGAGTCAGTATTTTCGTTAAAAAGTACAGATATGGTATTCATCACCTTCAAAAGTAGATTTTTCTAAAAAAGACCGAGACTTGGTGGACACAGGTCCAGAAACAACAATTTTAACGGATCTTATAATAAAATATTTAAGAATAAAGTCAGGAGTGCTAAGAGATGGGATACCCAGCGACAGAGAAAGGTATCCACCTCAGTTCACCGGCGCCGTATCCAAGGGCTTTACTTTTCTCTGATTATTCTGGAATATTTGTTTTTACAAACGAACATTAGCATTTTCTACATATATAGATATAGATATAGATATATAGATGTCTAGATAATTTTATAATTTTCTAGAACATTCTCGTATAATTAGAATCTAGGCATATATTTTACAACTTTCCAGATAATTCTAAAAATTCTTTAGAACAATCACGATCATTTCAGATCAATGATAGTCTCACATTTTTGAAGCTGACTTTTTTCGAACCCCCGTATTTTTCCCACCCTTATAGATATTGACTTGCAACCACCATAGTGCACGATGGGAGCCTTGTACCTATTGCCACATACAAATACTATGCGTCTGCGATATGTAGTTTTGGCTGCAAAGTGAAATATAGGGACACACACCTCAAATTTTATATATATATATGGATATATAGATAAAAATATAGTTTTTCAGAATTAGGTGTAATAATTGCGGACCGCAAGAAGACAATATTACACCCACTACCTAATATTAGGTATTACATCCCTCATATTGTGTTCATTCACTTGATACCGACCACGATATATTTAATTTATCACTTTATCAATAATATAACTGACGTTTCTAGGTAATTGACTTACGAAAGCCAATCATTATTTCTTATTTTTCTTTTTATTGCCTATTTATTTGGACAGGTATCATAAAAAAAACTGCTGAAGTGAATTTTATTGAATTTTTGTAAGTGAATGCAGGAAGATGCCATGTAGCAACAATTTTTTTATTTAATAGTAATGTACTGGCCACAAAAAGTCTACAACACCTTTTAAATGGTGACTAAATTCAGGTGATGCTCTGCGCGTGCGTACTCGTTTTACTGTAAATTTGATTACATAAAAAAATATGTAAGTATTTTCGTAAATACACAAAAGCAGCCTTATGCTTATTACGCTTAAAACAACATTTTTAAGATAAAAATAAGGATGATGTTAGACAAAGATTATAAAAAAAAGTCGTATCCATACAAATCTTGAGCCCCTGAAAGCAGTCGCGATAGTAACGGCAGAGTTAAAGTTCGTCGAACGTTTGTTTGTCCATTTGTTCCCCATAACTACGTAACTTGGATGACTTGTCGTCGAAACTATTATAGTGTTCATTTGTATTTGGAACTGTCTTTCTGAATATCAAGAAAATAACTTCCAAATACTACATTTAAACGTAGCTAATGTATTTCTTAACCAGCTCCAAAAAAGGAGGAATTTTATGTTTGTTTCCTCAGAAGTCCGTCATTTATACAACCGATTTGGAAAATTCTTTTTTAATCAGTAGCGTATAATTCCATGTTTCGATAGGGTATAAAAGCCTTAAAAGAAGGGTATACTTCCAGGTCCCGTTGTAGTCAGAGTAGAGGTGTGATTATTTTATTATTTATTTATTTATTTATTTGTTAAGAAAGGTTACATTATATATTACACAGATGTACTATAAACTATAACTAGTTTTTCTACACACCTGGATCGTCGGTAGGCGACGATATTCTTAAAAACAAAACAAAACAAAAAATAAAAACTATATTACCCTCATTTGCGTATAATAAAAGTTGAGAAGGAATCGCTACGATTACACCGATTTCTTATCTCTCGTGGTGACTGGCATCACGGGGTGAGTGACATGATGAGAGGATCTATGAGGAATCGACGGAACTCCTCAAATATTATAGACACTTTATAGCAATTTAGGGTACTTTCTGTAACAAATAAAGCAGTTGCGTTCCAAAAGCATTATTTGGTGACGTGGAACTAATGATGAAGACCACAGATGACCATCTTCTTTTCCACTTACACCACCTACTTAGATTTGTATGAAACTGTAGACATCATTGTTAACTTGTATGTGTACTGTTTTGAAACATATATACCCGTCGAATTGAAAACGTCCTCCTTCGGTTTTTTCGGTGATGTCGGTTAAAAATGATACCTCACTGAGTTTCTTGCCGGCTCGGCTCTTCTCAGTAGAGGAGTTTTTTCCGAACCGGTGGTAGATTCATTCCTTGACCTTCATAAGAGCTTTGTAAAAGCCTAAATTGAATAAAGATAGTGACTTTGACTTTGACTTTCAAAGGGTTTTGGAAGTCGGTTTTTAGGGTTTCGTACCCGAAGGGATCAACGGGGCCATATTAAATCAAATCAAATCAATTTATTTGCATGAATACAGTCTTATAAAAGATGTCATGTCAAAAAATATTAAAATTATCCGAATCTAATTAATTATAACATTAAATTATCAATCACACTCTATTTCATTAATTATTACATATGTCCACATAATTACAATATTATTATATAAAATCAAAAATAAAAAAAGTCTTAAAAAAATTACTGAGCACTATTACCTATGACTATTACCTACAAAGTCCGTCTGTCCGTCCGTCCGTCCGTCTGTCAGAGGTCACTAGCTGGGCCGCGGTAAGAGCTAGAAGTTTGGAATTTTCACATAATATGTATTGTTATGGCATGAATACTAGAAAATAATAAAAATGTCAAAAAAATGAAACCTGAGAAGCTACATTGATACCCTACAATTTAACTTACTTTATACCAATATTGTTTGTATTTCCAACTTTTAACTGTATTTCCAAAACGGCTTCAGAGCCCACATATGACTGGATTAAGCACCTCATTTTGCATCTATCAGAACTGAACTCTATGACGTTGGGTTTCATTTTAAAATAGCTCGCTCTCAGCCGTGGCTGTTACAACCACCGCGCGCGCACGCGTTCACGAAAATCTGAGTTTTTTGCTGTTTATTAGAGAACCATAACATCTATTAAAAAATCCTTTTTAGCGAATTGAGAAGTTGTTGTTACTCAACTATTTAACCAAAAATCATCGTTAAAGACCATAGGGTTTCGAAGATTCAACCAAAAATATGTTAAAAAAGCGTTATGTTTGAAAAATAAAAGTATCGAGGTTTTTATTACTAATCGTGTTTTCACGTTTAAGCATTTCAAGAACAAATGTTCAAGTTTAATATGTTCAAAGAACAAACACGTATTCCCTGTCAGTATTGAAATCTAGATCGCCAATCGTCGCAACCTTAGCATATGTGGGCTCTTCAGGTTCAGCTATCAAATTTGTCCTGATTATAGTTAATACTCCATAGTTGAATAACAAATATCAATTCAATGGTTTTCTATAAACCGCTGCAGCTTAACAATCCGCCTACTTAGTTGCAACTGTTAAAGTTCTTATATCATAAACATACAGTTCATTATTGATTGGTGGAGACCATGCCAAATTGGCGTAGTACCTACGGAATCCTCGGTGCGCGAGTCCGACTCGCACTTAACCAGTTTTTTAATTAGTTAATTATTCCATAATCCAATGATTATGAACGTTATTATCAGGTATTTCATTGATGCGTGTAACAGCGTTGTTGCATTATAGCAAAAACTCGCTACGAACAGAGCACCCGGCTACCGGGTCCTTGCCAATGAAAGTGTTCGTCGAAAAGAACACTTTTATAGCATCATAAAGTTAAAGAAAACAATTTTAACTCTACCAAAACCTATTATCCTATTAATTTGCGACCCACAATCAAACTATGAGAACAATAACTTAACGACGTTTAACTGAATGATAAAGTAATAACTGACGGTGAAAGCTCGAACAAGTTAAATGTTTAATTGTCAAGTTATACCGTAACTAATTCAGAGCCGTCTGTCTATTGGAGGTGTTACTCTTGAATAGGTATTGTTTTAAACGTGTTTTGAGGTTAAGATTTTGTGAACGTCCGTTAGAAAACTTGCAGCCATGATTCTTTCAACGAATTAAATCGTTAGATAAGATATGCTATACAGCTATTGCCTCGTTTATATGCAGCCGAAGTGAGCAGGGGAGTGGGCAGCGCGAGTATGTAAATGGGTCACTTCCCCTGCTCCTGCCGCTACTACTCGCGTTGCACATGCAGTCGAATTGGGTATGGAAGTAGACAGCGCGAGTATGTAAATTGGTCACTTCTCCTGCTCCTGCCGCTGCTACTCGCGTTGCCCATGCAGGCGAAGTAAGCAGGGAAGTGGGCAGTGCGAGTATGTAAATGGGTTACTTCTCCTGCTCCTGCCGCTGCTACTCGCGTTGCACATGCAGTCGAAGTGGGCATGGAAGTGGGCAGCGCGAATATGTAAATGGATCACTTCTGGTCCTACCGTTGCTACTCGCGTTGCCCATGCCGCCGAAGTGAGCAGGGAAGTGGCATGGAAGCGGGCAACGCTGGTATGTAAACGGGTCACTTCTTCTGCTCCTGCCGCTGCTACTCGCGTTGTCCATGCAGCCGAAGTGAGCAGGGAAGTGGGCATGGAAGTGGGCAGCACGAGTATGTAAATAGGTCACTTTTCCTGCTCCTGCCGCTGTTACTCGCGTTGCCTGGCGCGCAATGAGTCAGGAAGCAGCATGCAGCGTGGCCGGCTGCGTCGAAACCCGACCAAGATCGAAGACACGCACGAACATGTAGTTTATACGCACTGAGGGGTCAAGTTACGCTCGCCGGCGAGTTCATAAATGAAGTGTTCTTTTATAGAATCACACCGCAGTGATCGCACTGGAATACGTCACTCTTGTGTTTAGCGAAATTCGCAAAGGTGTAATTAGTGCTCACCCGAAAGCGGTAATGAGCGCACGTAAAATGTTATAATTAACTTTTCCTGAGAAAAAGTGTCTCATTATCCCGCGTTGCTCGTTTAAAGACGCAGGAACAATCCAACACTATACTCTGTTCGAATAGGTTTTTAACTAAATGTAAACAAACTAAGCGACGTGACTCGGCTAACCAGCCAATCAAGACATACCATAGATAAAAAGAATTCACTGGATTTAGTTAACTACCTAAACGGACAGAGTATAATAAAGCGAAAGGCGTAACATTTAATTCTTAAGTACTACCTTTTAACAAAATAATTGATTTTCATTTTCTCCCGTTGTTAAAATTATTGATCGTAAAATGCGTGAAAGAGAACGTAGTTATAGTAGGAAAAAAGGAGATGACACTTTTTGTCTCGGTTCATGCACACATGTATAAATATGGCTGCAGATTATCGCTGTACGCAGCAGCTGATCAGCGATAAGGGACACATTCAAATTTGGCCAGATCAGATTTAGGTGACATTTGTCGGCCACATATAAGACATTCATTTGCAATATGGCGATTGTGTATATGACCAAAACAAAAATATTTATTTCGCCGCCGTCCGCTCGGCGCGACACCGCACTTGACAACATCTGCATCCCTCGTACCACGAAACTCAGTGCGCGCAGCGATAAGCGACGCCCGTCATATAGTTGACCGAATGACTTTGTCCTTACAATCTAAATTAATAGTTTCGTTTAACCACGGATCAGTCATAAAATAATCACGCCACAGTTATCTAAAACCCGGCACATCCTGGATCTAGGTCTACAACTCATTAATATCACAAATATCTTATGAGAGCTAGAACTGTATCATAACACCACCGAATAAACCACACGTCCACTTGATTCAAACAAAATTTAACTTTAAAACCCTCTCAATAGAAGCTTTGTCAACTGTAAAATAGAACAAAGATTTAAATCTGAAAATTTTATGTCCCATTAAAATTGAACTCTGTTGCCAACGTATTAAGAGTCCGAAGGTGAAGTTTTAACAAACGCACGCTAGCTCACTACTACAACATTCTATAATTTGATTTTGATGTAATTGAAATTGAACACTGTTACGCAGTGAACAAGGTTTAATTCGGAATGCAATATCACTTGAAGAAATGACCTTGTAGCAGTGGTCTAACAACATCAAAACCGACGTGAGAAACAATTCGCTGTAATAAAAATGTCACAGCGATCCGTTAAGCGTTTGATGAACGCACTATTTAAAAAAAACTAGTAACCTGTGTTAAGACTTTATTGTGTACGAAATAGATATGAGCGCCGATGGCATTTTAACCGGCGGCGGCGTGGGTCAACATTTCCATCGGCGGCGGCGGCGTTGTCGGCGGCGTCACTTTGCAATACATCAGGGTTAAAAAAATTCAATAAAACAGGTTTTTTTTAAAAACAGTCAACTTAAAGTCCTTCAGAGGCTCTTTAATTCCGTCTTACTCGAATGCATAACGCCAGAAGCGTGGAACAGAGGTGTGGTGGTGCTGTTCTTTAAGAAAGGTGACAACACCTTGCTTAAAAATTATAGACCCATTTCACTTCTGAGCCATGTTTATAAGCTGTTTTCGAGGGTCATCACAAATCGTCTCGATCGCAGGTTTGATGACTTCCAGCCTACCGAACGAGCCGGTTTCCGAAAAGGCTATAGTACCATAGACCACATCCATACGCTACATACAGAAGACCGAAGAGTATAACCTGCCACTATGTTTAGCGTTTGTGAACTATGAGAAAGCCTTTGATTCGATCGAGATATGGGCGGTGCTAGAGTCTCTCCAGCGATGCCGTATTGATTATCGGTATGTCGAAGTTTTGAAGTGTTTGTACAATAACGCCACCATGTCGGTCCGAGTACAGGAGCAAAGTTCGAAGGCAATTCCATTGCGAAGAGGCGTGTGACAGGGAGACGTAATCTCTCCGAAACTGTTCACTGCCGTAATGGAAGACGCTTTCAAGCTCCTGGAATGGCAAGGACTCGGCATCAACATCAACGGTGAGTACATCACTCACCTTCGATTTGCCGACGATATTGTGGCCATGGCAGAATCAATGGAAGATCTCGGCACGATGCTCGAAGGCCTCAATCGAGTCTCCCAACAGGTGGGCCTTAAGATGAACATGGACAAGACGAAGGTCATGTCAAACATCCTTGTTGTGCCCACCCCAGTATCAGTTGGGAACTCAGTTCTAGAAGTTGTTGACGCGTACGTCTACCTAGGACAAACAGTCCAACTAGGCAGGTCCAACTTCAAGAAAGAGGTCAATCGACGAATCCAACTCGGCTGGGCAGCGTTCGGTAAACTTCGCAACGTCTTCTCGTCCAAAATACCTCAGTGTCTTAAGACGAAAGTCTTCAATCAGTGTATGTTGCCAATGATGACATACGGCACTGAAAAATGGTCTTTCACTATGGGCCTTATTAGCAAGTTCAAAGTCGGATAACGAGCTATGGAGAGGGGCTATGCTCGGGGTTTCTCTGCGAGATCGAATCAGAAATGAGGAGTAGACAAACGAAAGTTACCGACATAGCCCACCGGATTAGCAAGTTGAAGTGGCAGTGGGCAGGGCACATAGCACGCAGAACGGATGGCCGATGGGACCGAAAAGTTCTCGAATGGAGACCACGGACCGGTAAGCGCAATGTGGGACGTCCACCCACAAGATGGACAGACGACCTAAAAGAGAGGGCAGGAAAACGCTGGATGCAGGCCGCTTGCAACTGGCCCTTTTGGAAATCGATGGGGGAGGCCTACGTCCAGCAGTGGATGTCCTGCGGCTGAAATGATGATGTTGATGATGATGATGAATCAACTTTAAAATATCTTCCAACTTATAAATAACATATAATGGCATATATTTCTGCAGTGCGCCACAACTCTGAAGAAGTACGAATCAATCGTTACCCCATAACCTTCAATAAAAATATATATTGTAAATATAAAATGCGCAGACAGTGCTTTTTAAGTAAACGACAGATTCAGTTTTAAGCAATTAAATTAATATTACTTTCAACTTCTTCACAGCTTTTAACATATATTTACTAAGGAAAATGACACCAAACCCAAGTTAACTTGACTCTATTTTTAAGTAAAATTATTGAATATAAAAAGAGATGATGTTTTTGCAAAACAAAGTAACAATTCCATAACTCTTCCAGTTAATTCATAGCGAATATAATTTATCATAATTGGTACAAAGTAATATTATTTGAAATAAAAAATTGTAAAGACTTACTCTGCAAACAGAACATCTTCATTGATATTCTTTCAAGCAAGCATCGCAAAATATTTGGTCACATAAAACACTTCTTCTTTTGCCATCTAAATCGATTGATCTAAAATTAATCGGTAAATATCTAATTGTATTATTCGCGGTTGATGCAGTCGCCATTTTGTTTTATATTTGACATGGGTTCGCTCCACGGCGAATAAGTTTCGACTGATCGGATTCATCGGATCACCCGATCGGCGCGCCGATGGTGCCGCGCCGGCGGCGACGGCGCGGTTGTTGATTGCGGCGACGGCGGCGCGCCGGCGTGGCGCTCATATCTAGTACGAAATAAGGGATATAGTGGCTTGGCGATCATGTGGTAGAGAAATGTGATGTTCGCGCTTTGTAAATGATGCGTTTTGTTGATCATAATATAACAAGAACGCCTATTATACCAACGAAATTTTATCGTTATATCGAAGGAACCATCCGACTTCCATACAAACTTTATCCCCTATATAATCCTCTTAGGGGATGAATTTTCAAAAATACTTTCTTACTATTCATCTACATTATATAAGGTAATCCTGTGCAAAACTTCATGCTTCTAGACCAGAGGTACGCAACCTTTTTTTCTTGGACCAAAAATGTGAGACTGCTGCATAAGGTGAGCCGCAAAAATATAAATTATAATCATTTATTTATCTAAAAACTACTGTGGCTAGGAGTCGGGTCGCGAAGAAAAGGTTAGCTACTTCCATGTAATATTTGTTTATTTACATTATATGTATACTAGCTGACCCGTACGAATTTTCGCACAGTATCATTATCAAACACCGGATAGTAATAATAATAATATAAAAAAGTGAGAATATTTAAATGCAAGTATTATTAGTAAAAGATATTTTATTTTTGAGAGATAATACACATTGTAGGTCAGTATCTAGCCTACCCGACGCGCAGCGCCATCTGTTGACATTAGTCTGCATATGCAAATAGCCATCACATAGGTACGTAGTATCTTCTAAGGTAGTCTGTGGCCATCACACATGTTAGTTAAACAGACTGACAATAGATGGCGCTTGCCAATCGCGTGGTGTTTTTTTTTTTTAACGAAAACGTTAATTTTAATCTACCTGTGTATTTTTGTGACAAAGCGATGAACATAAGCTTTAAAATAATGTTTAAATCATTAAATTTGGTAAAGAATTAACGGAGATATGGAGCGTCTTCATTAAAATACCTTTTAGAAATAATATATATGATGATTACACTGCAGCAGACTCTACCGTTGACGGATGATATTTTCTTCAACATTAAGTTTGGATCATTAGAAGAAGTATAAAACCGATTGGCGGTTTTAAAACCGACGCTTCGAGAATCGGCCGCGATTCGCAGATTTAATGTGTACCGTCATTACAGATGAGACACGCACTAATTTGCTTGACAACGCATTCCTCTAGAACACCTACTGTGAGATCCACATTGAATAATTCACTTATAATGAGAAAAAAGGGCTAAAATAACTATGCCATTCCGTTTTTGCTACCATCAATAATGTCGGATGGGGTAAAAAACGTTATTATGTTAAAACTAGGCATGCAATGTTATAGAAGTATTTTAGAATTACGGCATGTATATCGACTGTATCCTATTACTACTTAGCAATCTTATTGGTTACCTCATAATGTTTTATTATTCCCGTCTCGATATTTGCCTGTTCAAGTTCATATCCGAGCAAAACAACACTTTATTCTAATAAAATTAGAGCGTCTAATGAATCCGCAGTTAAAGTTGGTAGAGCTTTACGTATAGAAAAAAAATATAGCAAAAACAAACGACACTCGATAATCAGCGAATTCCAAATTTAAACGGATTCTATTTTCGAAAATTGCCCATTGACAGTCTATTACGTATCGGACGACATCGATTTCCTGTCGAAGCCCTTGCACTATAATAACCTCTTGATTTATTATACAATTTGTCCTCGACGCTAATTGCTCAATTTAGTGCGAAAATTGCCCAATTTTTGTGTACTCTGAACGAGCCAGCCGTGTAATTTTAAATAGTTACGGCTACAATTTTTAAGTTTTTTAATGGTTTCGCACGTTTGACACTCCGTTATGAATAAACAGTGAAAATCATTGAAAGTTTCTATGAAACTACTACAATGAAACAATGCGACTCCGCCATCTTTGATGTTTATTGCGCTTTGTTGTTATGATTTATTCCTTTCTAAATGCTGACGAAAGCCGAAGACTGTCACCTGTCGTAAAGTATTAATTTAGCAGTAATGTTGAGCAGTCTTAAGCAGTGCTTCTTTAAGTCAGGAAGCCAGCTTCAATCAATTGCAAGTCACGATTGGAGCTTTTCAAAAAAAGAATGTTGCAATGCAATTGCATTAACATTTATTGAGTCAAAAGAAATAGATGCTTCTGACATTGGATATTTAATTAAGCGTCCAGAAAAAGCGAAAAAGTATGTAAGGATCGTAGCAAGTGGAAAGAAGTGGTCTTTGCCTTCCCCTATGGGAAAGAGGCGTGATTATATATATGTATGTATGTAAAAAGCGTTACTCTGCAGAAAACAGCGATTTTTTTTTGAGTTACTTGACCGAAAAATTTGACTTCGTCATGGTAAACCAGACCCTTAATCTCATTGTGTGACAGTTTGGGTAGGTGTATGATAAAAAAACATGGGTCAATCTTTACACAAATTGATCTAGTCCCAAAGTAAGCTCTAAAGGCTTATGTTATGGGTACTAGGTGATGATATACATACTTATATAGAGAAATAAATACTTAAATACATAGGAAACATCCAAAACTCAGGACAAGTACGTGCTCATCACACAAATATTCGCCCTTACCGGGGATCGAATCCGGGACTGCTAGCTTTGGAGGCAGGGTCACTATCAACTAGGCTAACCGCTAATATATATATTATTACATAATATATATATTTTTAGGGTTCCGTACCTCAAAAGGAAAAAACGAAACCCTTATAGGATCACTCGTGCGTCTGTCTGCCTGTCTGTCTGTCTGTCCGTCTGTCACAGCCAATTTGCTCCGAAACTACTGGACCGATTGAGCTGAAATTTGGTATACATATGTAAGTCAGTGACCGCAATACGGACGCGTGACGTAAATATATGAATTTTAAACATGGGGGCCACTTTTGGGGGGTAAATCAGAAAATTAAAAAAAAAAAAGCTATGCAATCTATATTGTGTGACATATCAAATGAAAGGGCTTATTGTGAGGACTTTAAAAATATTTTTTTCTGAATTTTAAGTAAAATAGTTTGGAAGTTATTTACGAAAATAGGCGAAAATTGACCATTCCCCCCCCCCTTATTTCCGAAACTACTGGGGCTAAAATTTTGAAAAAAATACAGAAAATAGTTCTTTACCTATAGATTACAGGAAAACCTGTAAGAAGTCTATGGTATTTAAAGTAACCTAGTAAATTGCAGATAATCATGTACGGAACGGAACCCTCTCCACGCGAGTTTAACTCGCACTTGTCCGGTTTTTTGTAGTGGTATTCCTCACTAGATGATTACTGTTCGAATGGGCCGGCTCGACCGCGGTAGTACCACACTCTCACAGAATATCGGCGTAAAGTAATAGCTTGCTATTGCGTTTCGTACGGTGAGTGACGAGATCCAAAGTCCTATTCCATCATCCCCATCCCATCCCCATTCCCCATCCTCCCTAGACTGGCAACGCATTGGCAGCACCTCTGGTGTTGCTGATGTCCATGGGCGGCAGTGACCACTTTTTATCAGGTGGGTCGTCAGCTCGTTTGTCAGTCAATTAACATTTAAAAAAAAACTCTTTACGTGTTTAAATGTATATCTATGTATATATTTTAGAAATATTACTGACGCGATCACTGTATTCCGTCAAAGAATATAGTGAAGGCTAAATTTCACATTATTATTTTATTGCCATTTCATATTTTGTTATTATTTTGACATTTGTTATTTTTTCTGTTTATACTTTTTATTTCCTGACATATTTTTTCTATTTTTGTTTTATGTATTTTGTGACATTTTGATTATGTCTAGAATTATTTCTAGTTTATTTTTATATAATTATATTTTAAGTGACGATCTTTTTGTGAAAGCTTTTTGACATGTAAATTGTAATGTTCTTTCAATAAGAAATAAATGACTACCTACCTACCTACCTATCGTGTTGTTATGTGTATGTAGTACGCAGTCGTTGCCAAACTAAATTTATTAGAAAAACCGGACAAGTGCGAGTTAAACTCGCGTGGAGAGGGTTCCGTTCCGTACATGATTATCTGCAATTTCCTAGGTTACTTTAAATACCATAGACTTCTTATAGGTTTTCCTGTAATCTATAGGTAAAAAACTATTTTCTGTATTTTTTTCAAAATTTTAGCCCCAGTAGTTTCGGAAATAAGGGGGGGGGGAATGGTCAATTTTCGCCTATTTTCCTAAATAACTTCCAAACCATTTTACTTAAAATTCAGAAATAGAATATATTTAAAGTCCTCACAATAAGCCCTTTCATTTGATATGTCACACAATATAGATTGCATAACTTTAAAAAAAAAAAAACTGATTTACCCCCCAAAAGTGGCCCCCATGTTTAAAATTCATATATTTACGTCACGCGTCCGTGTTGCGGTCACCGACTTACATATGTATACCAAATTTCAGCTCAATCGGTCCAGTAGTTTCGGAGCAAATTGGCTGTGACAGACGGACAGACAGACAGACAGACAGACAGACAGACGCACGAGTGATCCTATAAGGGTTTCGTTTTTTCCTTTTGAGGTACGGAACCCTAATAAAACTAGGAAATATATTTCAAAAAAACCAACCAATTAAACGCAAGCTTTGTCGAATTACTAAACAATGTCAGCATTGCACGCAAATAACGAATTAATCAAATCGAACAGAAAATACCGATATTGTTTTGAAATCGGTTTTTCTAGCACAAAAGCGGTTTTTAACCAAAAACGCCGGCAGATGCAGATGATTTATTGTCAACTTTTTAATGGATTTCCGAAAAACATTTTCCAAATATTTTAGTAAAAAAAATCAAAACATGTGGGACTGTCGTTTTACTATCTATCATGCATGTACATCGATTGATTGATCATGATTCTTGTAGTAAATATTTTTTTAAATATTTTGGTTACAAAAATTATAGCGGTATTTTGATTTTCAGGGTTTCTTTTTAAATTTTTATTACGTGTCGTTTTATTTATCTGGTCCACCGCTTCTACAGTTATGCTAAGTAATGCTTATTCTAAGTGGTTTTGCCACAAAGTATAAATATGCAGCTATGATTTCAATAAGAGGGTGCATTTTGAAATTTCTCCGGCAATTCTTATTTAAAATAAATAAATAAAATAATTAGCCTTCTTTTAATACTTTAATCATGTTTTGATCATTCTGCCATCGGGTTAATAAATCAACAACTGAGTGACAAAAAGAGACAATTCGTGCAAATTAACGGTAGTAAAATTATCATTGTTCATCTCCTAATATCTATAGGCTATAATTAAAATTGAATACGTCAAATATCAAGACACCCCGGTCCCGCTACCTGTATCGTGTGACGCATATGCTCAGTTTTTTAGCTCTGATATGTTTCAGGGCTCCGGGCACAAGCGAATCCGATCCACCCGCATGGCGCTACACTTCGCTTGGATTACCTTAAAAAAGCAGTAAATGAAATAGCAGAAGCAATATTCGGCGAAGCTTCGAGCCACACCAGAAAACTTATCTTGGTATAAAAAAAACTAAATCGAAAAAGGTTTGTTACATCTGGCGTTACGTCGCGACAACATAGCATCACGCCCGAAATCCCTAATGGGGTGGGCAGAGCCACAAGACTACTTGTGGCCACGTTCGATTAATTAGTCCTAAGATGGTATGATGAACCGTATGGTGACAGGTGATCAGCCCATCGCTTATACAGATAGTCCACCATGTTGGAGAGAACCCGTCCCTTAGTCGACTTTTACGACATGCCAGGATGATAAGCATGTGCACGCATTCTATGCTATTTCTTCCCTCCCAGTGCAGCAGAGGAGTTCATTCAATGGATTTCAATTTTTGATTTCAGATTCTTGGTAAAATTTGGACGATTTTCAACTGATATTTTAAATAAGTAACGTTTAACACCTAGGAGTTTACTCAAGCATCAATCCTACTAATCCTGAGTATTAATATTATAAATGTGAAAGTTTGTGTGTGTGTCTGTCTGTGGGTATGTTTGTCACTTATCTCTATAATGGCTAAACTGATATTCATGAAAGTTTATATAACCTAAGCTAAGGTTCTGGAATAGGATATAGGGAACTTTTTGTCCCAAAAAATCCCGAAGGACAGAAGCTAGTATTAAAAGTGCGAAAGTTTGTGTGTGTATTAGTGTGCTTAAGTACCTTAAGGTCCTGGAATAGTTCATAGAGAATTTTATCCCGGAATATTCAAAAGTTCCCGAGGGAATAACTATAACCCAATTTCACGCCGACAAATACGCAGGCACAAACTAGTATTTTATAACTATCAGATTAAGAATTAAAAAGAACATGTCACAAAATTAGGTCTACATACCTTGGCTGTCAATTTGGATTGGCAAAGGCGTACACGCAGACGCAGGGCGGATTGGGGACTTCAATCACATCTTATTTTCTCGCGATGTTTTCCTTCACCGAAATACTGCTCTTAAAGTAGCCAGTTCTAATTACAGATTGTAACGCCACTTATATGGCATTTGTAAAATAATTACCCGCATTAATAGTAACATTTAATGGCGCTCATTCCAAATATAAAATATAATCACGTACGTGTTAAATACGTTATATCTTCATACCTTTTAAAGACTGTCACACAAACCGTGAACTACATTGCGCGCGTTTCTTGTACTAAGAAACGCAGAACACATTAAGTGCCTGCTATTTCTACGTATTGCACAGCCTAAATATCAACTGTATTATGACATTTTTTTAATAAAATTTAATTGACACGAATATCTGTCGACATGTCTCTATGGTGAACGCGTATTAAGTGTTTTACGAAACTCTTTATGCGATATAACTCTGCTAATGGCTGGTTACTTTTTATTCAGTGTAATTTGTTAAAGCCATATAATCCGTTGAAAAAAAAACCATACGCACACAAACAAAAGTTTACAACACGCATTCTTTTTTCAAATTCTTTTCAACCAGTTTCATTCATAAATTTTATGAAGTGGACTGTCAAATATTGCCTGACCCCTATCATTGCGTAATAGAAGCAATACCGGAATCGTAATTTAAATAGGGTTCGTCGAAGAATAGTTCAACTTATAAAGGTCGGATATGAACTTGTGCGGAGGCGGGGCATATGCTTGAAATTCGAACATAGGTTTAAAAAGCAAAAATGAACCCAGTATCAACTAAACTAGATTCATTTTAATACTTAAGTCTACGGCAATAAGGTCGAAATTAGATCTGACTCTTTTAGGACTTAAACTGCTCTACTTTTTTAAAGGGAAAATATGGAACTCATTCACTTATGGTACTTCCGATTCTTCCTTTTGATTTCGAGATTCTTTCAATGCACATGTGACGGTACACGTGCTGGCTGAATGTTTTTTTCTAATTCCGAGTGTTTACGAAGATTGATGTCCACATACGTGGTGTTTATTACCCCTATTCTTTATAAGGAAAGCTTTATTGGTATAATTTAAAGGCATTGATGACTTTGTGTCTCTGTGTATAATGTACCTATGTCTATTTAAGAGTCCACTAAAGGCTAAGCTTTAAATTTATATTTTGTTTCTACTTTAAACCAGTCATAGGCGATCATAGACATTTTATTTCTTAAGTGATTGATTGCAAGTGACAGCATACATCAACTTTAGTCGTTCGATGTCAAATCCTATTCGCTGTAGCCTCTATTTTGTAATTAAATACATACATAGCATCACGCCTGACATCCCTAATGGGGTGGGCAGAGCCACAAGATTACTTGTAGCCACGTTCGATTAATCAGTCCTAAGATGGTATGATGAACCGTATGGTGACAGGTGATCAGCCCATCGCCCATACAGATAGTCCACCATGTTGGAGAGGACCCGTCCCTTAGTTGACTTTTACGACATGCCAGGATGATAAGCGTCTGCACGCATTCTATGCTATTTCTTCACTCCCAGTGCAGCAGAGGAGCAATGTAATTAAATGGATAATAGAAAACAGGTAGAACATAAATATTACATACTTCTTAATTAAACACGTAAACAACTCCAAAGAGCATCCGTAAACGGCCAGCTGCATTTAAAAAGAAATCCACATTACGTAATTCGAATCCAACTTGTTCTAATCACTGGCTGAATACATGTGACTGTGCACTTGGTTTAGAAAAAAAAACCGGCAATGGCTGCACTTCCTTTTAATACAGCTGCTGTTAACACGTGCTATACGGGACCACACAAACGTTCCGTGTTCGTGTGTTTTTTGATAATTCGTGTTTGATAAAGTTTATTGTAAATACTGGCTGGAAATAACCTTGAATTTCTGTTTCTTTATAGGTATATTTGGAATAACTCAAGTTGTTGATTAATATTTCGTGCTATCTAATGTAGACGCTTTTTAGAACGCATGAAGTATCGTGTGCTTTTTTTGCATAATTTGATCAAGAAACCAACTGTCTATTTTTCCGACCAGTATTTACCTCTTATTAATATATAGATTAGACAAACACTGGATAAAAAAAAATAAAAAAAATGACTTCAAATAGCCTTTAAAATGTAAGTTTTTTTTTTCACATTTTATTTATTACCCTATGATTTAACGACACACATTAACTACATCAAGTAACAATAGCATAATGCCAATTGCTCATCACCATTTACAAACTGTTGCTATCCACGGTGCAAGGATGTCTATCGTTGAGGAGTTCTCCTGGTTCTTCAATTTTACTACATGAATTTTCATGGACATAGTTGCTTCAGAACTTTATACAGCAATTTAATCGCCAACCGTGAAATACTCAACATTTAGGAGTTCCGGTGATCATCTATGGTCTTCTTCATCAGTTCTACTTCACCAAATAATGCTTTTAGAACGTAACTGCTTGAGTTATTACAGAAAATACTAAAATTGCTCTATGCTTGTCTATAATATTTGAAGAGTTCCATCGATTCCTCATAGATCCTCTCATCATAACTCGACTTTGACTACAACGGGACCAAACTGGAGGTATACCCTACCGATCAAAATCGGTTTATAAATGACGGAGTTCTGAAGTAAAAGACATAAAAAAAAATACAACCGAATTGAGAACCTCCTCCTTTATTTTTTTGAAGTCGGTTAAAAAATAGTAAATTGGTTTCTTTCTGAATGCGGCGTTGTTAAAGACAAACTCATATTTTTAGTCATGAAAATTACTTTTGATTTATTGTAGCACAAGTGAATCTTATTCATGAATTGACTAGAGATTAAGGGGCTCATAAACAGCCTAGTTTTTCGACAATTTATCGCTGCAATTCGAGCTATCACCAAAAAGATTTCATACTACATCACTAATGGGCACTAAAAGTTTGAATGTAAACTTTTGAGGATAGCCCTTATTGCAGAAATAAATTGCCGAAAAACTAGCCCGTCTACGAGCCCCATTCGATATTTGATAATCATACTGGTTCCCTATCCCGTAAATGCAACTGAAATTCTTCCTGAAGCTAAAAAATAGCCACGTGACCTAATAGGTATCATGACTACACGGTAAATAATAACTAAGTAACCAGCATACAACGTTCTTTAATAAACTAAGTATCAATTATGCCAGAATCAAAGCAAAGTGACGGATGCGCGCGCAGGTCGCGACTTCAGTTTAAAAGAACCAAGAAAATAATGCACATGGTGCAAGCAATTATAGCCTTTAGGTCTAGTGACAGAACAACATAGACGCGTGGTTTACTTTTGTGGTTTTGCTGTACTGTTATACTTGCGAATGATTGATTGCGTACATCGCGCTAATAGTAAAAACAAATGATCGATGCAAATACGTGGAATGTTAATTATATAAAAATAAAACGAAATTTCAAACACGATTATAACTAAACTGTTGAAACCATTTTAGTGACCAGTTGTTGTGACAAAACGAGCTGACGGCCCACCTGATGGAAAGTGGTCACCGCCGCCCATGGACATCTGCAACACCAGAGGTGCTTCCAATGCGTTGCCAGTCTAGGGAGGATGGGGAATGGGGATGGGATGGGGATGAGGGAATAGGCCTCCGGATCTCGTCACTCACCGTACGAAACGCAATAGCAAGCTATTACTTTACGCCGATATTTTGTGAGTGTGGTACTACCCCGGTCGAGCCGGCCCATTCGAACAGTAATCATCTAGTGAGGATTACTGTTTGGCTCTACCACTACAAAAAATGATCTAATTTAGTTTATAATTTTCCTTTCTATATTCTAAAACAAAGAAAGTGTGCGTGTGGGTGCGCGTGTTAGTATATTTGTTACCTACTGTTTGTTAGTGTTGTTGTGTCCTTCACGCTTCAACGGCTGGATGGATTTTAATGAAATTTGGAATGAAGATAGCTTATACCCTGAATTAATACAGACTACTTTTCATCTCGGAAAAAACCTAAAGCTAGTTGAATATATTTACTATTTGAGTTTGAAATTCATTTTAGAAAAATAGTCTTATTTCATTTGCAACAAGGTCGAAATCTCAACATTCATGACAAATAATTATCACTATGATCCATTCGGAAATGTGTTTGTTTCTATAATTATAGTTGGTTGACTAGTTATAACAATGTTATTAAATGCGAAGCATTTAGGTACTTTCTGCTTTCTGTTCGGCGAAAGTTGATAAATATTATGATATCGTCTCGAAATAGCGACTGTCGCTTACCTATCGCAAACTGTATGACGGGCATCGCTTATCGCCGCGCGTACTGAGTTTCGTGGTACGAGGCACGCAGGTGTTGTCAAGCGCGGCGGTACTTACGTTTACTATACGGTAAAAGATGATAGATTTTTACAAATTGATGGCAAGGTAGACGAAGCAATTGAACGTTTCATAATAAGCGTCACCGACTCTGATTCTTCCTCCGACATTGATACTTCGTCATGGTCGTCGTCCGATGATATGCCAGCAATGGGACATATACAGGCTATTCAATAATAATATTGTATGAAAAAAATATAGTTCTTTCTTTTAATTTCTTATTATCATCGGTAAAAAAAGTTAAGAAGCACTGCTTTTAATTTGTTTTATTAACTCTTCTGCTGCACTGGGAGTGAAGAAATAGCATAGAATGCGTGCAGATGCTTATCATCCTGGCATGTCGTAAAAGTCGACTAAGGGACGGGTCCTCTCCAACATGGTGGACTATCTGTATGGGCGATGGGCTGATCACCTGTCACCATACGGTTCATCATACCATCTTAGGACTAATTAATCGAACGTGGCCACAAGTAGTCTTGTGGCTCTGCCCACCCCATTAGGGATTTCGGCCGTGATACTATGTATGTATGTATGTATCAACTCTTGGCGAATAGACTTAGTACAATTTGCATGCTTACCTAAGTAAGTGTTATCGCATCATGAAGACGAGTCCAACCCAGTACCACTCGGGCGCAGGTCAGAGTGCCGATCACTTTCACTCCATTAGTGATCCGTCTCCGTCAGATTAGACACAAACACAATTTTTTACTATTTCTATGCAACATTAAGATTTCTTTTATAGCGGATTGAGTGAGATAATACTTTTGTTTGTTACTTGAGATGAACTTTCTTAAACTAATGTGAACACGCCTTTTAACGTCACGTAATCAGCCTGTATACCCACGTATCATTGGGACCAGCCATGCGATTCTCTTAACGTGCAGCGGCTGATCAGCGATGAGGTACACATTCAAATTTAGACCGAATGTCTTTGTGCTTACAGTCTTAATTAATAGGGTCGTTTTTCCGCTGATCAGCCGCTGTGCACGTAAAAGAATCACACCAGACTCCTTATCTTAGTCGTTGAAAATTTTGTTTTTATAATTTCGACTCAATTTAACTAAATGTGCTAATTTCGATCTAGAATCAACAAATTAAAGACGGATCACGAAATACTGTAACACTGATGGCTGTGTAATGGCTGTGTGATTGGTGAAGTTGAGAGATAATAAACGATTAATAAGTTCTTATGTGAAGATTTTGTTTAGAATATCTTTAATTTTAGTTTATTTTTTTATGTCAATTGACTGACAAACGAGCTGACGGCAAACCTGATGGATAGTGGTCACCGCCGCCCATGGACATCTGCAACACCAGATGTGCTGCCAATGCGTTGCCGGTCTAGGGAGGATGGGATGGGATGGGGATGAGGGAATAGGCCTCCGGATCTCGTCCCTCACCGTACGAAACGCAATAGCAAGCTATTACTTTACGCCGATATTCTGTGAGAGTGTGGTACTACCCCGGTCGAGCCGGCCCATTCGAACAGTAATCATCTAGTGAGGATTACTGTTTGACTCTATCGCTACGACTATATCTGAAAAAAAAAAGGAACACTATAATGGTTCATTAACTGACTATGAGTGCGGCCCTAAAAAATTGTCAAACACTCAAAGAATAAAAATTGTCTTTGGGTTAATTTAGGGACAGTAGCGTTTTCTATAAATAAAAAACACTGTCACGGCCTATAATTGGAACGAAACGTAAATTCTTCAGCCGTTAGACAAAAACATTACCCCTTTCCGACTAATAATCAAAAATAAAGAAATGACATCACCGTCTGTCGCGAATGGCGCGCGCACATGCTAAACCGAAAATAACTAACATTCTGCCATATGCACACCAAAAAACATGCATGCAACGCGAAACACCAACCCGATAACCATCTCACCTCGAAAAAACTGCGAAGACCTTCAAATATAGAGAAGAAATGGGGTCAAAAGTTATTAAAACCTTCTGCGAGAAACGGAACGCATTGGAGCATAGACAAGAAATTAAAAAGTTGAAAAAAAGAAAGGGGTAAGGGGAACTTTAAATTTCGAAGGGCTGTTGTAAAAAGTGGAGTCATTTTGATTGTTTTCGGCCAGGTGTTTTTGAATTTGGAACGTCTTACCGGAAATCTGTGGCGCATGTGTCTGGCAACCCGTTCGCGGCGGAAACAGTGTGCATCCTAACCCCCTTCGTTCTTATTTTAAAGAACATCCCTTGAGAAGGTAAGTTTTTATTTTCATTTGAAAGTTTCGAGTCTCATTATCATCTTTATGAACAGCCATGTCAGTTCGTTAACAGTGATGTCTGTTTCCGGAAATGTATTATTATTTAGTAGTAAGTAGTTATAAAATTATGAAACCTGCATATTTATGTTCTCTATAAATAGTTATCAACCTGCATAGTAGTCCAGGCTGTAAATCAAGATCCTGCGTCTTCTTTATGTTTTTAAAAGAGTCATATGCAGTGAAAACTGGTAAGGAACTGCTCAAAGCAATTCTCGCGATGCTTACTTATGAGGTGTCAGAACGCGAATCTGACACCATCGCAGGTTCAGTCGCATGGCAACCACGGTCCTTGACACCCGTTCAAGTGACACCATTATGATTAAGTACCTAGTACAATTCCACAATCTGTGAGACCGCACCACCGACCACACCGTCCACAATGATATGATAGCGTGTGAATCAAGCAACATTAGACTTTTGTATGTATGTCGTAAGAACTAAGATATCAGCAGTAGGGTATGGTTAAGCCATGGCGGTGGCGTTTGACAACCTTCTATGAGACTTGTTACACGAAATTGTACTGATAGGTATTGCTTAATACGATCATAAATTATTAACAACCGCAATTGGGGCATTTAGATTCCGATAGCAAGTCACATGAGATTTAAAACATTAAAACAAAATCACATATTAATGCGTCTCTAAGCCTTTCTCTATTCCGCAGAACACAAGGCTTGCAAATCAGTTCGGCAACAGGTGGCCTGCGGCAACTAGGGTGCAGATTCAATACTCGACACTTACAGGGGGAAGGGTCAAAATCCTACTGCGAAGTGAATGTTTGCAATTTAAACAAGGAACGTCTAAACGGATTTGGAAGAAAATAACTGGAATAGAACATATGCTACAAAGTAATAATAATAATATCTTGCACTCATTTATCTAGTCCCAAAGGGGCCGTCCATTAATCACGTGATCTTTTTTTAAACCCTATAGGTGTCGAGTTTTCACACTAATCCCCCCTCCCGGCCCACTATCTAAAATCACTTGTATTTTTTTACATACCTAATATTATAAAAAAAGAACAAAATATTATCGTGGCCTGGCCAAGGCGAGTCAAAGGTCACGCGCCGCTTTTCTCCTTAGAATTCGCGCGTTCAACGATAAAATAAATACACGTGCTATCTCACTATTCCCGCCTCTCCCCCTTGTGATATTTCGTGATATTTTCCGAACCCTCTCCCCCCTTTCGAGCCTCACGTGATTAATGTACGACCCCCACACTAGGATTCCTTGTGATGTAGGTAGGTACTAGTACTTACACCACAGGGAATCCTAATTGTCTAGTTAAACAAAGATAGAATACTTATATAAATACATACCTACATATATGAAAAATGAAAATGAAAATGTTTATTGTATAAATAATAAATAAATAAATAAATCGTTGGACAATCTTACACAAGTCGGTCTAATCCCAAAGTAAGCTCTAAAGGCGTTATGGGTACTAGACGACGATATACGTACTTATATAGATAAATAAATACTAAAATACATAGGAAACATCCAACACTCACGAACAAGCATTCGTGCTCATCACACACATATTTACCCTTATCGAACCCGGGACCGCTAGCTTCGGAGTCCGGGTCACTACCAACTAGGCTAACCGCATCGTCAATGTATAAATGTAACAATTTTTTTCATTCGAACCTGCGATCACTGGTACAGATGGCAGATGCTTTACCACTGAGCCATCGAGTCAGTCAATCAGTACATCTTTTAACGGGGTTGTTTCTATCAACTTAGTAGAAGTTAGCCAGTGGCCTGTTTGTAAGGTCCGACCGAGACTGCTTTTTAAATCCCGGCCGAGACCGAGACCGAGAACGAGAATAAAATAAATTCTCGGCCGAGACCGAGACCGAGACCGAGACACGGAAAAATTGTATATTTTTTCTACATTTGCGTTTTTTATGGTTCCTTACCTCAAAAGGAAAAAACGGAACCCTTATAGGATTACTAGTGTGTCCGTCTGTCTGGCTGTCTGTCTGTCTGTCTGTCTGTCTGTCTGTCTGTCTGTCTGTCTCTCTGTCCATCTGTCCATCTGGCACAGCCAATTTGCTCCGAAACAGTAAGTCGGTGACCACAACACGGACGCGTAACGTAAATAAATGAATTTTAAATATGTGGACCACATTTTGCCGGTAGGTAAATTAGAAATTTTAAAAAAAAGTTATGCAAGCTATATCTTGTGACATATGAAATGAAAGGGCTTATTGTGAGTATTTTAAATACATACTTATATATTTTTGGAATTTTAAAATGAATAGTTTGGAAGTTATTTAGGATAATAATCGAAATAGGCAAAAATTTACAATCCCCCCCGCCCCCTGTTTCCGAAAATATTTAAAAAAACAGGACTTATTTAACCATAGATTACAAGAAAACTTATAAGAAGTCTGTGGTATTTAAAGGAAAGGTTCCAGATAAACATATACGGAACGGAACCCTGTTCACGCGAGTTTAACTCGCACTTGTCCTGTTTTATAACTAAAAAAAATACATCCGTTATGAAAAAAAGGGTTTATTATGGTTTAAACGTTCTGCCGTGTACTACAAACAATCTTAATAGTCAAAAATGGAAATTAGCAATATTATACGACCGAAAAGCATTTTTAAATTGATTGCCGCGGAGTCTCGGCCGCGGCCGAGAATCTCGGCCATATTGGGCCGAGACCGAGACCGAGATCTCGGCCCGATTTTTGGCCGAGATTTGCCGAGACCGAGACCGAGACCGAGATCTCGGTCGGACCTTACCTGTTTGACGAAGGTTCCTTGTTTAAGTTTTACAATTTGAAAGGCAAATGGCAACACTGCACGACAGATGTATGGGATCTGACATCAGTGCTGCCAGTTCTTGCTTGTTGAATTAACTTGTGGTTTTGTGAAACGGGCCACTGGGCGTTACTCGACATTGGCTAAACGATATAGCATGTCATATACCTTTGCTTCGTCCTTATCTTTTTATTATTATATTTTTATAGCAACGATCATTTTCTGTATCACTTAGACTAATAGTATATAGTTTCTATTTGCTTACCGTTCGCGATATCTAAGGTTCAATCTAAGTCCCTTAATTTCATTACGCATCTAATAACAGTTTATTTATGATACAAGCGTGTTAAATGTCTGCGCTCGCTACGCTCGTGTTTTCAATCGTCACCTTGTTAGCAATTACCTTTCTATTGACGACGCGGATATCCTAGTTGGGAGTGACCCTGCCTCCGAAGCTAGCCTCCCGCGTTCGATCCCCGGTAAGGGCAAATATTTGTGTGATAAGCACGAATGTTTGTTCCTGAGTCTTGGATGTTTCCTATGTATTTAAGTATATATTTCTCTATATAAGTATTTATATCGTCGTCTAGTACTCATAACACAAGCCTTTAGAGCTTACTTTGGGACTAGACGATTTGTGTAAAAATTGTCCCCTGATTTATTATTATTATTATTATATATGTCTATAATACAACGTTTTACTACTATGCATTCTGTGAGTAAGATAACACAATACAACAGTTCAAGATGTTGTCGTAAATATTAAAGTAATTAATACTTTAACATTTACCTTTCATTTAACTGGTAAGAGGCTATCATTGGCTGTCATGAGCTGAACAAAATTATAAAAAGTGTAAATAAAAAAAAGCACTTGTTTGATAAAATCTGTTTCGAGGCTTGGTATGAGCTCTTTACGGGCACATGCATTGTAAAGTAAATTAGGTGATAAGCTCATAATCTTGATGACTAACCCCGCAGCTGTTTAGTATTATTAGCACCACATCCATTATACGATTAGTTCTAGTAAATCATATCTGGTCGCTCTGCTCACCCCTTTTAAATACGCTGGCGTGATTTACATCTCAAAGGGTAACCATGACTTTGGTTAAGAGCTTTTTAACACTGTCTTTAACTACTGATATATAGGACCTATATTCGACATTGGCTAAAGCAGGGGTTCCCAATCTATGCGCCGTAGAAAGTATAGAGGTCCTCTTTACCATTCTCCGCAAACATAACTTAAGTATTTGCGGGTAAATGCAATAGTTTGTTAAATGAAACTGAACTTTTGTCTATCTGTAACTTCAAAAAAGTGGCTACATAACTAATGGCCGAATTCAGGAACGCCACTTAAGCATTTGAGTAGATATTAAATAGTTAAATGTACCTCAAATAGTTGTCAACCTATACAGAAGCGTCACTGACACGTCACTTTAATTAAAGCTCAATTTGAGTGGCTTTCTGAATTCGGCAATAAGACAATACCTTACTTTCAGATTTGTTCTTTATAGATAAATCATTTTGTTAAATCCTTTGAATACCTAATTATGTATAGTAGAGTGAATACCTCAACTTGATTTTTTGTAAAGCCTGTTGAGGCCAAATGTCACAAAGACCTATAAAAAAACGATCACCGCCGGACTCGGCGCGCATGCCCGCTCCGTTAAATCAAATTAACTTTAACCTTTCGGCCGCCAAGCATGTCTGAAAAGTAACACGAATTTCAACTTTAAGTCAAGGTAATATATGAAGGACTTTTTACCCGGCTGCAGCCGACTGTGGCGGTCAAAAGGTTAATAACGCCTTACCAAATTATGGTTAATGCTGAAATAACCGAAGTAGTTAGGTAATACGACGACGCGGATAGCCTAGTTGGTAGTGACCCTGCCTTCGACGCAAGCGTCCCGGGTTCGATCCCCGGTAAGGGCAAATATTTGTATGATGAGCACGAATGTTTTTTCCTGAGTCTTGGATGTTTCCTATGTGTTTAAGTATTTATTTCTCTTTATGGTAAGTATTTATATCGTCGTCTAGTACTCATAACACAAGCCTTTAGAGCTTACTTTGGGACTAGATCGATTTGTGTAAAGATTGTCCCCTGTAAAAAAAAAAAAAACAGAGTATAATTTAATTCGACTAGTTAGCTAGTTAGGGCGCGCCGAGACAAAATAGTAAACCTAAGTGCGCTGCGGACTGTAAATGTTTGGGAACACCTGCCCTAAACGATAGATATCGCGATGGTTGACCTTTCCTGTCAACTTAATAAGAGCTACCATACCGTAGCAAACTAATTTGCGATATCGTTTAAGCAAAGCCGAGGCCCTGATTTAATTGTTGTTACAGGTGATTTTTTTTTGATAAAGATGAGTTGTATTTTGACTTATACTTTCGTTTAAAGACCAAATTGAATCGAACAGCCGAAATTGTTGATTAAATTCATCTGGGGCTAAGTATTTTAGGAAACATAATCATAAAGCAGTATAATATTTTTTAATACTTCTATTCAAATCGTCTTCCAGCCACAAAATCCTTACACCTTTTACTACATTTCTCAATGGAGTGATCCCGTGGGAGAGTTTAGCACGACAACTTTGTAACAACCGTTCATAGCGGCGCTAGCATCGAACACAACGTGAAAATTACTTACTTAAACCATTAGTTTCATTTTTAGCCACCGTGCGAGGTAAGTTGGTGATGTACGCAAACATTGACATTCTCGCAGCGTATCTCGGAGATAGATCACCGGGGTCATCGTTCTTTTGACAGATTGATCACTCAGCTGACAGTTCGGGATTTGGTTTAAAGAATCTGGAGTTTTTTGATTGATGGGGAAATTGATATAGTGATTTGTGAGTCAGTGATTAATACTTTGCAAATGGACTAGAGGTCATCCATTTAACAGAAACAAGTGGCAGTTCCTGAGCGTTCAGAAATGGATTTCCTGTTTTGGTAAATCACAAGAGACAATAGCCTAGCTCAATGAGTTCAGGCACCTATTGGCAGGACGGTCGATATTATCAAGGTCAGGTTGAATGACAGTTTAATCTTTTGACCGCCACAGTCAGCTGCACCCGTCAGCGGATACAGGGTAAAAAATTCGTTCATTACCATGACTTAAAGTTGAAATTCGTGTTACTTCTCAGACATGCTTGGCGGTCAAAAGGTTAAGCACAATAGCCGAGGATAAATTTTATCGAGAACTGACAGTTACTACCTGGGATGGGACCTACTTATTCCCACTCAGAATATTTTGTCTATTTTTGCTTCATTAATATCTAGCTTTTGCCCGTAACTTCGGCGGCAAGCAAATTTATCTTTTAAATATAACGAATTTTCATGTAAGGTACTGACTTTTAAATTTTGAATTTATTCCCTACAATAACGGGCTCTCATCTTGCTCGTACGAACTAACACTTAATTAATTTTCTAGACCCTATTATCACCCTTATAGAAGTTAATTTTAAAAAAAATAGCCTATGTCCTTCCCCAGGGCTCAAACTATTTATACCTAATTTCATCAAAATCGCTTCAGTTTAGCCGTGAAGATGTAACAGACAGATAGACAGACAGACTAATGGACAGACAATGTGTTTGCAATTAGATATTAAGAGCCGAGCATCATTATCTTTATAATAATGAAGATTTAATTTCCTAAATCAAAATAAATATTCCAGAAAATACTCGTGTGTATCAAACTCCAAAACAAATCCACGGGTAAAATAACCTGCGCAAGCGCACCATATGATCGTCAGTTGTTCACAAGCTTTTTACAAAGCAGGTGGCCGACGAACACAATCTGTGCACGAAAAACCTGCGAATATAATACGAAGTAAGAGAAGGATGGAGATAAAACAATAAAGGTGCGAGCGAGATGTAGTGTTTCCGTTTCCGTTTAACAAAAACTCGAACATCTGGATAGATTTGGCCTGAGAAAGTTTTAGGAATAAATCTAGACGCGTTTCTGCAGAGATTAAGAAATTAGATATTTATTGCGTTCGATGAGTTTCTTGCATCATAGATGATATCTATGCTAATTTCGTTAGCCTTTAGCAATTGGTAGGTATATCATAAAAAAATCAGGTTATTTAAGAAATTAGGTGTGAATTAATTGATTAATTAAAAGGTTGACATTGCACTTTTAAATGATTATTTCAAAAGTAGCCTGAGGTTTTTTTAACCTTTTGAAAATATTACGATGGACAACATTTTAAGTTAAGTTAGGTAATTAATAAAATTGAGTGTAGAATTTAGAAATGAGCAGAGGGTCCGCCAAACATCATTGAACTACTGCGTAGGTAATAGTTACTCTAGTTCTTTTGCGGATCAATTCCCATTTCACATAAAAAATTAGGAGATCCACTAAAGAAGTAGAGTAACCGACAAGGCCCAAAGAATTGCTAAACTTAAGTGGCAGTGGAGTAGAACAGATGGCTGATGAGGCCGAAGAGTTCTTGAGTGGCGACCGCGTACAGGAAGATATAGAAGTGGAATACTGAAGATGGCGGGACTCCGCTGGATGCGAGCAGCACAAGATCGGTCGTTGTAGCGATCATTGGGAGAGGCCTATGTCAGTGAACGTCTTCGGCTGAAATGATGAGACGCGGGCCTCTTGCTTATTGCCGCGGATAGCCTAGTTGGTAGTGACCCTGTCTTCGACGCAAGGGTCCCGGGTTCGATCCCCGGTAAGGGCAAATATTTGTGTGATGAGCACGAATGTTTGTTCCTGAGTCTTGGATGTTTCCTATGTATTTAAGTATTTATTTCTCTATATGTAAGTATTTATATCGTCGTCTAGTACTCATAACACAAGCCTTTAGAGCTTACTTTGGGACTAGATCGATTTATATAAAGATTGTCCCCTGATTTATTATTTATTATTATTTATTTATTCACCATTTGTATTTGTGTGTTACGCCTTCTTAACAACTTTGTTATTTTCTTTTGCATCATGGTTAGTAGTACACTCTTCAATTTTACCTGCTAACAGAAAAACTTTAATCATTTATAATACTGTCCACCGGAAACAATTAACGTTTATAATCCATTTCATAATACCAATATTAATAACCGTTAAATTTACGAAGCGTAACGACACTCGTAAGTCTAGTTACATGATATGAATACCTTTATGTTCCTGAAATAGCATGCGCATGTTGGATCTATAAATCATCCGCATACCTCGAGCATACTTAAGACACTAAAAAATCCGTGCCCCTATTCTGTACGATGAATTGAAGGATGGAAACGTCATACTTTGGATCACTTTAAGGGCGTACCCCACGCCAATGGCCTTGAATCTGCTTGTTTTTAAATCCTATAAAGTATACTTAGCGTCGTACAAGAATCTTGAAAAAAATATATATTGTAGTATGGAATCTATTCTTTATTTTTGTCTACCGGAATCTTGAAAAAAGTGATAAATCAAGAGCAAAAAAAAAAACCGTAAACCCTTTTTTCAAACTAAAATCCGTAAAGGCTCCCTTATTATGCGACGTTTTTACATGAAACTTTTACTAATCAGAAGACAATAATGTATACTATAATTTCATCTACTGGTTTTTCAATTTATTTTGTAGTTTTTGAGTAAATTATACTTTTCACTGCGGCGCGTGAACTAAGAGGCTCGCGGCGCTCTGCGCGGGCGACGGGTGGCATACGCTGCTAAGCCGTCTGATGTGAAGCTTGTGCCGCTCAACGCCGCGTACATGCGACGAGTTAGTTTTTAAGTTTTTTTATTTATTTTGACCTAGTTGGAACGCTCAAGGTCATCGGCGTAGGGTACGCCCTTAAGTTTGCTTTTTTTAGTTGACGAGGGACAGTTATTTTGGAAAATGACAAATAACGTGAAACTTTGATGACTGTCGATCGTTCGATGGGAGTTTATTCCGCAAGTAGACTACAAAATCTGTTCACGATGTAGATGACCTGACGTAAGCTCGACCAGTGATCCAACTCATCGGGTTGTTTACATCCAATGCGTTTGAATGGAACGGTAATTGAATGAATGATGAATGTTTGTTTGCAATTTGTGTACAACCAATCTTTTGATATTTAGTCTGACAGTAGCGTCACCTTTTGTAATACTATTATATTAGAAGAACTCAATGTTAAAAGTAACGCGGAGTATTTAAGTTTTATTTACTGGAAAAAAGATTCATTTTAAAGCCAGTAATTTTTTTGATCATTATAAAGCATAAATAAATTTCTGTGGTAAGTATTGTGTGTGTGACGAACGAAAAACTTCAAGTTCATAAATCAAAAGATAACCGAAAAAAATTAAAACAAATCATAGCTACGATATGTTATGGCGTAAGCTCGAGGAAATTAACTTGCCTGGAGAACTTATCAACATGTTCAAGTTTTGGTACGGAAATCAGGTCAATATGGTCCGGTGGGCAGGCAAGTGGTCAGAACCGTATAGGCTAGAGTGTGGTGTGAGGCAGGGGGGTTTGACCTCACCCACGCTCTTTAACTTGTACAAGGATGCGCTCATCGTTGAGCTCAGCGGCATGCATATCGGCTGCCATGTGGATGACGTATGTGTCAATAACATCAGTTACGCGGACGATATGGTGCTGCTGAGTGCTTCTGGGTGCGGCCTTACGAAGCTCATAAAAGTCTGTGAATTGTATGCCAGTAGTCATGGACTTAAGTACAACATTAAAAAGTCGGAGTGTATGGTGTTCGAGGCGGGCAAGAAGCGTATAACAACTGTACCTCCTATTTGTTTGTATAACGTGCCTTTGCAGAGGGTGTCTCAATTTAAGTATCTGGGGCACTTGCTTACCTCAGATTTAAAAGACGATGCTGACATAGAAAGAGAGCGGAGAGCGTTGTCAGTAAGAGCTAATATGATATCCCACAGGTTTGCTCGTTGCTCCACAGAAGTGAAAATCACGCTCTTCAGGGCTTTTTGCACATCATTTTACACGAGCAGCCTGTGGGTGAACTATACGAAAAAGACTTACAGCGCTCTCCGCGTTCAATATAACAATGCATTTAGGGTGCTGCTGCGGCTGCCTCGCTTTTGCAGCGCATCAGGGATGTTCGCGGAGGCGCGCGTAGACTGCTTCTACGCCACCATGCGCAAGAGGTGTGCCTCCCTGGTGCGCCGAGTGAGGGCGAGCCGCAACAGCGTCCTGGCCATGATCGCGGACAGGCTTGACTGTCCTTTCATAAACCACTGCTGTGGGCTGCACGCCCCTCATCCCAGCGGTGACTGACGGGTGGACCACAGCAGAGGGATATTTTGTAACCACTAACACATAGTTTTTAAGGTGACTGTACTACTAACAAATATGAATCCCGTTATTTGAAATAAAATGATTTAATAATAATAATAATAGCATCGAAACGAGATCGTCGTAGGTATCTCAGAATACGGCTCCTGTTTATTTTTAAGCAACCCTTTTATACGGGAATTACGTTCATTAGGGGTTTTTATACGTTTCTATTTCGATAGTTACCGGCAGATGGCGCTTCCCTCATTGTTCACCAAGATTTGTAACCCTTTAAGGTAGTAAAAAAAAATAAGCTTCTTAAGTTATGTTTAAGTAAAATCAGATAACAATTAAAATGAGTCGCTTATAGGATTACCTTGTACGTCTTAAATAACTTAAAAAGGATTAAATTACCTTTTGTAGTTTTAAAAAACATCTGTTCACAATCGGCACTGATTAAACGACAACTTTTTATAAATGTACAACTTGAAATTAGAAATCAACTATATTAATTATCTCACGACTGTATATAATTACAATTATATACAGTCGTTACAATTATATAATGCGTGCAGATGCTTATCATCCTGGCATGTCGTAAAAGTCGACTAAGGGACGGGTCCTCTCCAACATGGTGTACTATCTGTATGGGCGATGGGCTGATCACCTGTCACCATACGGTTCATCATACCATCTTAGGACTAATTTATCGAACGTGGACACAAGTAGTCTTATGGCTCTGCCCACCCCATTAGGGATTACGGGCGTGATGCTATGTATGTATGTATGTATATAATGTTAACACCAAAGTTTATTATTTCAGAAAGTTCCTATTGGTATTTAAATTTGACTATTCTCCATCCATGGCGGTAAAAGGAACGCCCTCGTCATGGGAATATCACCTTGCAACCCGTATTACCGTCTCTTCCAGTAACCCAACCCTAACCCAACCCGGTCAAAGTAAACGAAACCTCCAACTTCATAGACTTCCGGTGCGTGGGCGCAGGTATTCGCGCAATTGTACAAATATTCCCCGGATGTCCTGTGAGCGTCGGGTTACTATCGGATGTCATCCCGGGTTGTAGCGTTTCGCTAGGGATAGTGGGAAGGAAAGCTTACTCAGTTTTATAAACCGGTCACGTGCGAGTCAGACTCGTGAACCGAGGGTCCCGTACTTACCTATTTAAGACAAACGGTATATATTTGGTACGGAACCCTAAAAATGTAAATATAGATTCTGGTTACTGGGTAACCATTTAAAACCTACCTATGAAAAAATGCGCAATAGAAGTATCCGGGTGACATATTATGAACTACGAGGAGATACAAGATGCTTTGATATAACATCCCTTTCGATCAGTGTACTTTTGTATTTTTTTGCCTTTCACTTCCCAAAAAACATTACGCATTTTATTCATTTGGTCAAATTACCATTTGGCATCATTTTGCTTTGTCAAATTTTATTATGACAAAAGTTTACTAAGCAAACGTTTTCTTTTGGCTAATATCAGCTAGAAAAATACCCTATCGATTATAAAAAGAATCATGCAAATCGGTCCAGCCATCTCCGAGTAATCGGTGAACATACATATAAAAAAATAAATTATAAAAACAAATATACGCGTCGAATTGAGCACCTCCTCCTTCGGGATTTTTGAAGTCGGTTAAAAAAGGGGGGACGGGGAGGCGAAGCCCCCTACAAGGGGGGACGGGGGGTGAAGATACCATAACCAACCGTACTGTGTTAAAACGCAAGATTGTAGTGGTGCAGCCAAACAGTAATCCTCACTAGATGATTACCTGTTCGAATGGGCCGGCTCGACCGGGGTAGTACCACACTCTCACAGAATATCGGCGTAAAGTAATAGCTTGCTTGCTTTCGTACGGTGAGTGACGAGATCCGGAGGCCTATTCCCTCGTCCCCATCCCATCCCCATTCCCCATCCTCCCTAGACTGGCAACGCATTGGCAGCACCTCTGGTGTTGTAGATGTCCATAGGCGGCGGTGACCACTTTTCATCAGGTGGGCCGTCTACCTGTTTGTCAGCCTACTGCTTTCTCTAAGGGCCGGCAACGCATCCGTGATTCCCCTGGTGTTGCGGGTGTCCATGGGCGGCGGTGATTGCTTACCATCAGGTAGCCCGACTGCTCGTTTGCTCCCATTACCATAAAAAAAAAGATTGGCTGTCTTTACTCTTAAATTTGATCTGATATTGGTTACCAGTCCCACAGCTGATCCAGTAAGGGACGGATATTGGGTTTCCGCAAGGAAGTGTCTTAACACCCGCGTTTCATATACGTGGGAATGTAAATGGAACACTTTTTGCTGACCGCCGATCTTTTGGAATATTTTATGCAAAACATTCGTGGGACAGTATTTTAAGTATCGGATACCTTTTCATAATTGTTATAATTAGTCAACTTGTAATTTATTATGTTGTTTATTTTTTTATTTATGTAAAAAGCTGGGCAGACTTACAGCGTTAATCAAATAAAGATTTAGTTAAACACAGATTTAAATTTTAGTCAAAATAACGTGCTAAATTCATCCTTACTAAGGAATGCAAAAGTAACTCCGTCTGTCTGTTATCTTTTTATGGCTAAACCACTGAACCTGATTTTATTAAATTTGGTATGAAGATAGTTTGATCCCTGGTGAAGGACATACCCTACTTTTTGTAGACAAACAATCCCTAAAAGGGTGAAATAGGGGCTGGAAATTTAATGAACGTCAAGTTCGTGTTTGCCCGAAGAGAGCCCGTAATTTGAGGTAAATATCTAAATTTAAAAAGTCAGTAGTATGAAAATGCTTCATATTTTTAAGATTCATTTCCACGCAGAAGAAGTTGCGTGTAAAAGCTTGAAAAATTCATTGATTCAATTCAAGCTTCAATGTGCGTGTGTTTTACAAACAACGCATAAAGAAATTATCTCTATACGCAAGAATGTATAAAGTTTGGGGACTGTGCCCAGCAGTGGGACGTATAGAATCCGATGATGATGAAGTGTAATGGGATCAAATAAAGGTTTGAATAAAATTATTAACGTAAAAAGCGTAACGTTATCCTCATCTCTTAAGGGTCAACACTCTAAGTAATTAGATCACATGTCGAAACATAACGGAGCTACAATCAGAAAAGCAAACAGAAGTGATTCGCTCGCATTCATTATTGGACGTAAGCGGTAAAGATAAGGTAGTGTAGAGGCGACAGTGTTGGGAAAGTACCTACAAGCTTGAGAGGGCTAAAATGTTTTTACAGCAGTTCAAATTTTTTGGCCACGGAAGCTGCCTACAGGTCCAGGATAGGAAGAAGCAGAACATTCTAAGGGTACGTATTTTTACTTTATTTTGTGATGAAGTGTTGAACAGAAATCACACACATGTTGGCTTTGCTAAAAGGGGAACTGTAATAAGAGATTTTATAGCTAGTACAGCGTTTTAAAATTAAATTGATGGATGAAAATATAAATACCCGAAGATATTACTTGGATGCCTTTTAAGAGGTTCATCCTGTGATTTAATGGTAAATGAAACTTCAAAAGAAACTGATGTAAAATTAATTCGTATTTTACTAATAATACCTATGTATTAGCTACACTGATTATGTGATATTTTGGTTTTACATCGCGAGAGAATTACCAATAAAAGAATTACCAATTAAATAAACATGTTTCTGTTCGACTCAATTGATTGTTTTATGGCATTATGTCTGCTATTTGTACAATCTTGTACTGTGCGATAAAGTTTTAATAAATAAATACGGAAATACGGGACGTAAAGCCACTTATCAATAAAATGTGGGCCGTAAAAGTTTTATTACGTAGATATAACAAGTCAATAGAGCAAGATAATAACGTCCAAGTTATTTTACAATCGCATTCAATACGGTTTATTCAATTATTGGCACAAACTAAGGTAATCTAATTTTACTGCCCAATAATGCTAGCATAACTTTGTTTACAATTGCGTACTAGTAATATATAAAACAAGTCTAACATATACATAAAATACGTTAAATAATTTTACTTTATTAGATTTTGACGCTCACTTTAAAAATCGATTATTAACTATTAAGTCTAAGAAATTTACAGAGCACATACAAAGTTGGAAGTTTTATGCTCTGTTCTTTTGTAACTAGTTTGATATTGTTGGCATATTAAACATAAAGCTTATATGATAAATTAAACCCAAATGGGTATACTTTTAGCATTTTTAGAGCTTTGGCCCTTTATATATGCAAACATTTTTTTAGAGAATAGTTTTTCTTGTGTGTTAAAATGCGCTTTTAATAACAGCTTACATAAAACCCTAATAACATAAAACCTCACCTATAGCGTTCATTGCCGCGTAACGCTACGCTTGCGAGTTACACAATGTAGTGAAAAGTCGCTGAGAATGAGAACATAGATCCCTAATAGTTCATGACAATGAAAGGGCTATCAAAAGTATGTACAGTCTATACCTTTTTAACTAGTCTTTGCTATTTGAAGCGCTAAGAGATTTCTTATTGACGTGATACCGCATTCCTGAATTAAACGGAAGTTCAACGATAATTGTATTAAACATTTACTTGGCTTTGTAATCTACAAGGTAAGTAGTCATTAGAACATCCGCTGGTTTCAGATGCATTTCCCGAACAAAAAATTGTTTTATTCAACACACTTGTAGTGGTAGAGCCAAACAGTAATCCTCATTAGATGATTACTGTTCGAATGGGCCGGCTCGACCGGGGTAGTACCACACTCTCACAGAATATCGGCGTAAAGTAATAGCTTGCTATTTCGTTTCGTACGGTGAGATAACAACCATTCCCCATCCTCCCTAGACTGGCAAAGCATTGGCAGCACCTCTGGTGTTGCAGATGTCCATGGGCGGCGGTGACCACTTTCCATCAGGTGGGCCGTCAGCTCGTTTGTCAGTCAATTGACATAAAAAAGAGATATCTTTATCTCATTCTTACGTATGACTGCGTCTTGTACGATGGCCGACGATGGGCCATTTTGATTATGGAATAAGAACAGATTCTTATTCGTTATGTCTTGCTGCAGTTTCATTGAAACAAGCTATGCTCCGGCTTTGTTCGCGTGGGATTGGGGTGATTATTCATACAAAGAGCAATATGTTATAATCTCCGCAACGCTTTAAGATATCAAAATAAAATAAAGGTCATAATCATAACGGTCGTAACTCTTCACATAGGGCCTCCCCCGATGATCGCCACAACGACCTATCCTGAGTTGCTCCCCATCTACGGAGTCCCGCTATCATCACCGTGTGATCAGTCCGGCTCTGCATCTTCCAGTCCGCGGTCACCACTTAAAACTCTTCATACCATCGGCCATTTGTTCTACAAGTCATGGCCTAAGAAGACAGACAAAAATTGCCATGGAAGTGCGTCATCACTACCTCTTCAAACGAATGGCTTTGCGAATGGAATTCACCGAAACATATATACGGTTTGTTATAAATAATACACAGGAGAGTGTGTAAAAACCTAAATATATATGAATCACTCGTATTAACTACAAAAGAATTTTCCTAAGTCTACTTGGTAGGGAAACGTCCCGGATGTGATGTACGTAGTTGGGAGTTTCTCGAACGATTTGCCCAAACCTGTCTTGTTAAGTCAAGCAAGGTCCCTACCGTCGGTTAAGTTGCAATCCAAAATTTACTATGAAATAACTTTAGTCCCAAATTTACCCGTAAATATTAATTAGTTGTTGATTTAATTCAATGGTGATGATATGTATTAAGTTAGCAAGAGTAGTCAATAACTGGAATTTACTAAAACCAGTATCGAAACTTTTTCATTCAAGTGGCACTGTTAAAAGAACGAGACCAGTTGAGATTGCCTCATCTTTGAAGATTTAAATAGACTAATGTCTCCCAAATACTTTGGTCGTAAAAAATCGGTTTTTAATTTTATTTCTAACTTGCTGTTATTACCAATATATAATTGTTCTCAGAATCGGCATAACATTTCACTTGACGACGCGATTAGTCGAGTTTGATAGTGACCCTGCCTCCGAAGTTAGCGGTCCCGGGTTCGAGCCCCGGAGGATGAACACTAATACTAAACGTATATCGTCGTGTCGTCTAGTACCTACCCATAAGAAAAGCCTTTAGAGCTTAGTTTGGGACTAGATTAGTGTAAATATTTTCCCCTGATTTATCGCATTTCTCAACCGTTTCTCGTGAAATTTAGTCAACAGATTCGATTATTACCTACATAGGTATTTTTTTTTCAATTCTTCAGTCTTTCAGTTTTTCAAATAGCGGAGATATGGGGTTGATTCAGTTTTAAGCTATGCAAATACAGACCCGAGGTCTACAGCTCACAGAGCCACTACTTTATTTATTTACTTAAGAGGTCTGTGAATCAACGGCAAAAATCCCCTTTTCATACAAATGGCGACACCCCTTAGATGTTAACCGATTTTGACCAATTTTAGATAGGTTGTCAGTCAGAACAAAATATAGGTCTATACGTTTTTTGAATATTGATTAAAGATCAACAAAGTCAAATAATCGCCGAAATTAGTTCTGTATGATAATACTGATACAGCGATAAAACTGAATTTATTGAATTTATTTAATTCTGTTTTGACCGACAACCTATAAAAAATTGGTCAAAATCGGTGTGGACATCGTTATCGCCTCTTGTATGAAAAGCCGGAGGTTCACACGAGATATGAAATGTCAAAGATGCATAAAATTTGTGTCAAACGTCGCAGGAAATAAACATATAATTTGAATTGTTTTTAAACTATCGCAGCTATTATTTATGACACTATTGTTTAAAATCTCTTTAAATATCCAAATCACGGTATGAACTCGTCACGTTTGCAACGCGCGATGGAAGCGAGCAGTGTGCTAGTGCGCTGTATCGATTCAGCATCGCTACTGTATCGATGTAAACGCGCGACTATATCGAACGACACCGGGGGAAGGGATAGCCCAGCGTTTGTATCGATGCGCATTACGTCTGTAGCGATGTTGCTTCGCGATTGAATCGCGTTAGCGATGCAGATTCCCGTCTGCGTGGGCTATGGTACACGGCCGTTTTGCGACTGTATCGCGACAAAGTCGCCGCGGGCGAGTGCCCGAAGTGTCTTAGCTACAAGTACGCAGGGACAGCGTTATGCAACTACACTACTGCAAGAAGTTTCATAATAAAATTAGCATAGGTAGAATTTACGACGCATCGCTAATAACTTACAATCGCGCAAGCAATTTGTAATTGGTGTCTTTCTATATATGTCTCTTTAAATTAACATAATTTTCAATTATTTTATAAGATCCTATTAAAAGTATACATACATACATAGCATCACGCCCGAAATCCCTAATGGGGTGGGCAGAGCCACAAGACTACTTGTGGCCACGTTCGATTTATTAGTCCTAAGATGGTATGATGAACCGTATGGTGACAGGTGATCAGCCCATCGCCCATACAGACAGTCCACCATGTTGGAGAGGACCCGTCCCTTAGTCGACTTTTACGACATGCCAGGATGATAAGCATCTGCACGCATTCTAAGCTATTTCTTCACTCCCAGTGCAGCAGAGGAGCAGTATAATATGTAGACTTTAATAATTGTATCAAAACGGGGGTTTATTTTCACATTGACCTTTCGACTATATTGTAACAGCCAGCGGCGAAGTGTAACCTGCAGTAAAAATATATCATTTTTATGATAGAGTGGAGTTTAGACATTTGTGCTATTTGTAGCATAGATATTTGCATCATCTTCACGTAATTTGCATAAACTTTTACTAGCTTGACATACTAGGTTTTACTACTTTAAGTTTATGTCTCTGAAATTGCATCATAGTTACATGATCGGTTTACGTCATATATTTACGCTGAGATGAGCCAATCTTCTATATATATATATAAAAGAAGAAGCTGGAGCGAGAAGTCTGAAATTTTGTACAGGTATTCTTTAGGTAATGTAGGCGCCCGCTAAGAAAGGATTTTACGCAAATCAATCCCTAAAGGGGTGAAAAAGGAGTTAACAGTTTGTATGGAAACCCGTAATTTTTTAGCTTATTAACATGAAAATGAGAATTTAGGCTTCTGAATAAAAACGAAGGCGCACTGCAAAAGCATTTTAAAAAAATCAACCCCTGTAGGGGTGAAAATTAAGTAAATTGATTTTGGGGTAGTTTTGAGATTCCATCCCATAAGGGGCAAAGTTTATATGGAATATACCGCGGGCTAAGCTGTGGCGGGTTCTCTAGTATAATTATACCAAAGAAAACATCAGATATTCACGAAGGAATAAGGTTATCTTAATCAGGCATAGTCCAAATATTCAAAAAGTATTGTACACCAACATTTTTTTGCACAAATATAACTCAATCAAACACCAGAAAACTCTTTCTAGTATAATCACAGGAAGTCATCAGAAATATACTTTCGGAACTATAAATAAAAATTGGCATTAAAATTGTTCAACAATTACATGCAAAGTAAAATCTAAAAACGTATTTTGCTGTATGTAGTCTTGCTTTGTGGTAGACATCATGTCTATCGAGGTGTCACCCCGCTGCATAACGGAGAAAGTGGATATGATAATTGGCCCTCCCCGATGCGCGACCGGACCGGCTCCGTATGAACAATAGTATAGATATGCCCAATATTTGCATGAATGATTTATGTTTTCGGGTTTCATTTTTGAAAAAAGGCAATAAGAAAAACACTATTAAATAAAATAACATTTTAAATAAATAAAAATGCCATATGATGGCATTGGAACTTGCTGCAAGTACGTAGAATAACTGGAGGTTCTTACCATAGTAAAAAAAATAAAAATAAAAATAAAAAAGTCTGTTATTTCCAGTTTTACAAAGTAACGTAAAGAAAGAAACAAGAACATTTTATCTACCTTTATACATAGCAAATAAAAAATATCTATGTAATATTACTTATATATTAATAAAAACATTTACATCTTAAGTAGTTAGGTACTAATTCATTATTCCCCCTCTCAAATAAAGGTCTCTTCCAAAGGTTTCCATTTCTCTCGGTCTTGGGCTATTTTGTGCCATCGGGGGCCAGTAATTTTTCAATATCATCTTCCCATCTAGTGAACGGTCTTCCTCTGTAGCGCTTACCCAATGGGCCTGTCCATGACATAACTGTTTTTGTCCATTTACGATCTTCAAGACGTACTTACTATACGTAGTATAGTAAAATATTATAATTTGAATAATATATTTTTATAGACTGACGACCTGATGAAGATTGCGGGACTCCACTGGACGTGAGCAGTACAGAATCTGTCGTTGTGGCGATCATTGGGGAGGCCTATTTCCAACTGTGGACGACTTTCGGCTTAAATGATGATGTTTCTAAAAAGCCTGGCTATTAAGCGTTCATAATCTCCTGATACTAATAATTATTGTTTCGTCAACGCTGAAAGAGATATTACTTATACTAAATACTGAAGAGATATTACTTATACTACTAATGTTAATACATTTTATCGCAGACTTTTTGTCAGATATAAATATAATTTTCAAGTCCTCATCCCGTTTGTCAATATTTTTATGAATTGTAGGATTCATACAAATATTGACAAACGGGATGAGGACTCGAAAATCCTATTTATATCGGACAAAAAGTCTGGCATAAAATGTACATTTTTAAACGATTCAATATTTTTATGAATTGTAGGAATCCTACAATTCATAAAAATATTGATAAACGGGTTGAGGACTTGAAAATCCTATTTATATCGGACAAAAAGTCCAAAAACATTTTTTTTTAAATGTACCTTTAATGCCAGACTTTTTGTCAGATATATATATAGGATTTTCAAGTCCTCATCCCGTTTGTCAATATTTTTATGAATCCTACCACTGAAGCAGAAAATTCACGGGCATTAAAGTAACAGGTATATTAACAAGTATAATGTTACAAAACAAAATATTATTGACGTGAAGTATGTCCACACTAAGTGAGCGGGCTCGTCCTCGCTCTACCGCGCTATCCATCATCTATCTTTACTATTCCGTGGCCCGAGGTTTTATGCAACGGTGGCGTACCTACCTACTACAGTCAACCAGGGTACTTTGAACACTGCACGTCTAGCACAACCTGCCCGCTAGTCACTTGTCGCTCAGAAAGGCTAGCACAACATGCCCGCTAGTAATTTGTCGCTCAGAAGAGCTAGCACAACCTGCCCGCTAGTAATTTGTCGCTCAGAAGAGCTAGCACAACCTGCCCGCTAGTCATTTGTCGCTCAGAAGAGCTAGCACAACCTGCCCGCTAGTCATTTGTCGCTCAGAAGAGCTAACACAATCTGACCGCTAGTCATTTCTCGCTCAGAAGAGCTAGCACAACCTGCCCGCTAGTCATTTGTCGCTCAGAAGAGCTAGCACAATGCCCGCGTTAGTCGCTTAGTGCCTTTCTGTAAAATTGTAGTCAAATATGTAAGAGACGTACCGAGCGAGAAGTGACTCACAGGCAGGTCGTCTTAGACGTGCAGTGCGTCCCTTACACATTTGATTAGTTGGAATGAGACGCACTTAGCGGCAAACGTAACGCGGGCATATTGTGCTAGCCCCCGTGGTAGCATACGGCTTTTGCATTTTTTTTATTACGATATAGAGAGTGATTCTGGAGCGTGATCAGGCGCCTCATTCGGGAACGCTAAGTGATTCTGTAGCGACTCATAAACCAGATTTCTCATCCCACTCTTCCGCACGACGCGTAATGCGTAAGAGCGAGATGAGAAATCTGGCTTACGAGTCGCTACAGAATCACTTAGCGTTCCCGAATGAGGCGCCAGAAGCAACCTTACGCAGCTCAGTAAATTATAACGGATTCTGTACCGCCATATTTACGTAAACGTTGCCACTTTTTTTCTTATTTCTTTTCTATTTACCTAATGAAACGTTTAATTACAATTTATGGTCACCCTACAATAACAAGTGATCAGGGGTATCAGTACTTGTCATTAAGTATACATGTCGTAATTATGCTACTATAACATAGCAAAATTATTTGCGATATCGTTTAGGCGGTATCACATGGCGGCCGCAACGACAGGCATTAAATTTTCGTTGATATAAGAGACGGAAGAATAACAAAAAAAAAGTGGTTTTCTTCAAATATTTTTGTAGTAAAAATATGCAAAAAACGTACACATTTAAATCTTCTTATCTTGCCGTCTCTTAATCGCCGCAAGCAAACTTAATATTTTAACAACAAAACTCATATTGGCATGTATAATTTTTGTTACCCTGGATATTCGTCATATTATAAAAAATCTTGGAAAGTTTCTCGCGTTTTACCGATACTATGTTAATATTTCATTTACTATTTTTAAAGCAAGATTGCTTGTTTTAATATTTTGCTATTGGCAGTTTGAATTACCAAGATCTCTTATCAACGAGAGTTCCCAGTAGCTAAATACCAGTTATGACATCACTTAACGCAGACCAATGCTATCAATGACTACTCGATCTTCAAATATAACGGTTGCAGGAAATGGCTCTTTTATAATTAACTAAGCCTTTGATATAATATATTGGATTGTGAATGATCGTGTTATTCACGGAACAGTGGCTGGTCGTGTCTAATGAGCCGCACCTTGTGGAGCAAGGGATAAACTGGAGCGAGGGTTAGGTTAGGTTCCGTGGGCGCTCGTTTGGTGTTTTTTTTTTCTTTTCTTTTTTAAGAGGCCACATATGCTAGGGTTGCGACATTTGGCGATCTAGATTTTAATACTGACAGGGACTAAGTGTTTGTTCTTTGACCATATTAAACTTGAACATTTGTTCTTGAAATGCTTAAACGTGAAAACACGATTAGTAATAAAAACCTCGATACTTTTATTTTTCAAACATAACGCCTTTTTAACATGTTTTTGGTTGAATCTTCGAAATCCTATGGTCTTTAACGATGATTTTTGGTTAAATAGTTGAGTAACAACAACTTCTCAATTCGCTAAAAAGGATTTTTTAATAGATGTTATGGTTCTCAAATAAACAGCAAAAAACTCAGATTTTCGTGAACGCGTGCTCGTGCGGTGGTTGTAACAGCCACGGCTGAGAGCGAGCTATTTTAAAATGAAACCTAACGTCATAGAGTTCAGTTCTGATTGATGCAAAATGAGGTGCTTAATCCAGCCACTCTTAATTAATTTTTAATTATTTTTTAATTTTGCTGTGCCCTCACAGGGTTCATGTTGCAGCTATACATTATATTTAAGATCTTTTATATACAACATGAAGTGCAATAAATGTTTGACTTTGACTTCGACTTTTTATATCCCACTGCAACCACAAAGGGCAGGAGGCGAAAAGTCGAGGGATTTTAGTAGGTATGCCTCCCAGAGGAGAGTCTTACGCGGCCACTGCATCTATAGTCCCAGGCGTAACTTCCGCGCTTCCCCAAGCGCCGGAGTATGCGTAACGCATTTACCCCTCGATAAAAAAAGTTAAAAACTATAACCTCACCGGCAACCGTAAAAGCATTTTTGCTCCTAGTATGACGCACCCTTAGCAATCTTATATAGCCTACGATAGTTGCGCGTTCTCCGCGAATCATTTGATACTCTTTTTATTAAAAATCGGTCCAGTAGGAGCTAATGTGGAATTCGATTTTTGTCACATACATACATAGACTGTTAAACTCTATACCCTCTTTTTGGCTTTGCGCAGTTTTTGGTTAACTTATCAGAAATGTATTCTTATAGTATAGTTATGATTATCATCTATAATTGTTATAATATATGTGATGTGCATGCAGTAATGTAGTAATAAAAAGCCATCGGTATTGCCAATGATGTTCCTTCTTAACTTTCCAAACTGATTTATATAATTGATAATAATAGTTAATGTATAGGTATATATTAATTAAACATTAATAATAATAGTAATTAATAATTAGTTTATATCCTTAATTAATAATAATATTAATTAATTTATACAATTAATTATTAACTTAGACCACAGAGCAAGACAAAGGGTGACCGTGAATTAATATATATTTAACGCACCTACCTGGCGGCGCGTGGCGGGCAGGACGCACGAATCCTTTATTTAAATATATGCTAATAAGGTTAAGTATGTAAGAAATATATCGGTCAAGGTTCGTAACCTCAAGGGAAATATGACTGTGCGCAAGAATTAACTTAGCTTCCAAATGAACCCGAGCTTTATGCAGCAGATGTTTTTATATTCAATGCTTAGTAATATACAGCCGGGCAACCTCCGCTGTCAGCGTTAGAGGCAAGAAACCATACGCGGCAGCGACCCTAACATGCATGACACAAAGATAAGAAAGACCGTCTTATCTCTAAGTGCGTCTCTGTCACACGAGTGCCGACGAAAGCGATAGTCATAGAGATAAACGGGTTTAATTTATCTTTATGGCATGCATGTTAGGGCCGCTGGGATGCAAGAAGGCGCGGGTCGCATAACCTCTAACGAACCACTAAAATCGTCGCGCGCCCCTCAAGTTTGGCAACTTTATTTGCTAGTAAAAGTGCGACTAAGCGGTTTCTTTATGATAGTTATTTGTTATGTGGTAACATACGTATTTAATAAAGACTATGATAACGGGAAAATTATGCGTTTATTCATATACATACATAAGGTTTTGTTGATCATGAACATAGGTACCACACCCAGCCAGGAACGGAGCCTGACACGGACAAGCCGGATAAACCAGGGGGCACAGATTTTTTAGGAATGACGCTCTAGGATTGGAGAGTACGGTCGACTATGACCTATTATATTATTATTATGAATAAATGAATATGAATATATGAATATATGTACTTCGTTTTATTTAGCATGAGAAAGATCTCGACAGAAGTAAGCGTAAAGCCCCTATTGCACACGTTTTACGGGAATATTTCGGAATAAATGGTAAACTATCAAACATTATATTTCCACTTATTCCGTCATACTACCGTAAAACGTGTTCAATAAGATGCTATACGCTTACTTCTGTCAAGATCTTTCTTTCTTCTCTTGATTTTTCTCTTGCTAAATAAAACGAAGTATAGTTGCAACCGGTCGACCACAATCACCCGGCTATGCAGCCTTTAGGCAATATTGGAAATTAGGTTAAGACGGGTTTATATCGTAGAAGGATGAGCGTTGATCTGTTTCCGCATGGTTGTTATGTTCACCTATTCGTTTGTTGATATACTCGTAGGTTGGAGGACTGTTTTCTTTAGTTTCACTGTTCGTTTCTTCAAGGTTCTTCCTCCCATTTTAAATTTAAAATGAACTATTTGTCCGGCGCTTTTTCCTGTGTTTGTGCCTCCTGTTGAAGTCGTACAAATGTATCTCCTGTTCGATGGGTGGGTCTTCGGAAGAATAGTCAATATTTTTTTTCGTCCTTGGACGCTTTGATATTTCGCAAATGGGGCATTGGGGCCTGCATATACATACATAAGACTTTGTTGCTTAAATATTATAATAAAGGCGGTCTTTAATAAGGATTTCGTTAGATCAAGTACAGGCCCCTTCATCGTCAAAAATAACGAATGTTTCCCTTCACTTCATAGCTTTCCTCCCTTTATTATTACTTTTTAGTGTATTACAATGCACCCGCTTGAAAAGTTGAAAGTAGAATTTACAATAAGTCAATTAACGTCTTTTGTTCCTTAATTTTTATTATTATCGTTATCCAATTAAAAGTCAAAATCATGCGCGTGACCAGCCCACGTCAGTCAGCCCCAAATCAACCCCTCAAATGGCTAATGGACATATAAATTTCACCCCGCACCTGCCGAATACAATAATTAGAAATAACTGTATCATTTGAATATTTCCTGTATTTGGACCAATAAATTTGGTTTTTATAATTTTACGGAGCGTATCGCAACTGTATTGCTACCTGCTGGTTCGTCTGTTAAACTTGCCATTAATATTAGACTTCCCATTACTATAAAGCTAGATAGGCAACCGATCTGAACTAACGTGAATTAAAAATCGCTTTGCAAGCACCGGCCCTAGCAATGTTGACAATAAGATAAGTTATCCCCATCTTGTCTCTCAGTGCATCTCTTTCTCCGATACTAGTATGAGAGATTCGCTGACGGGCACTGATAAGACGGGGTTAGCTTATCCTCAAGTCAATAATGTTAGGGTCGCTGGAGTGGCTTAAAGTCAAGAGCAAGAGACCTACCCTGACAGTGGACTTAATGTGCTGGACTTGTGGGATTTTGGGGTCGTTTGTGTGTTGAACATGGACCTCAGATATAAACCCCAGTTTAGGCCATATAGAATATTTAAGAGGAGTGTGAACCTAAGGCTTTTCATACAAAAGGTGATTGCGATTTTCACCCCTTAAAGGTTAACCGATATTGACCAATTCTTGATAGGTTGTCAGTCAGAACAAAATCTAGGTCTATACGTTTTGTTTTTCTTTTTCACTATAATCAATAAATTCAGTTTTGTGGTTTCAGTATTGTCATACAAAACGATTTCCGGTGATTATTTGACTTTGTTGATCTTTATTTCATATTCGAAAAACGTATAGACCTAGATTTTGTTCTGACTGACAACCTATCAAAAATTTGTCAAAATCGGTTAACATTTAAGGGGTGGAAATCGTTATCGCCTTTTGTATGAAAAGCCTTAGGTTCACACTCCTTTTAAGGTGGTGATGAGTTTCTGAGACGAAGTTAATCAGAAAGTACATATATCAGAGAAAATTGACATGAACCAGCTACGTGCGTATCTACGCTAAGTGATTTACTATATCGTCACTAAAATGGCAAATCAGCGAATGTGAACGTCAAATACGTACAAAACAACGAAACATTCGTTGCTTTGACATTTAGTGACGATCACTTAGCAGTATCGGCCGAGGCAACTTGCAAACGCCGCACAGCCTCCTGCATACCATCTAGCATTCCCAAAATTCCACCACCCAGATGTTCGAAACCTTTTTCATCTCTCTTCTCACCCAGCAAATTGAATTACCTAACAATTTGTTTCAAAGCCGACTCGAGGTAAAAACTCACTGTTTGCCTGCCCATTACCGCTGCGCACGCGGCGTGACCGAAGGGTTGCGAGCCCCCTGTCTTTACATCATCTCTACTAATCTTAGAACGAAACGGAAATATCGACTCTAAATTGCATTTGATATAGTTAAAATTTGCTTGCTTCACTACGTCGGTTATACCGTTTTGTGAGTGCAAGTCATGTCTTAAAGTCTGATGCTACTTAATTAACAGCATTGTTATTTTGTTTTTTAGTTCTCGGTAATAAGGTTGGTTTTAGAGCTTTAGTAAGTGTAAGCTTATCCAGGTTATGCTTGGCAGATTACAGGACTAGATGACCACAGGTTTATTGTTTTCTTTATTGTCTACGTTTTTGGACGTTATTTTATGGCGGATGGAAAACAGGAAGTGGAGATAATATTCAATGTGTTACAATTGAGGTTAATTTTAATCTGTTATATGATCTTTGTTAGTGAGAGTGTATCCTTTCCCGCATTGTGAGATGTTCTGTTATTGTCCACTTCCGATAAAACTAGTCGAACTGCCGGCTGAAGCTTTTTAAATTTAACATTTATTAAACTTTTTATATATAGGTACACTAGCTTCTGCCCGCGACTTCGTCCGCGTGGAATAAGATTATAGTAATTCCTCCAGGGAACCTTAGGATTATCTGAAAAAGTAATAATGAAAAAGTACCCTATTTTCTAATTCAGAACCAAAGGTAACTAACTATATACAAAGTTTTATCATAAGTTAACTATATTATACATAAATACATCCGTTCCGCGGTTGCGAAGCTAACACACAGATAAACACACACATACACTTTCGCAATTATAATATTATAGTAGGACCTTAAGGATAGCTTTTGCCCGTGACTTCGTCCACGTAGAACTGTGCAATTTCGGGGATAAAATACTTAAAATATTATGCCAGTGCTTCGTCATAGAAACAACGGTTGCAGTTCAACACTATCACATGTAAACACGGGTGCAACCGCTAACACTCGAACACGCAACGTTAAGTTGGTCATGGCGGTTCTTGCGCAGATCAACACCGACAGTCTGCAGCGTCTGACCTAGGGATTTTGAGAGTTCTTAAATGCTGTAAATGCATCTGGTCTTTCTGCATATTGGACCAGCCTACGCGTTACAATCCTATACAGAGTAATGTAATCGAAGCTGTCATGTCCACAGTTTGCACTTATACCGACCATAAAACCCCTTCCAGTCAAGAGATTTGACCAAGGAATCACGTAATCCCATACAATCTTTGCCCCCCTTTTTCACCCCCTTAGGAGTAGAATTTCGGAAAATCCTTTCTTATCGGATACCTACGTCATACAAAGAACACATACGCCAAGTTTCAGGGCTCTACGATCAGCGGTTTAGGCTGTGCGTTGATCCGTCAGTCAGTCAGTCAGTCATTCAGGACAAAGCATTTTATATGTATAGAATATGGTACACTTTTTAATTTTTATACCTTTTATATATGGACAAAACATATTTTATTGAACAATAAAAAAAGAGTTCATATCGCATTGAACAATGTAGATAGAATAGAGGCTCTGATCAAATTTTCAAAAACTTTCAAGCATATAAAGTCGGATTAATACCCAACTACGCGAAGCCAAAAGGAAGCTATAGTGTAACAGTCTATTATGTCTAGTCTAGCTAGTATGTATGTGACCAAAATCGGATGTTCCAAACTGCTGAACTACTGGACCTGGAATAAATCGGGTGTCAATGATTCGCGGAGAACGTGCAAGTGCCATATGCATTAAAAGAATTCTAAGGGTGCGTCATACTAGGAGTAAAAATGGTTTTACGTCACCAGTCTGGTTTTAGTTTATAACTAGTTTTAGTAAGCTGGAGTAAAATAATAGTTGTTGAGTTACAAATCTAAGCTTCTTTCGTATTAACATCAACATTAAGACTGATTTCTAGCAAAAGGCGAATAATTAAGTCCTAATTACTACTATGTCCAAACCATCCAAACATCCAATTTTACTCCGCTAAAACTTTTCACGCTGAATGTACGCTGATCCATAATTTTTGTAAAACGCTGTGAATATCATGCTATGTCATGTCACTGTCATATTTTCGCGGCATTCTCAAACAAACATCGGTTCTTGAGTAAATATCTTGCACAATCAGTGAATCACTTGCCGCTTATGCTGAACGGATGTGAAGCAATGCCAATAAATACCAAGGATTCGTTCTTTGTACTTTTATCCGACTTTCTAGTTTTCGGCCCGTACCTTGCCTTGCGGTTTATGAAAATTGAATCTGTAATAAACCGGCTGATTGAAAGGGAAGAGATGTATCGGGCTCAATGGCGTGCCTTGCGCGATACCTAATGCCATCAATGGACTGAAGCCAACTGATTATATAATGATGATGATTCTGCAGAAGCTACGCGGATTCTTTAATAATAGTGCTTTAAATATAAAGTACAGTGTTTGATAAGCTGGTCGTTATTACATACAGCTATTAAAAACGTATACGAGTGGCTATTAGTTTACCTCTGGCTTAGAACCTAACAATGTTGGCATGGCTGACTCCGGAGCAATACTGAATTAATTGTACACAGTTTTATAGCATAAAACTTATGAATATTAATTGAAAATGCCTACATATTTAATACTTTATGTAATATTATAGACGACATTATAACGATAAATGTAGATAAAGTCGAAGAAACAAAGCTATGAACGTCCCGTGTGAATCCCACTTTGGAGATAAGAGGAGGAGCGGTCATTTTTCCATACGCAAACTAAATTACTACACAAACTGTACTGAGAAGTAGAGACTCTGGATGCAGGTGAGGGTGAAGATGCTAGGTAGGTACTTTAAATAACAATATACAATATGTACCTACTCGCTCTATTAATACATTTGAAGGCAATGCAAGACCTTTCTGGGCCAAGATCTATTATGTAATCATGATCTATGTCTGAATCGATCCATTGATCTAAATTTTAATTTGGAAACGAAAAAGAAATTGAAAGAAGAAAAAGAAGTTGTCAGTATTTAAGGAGTTGTACGAGTCGGTGATAGCGCCTCGTTACGTTACGCACCTACCAAAGTTTTATGAAAGTGAATAATTGAAATATTCACTTGGAGTAAATCAAGACGCCATTTTTGTCCGCCCGGAACTGCACCTATAATTCATTATACAGCATAGATCAAATCGTTGCTTACTTGCCTACAAACACAGATCTGATCTTAAACGAAAGTGCATCGAAGACCTATTAAATTTATCTATTAGTAAATCAAGTGAGGGCGGCATCAAGATGAAACCTAGGAAGTGGGACGTGGCTAGAATACCTACAGGTTTAATTCAATGATTCACTCGATTCCCATACTCAAGTCATTGGTGAATCATTTACGTGACCTGCACATTACCGGGTCAATGTTAGTCATGTCATGTTACTTGAAGATGATAAGTATAAATTATAAAAAATTGCGTAACATCAATATCCTAAAATTCCTAGAAAACATAAATGTTAAATTCCGAAACCTGAGATCATGGGATATTTTTTTTAAGACTCATATGAACCATTAATTTAAAGTCCTTATTTGTCGACTTCTTGTGTAAATATTTTTAGCTAGGAAAAATTGTTAATGCTATAAACTGGACTATTGTTGAATGTAGTTTAACCTTTTGAAGCCACAGTCGGCTGTAGCCAACAGCAGATTTCCGTGCCCCTGACGCCACGGCATGCCGGTTTCCATACATTTTATCGGCTACAGCCGTCACTCGGCGTCCGGGGCAAGCATTCTCGCATACAGCCGTTGCGTTCAAAAGGTAAAGGCATTCTGTATATGATGTGTCGTTGGCTCGGTTTCCAATTCAACAACAAAAACAGTTCGCAGATTTATTTACTTATTTGTTGAAATAATTACACAACATTACATTAAATTACTAAGGCGCACACAGTGTAATAGAGGAGCCCGGGTGAAGTCAGTACGTAATAAGTACTCTATCAATGATGCGTGTCGTACGTAATTAACCGTTTATTTCAACTTACTATTGGTACTCTGCGAATACTGTACGTATAATAATGTATTCAGGTTGTTGTTGGGATTTCCCCCGCTGCAGTGCTTCTGGCATGTTTGCCAATGCGCAAACAGACAACTTTTTTGCACTGATGGCGCCAAAAGGTTGCTTCCCTCATCCGCCGAGTAAAGGATAGTTCCAACAGCCTCCTGCAGGTTGTAGCGGGGAGGCTAGACAGCGATCTGCTAGGGAGGCCCGGGCACACCAAACGCGTTCGCGCCGCTGAAGCGCCGCAACCGCGTGTGGTTTGCCTGGGCCTTTACTGAGTTGCACGTCAGGCGTGTGGCTCGGTGACCGACCAATTTAAATATAAATATAAGTACTCTAATACGACGACACGTTTGGCCTAGTTGGTAGTGACTCTGCTTCCGAAGCCAGCGGTCCCGGGTTCGAATCCTGGTAAGGGCAAATATTTGTGTGATGAGCACGAATGTTTGTTCCTGAGTCTTGGATATTTTCTATGTATTTAAGTATTTATTTAACTATATAAGTATGTATATCGTCGTCTAGTACCCATAACACAAGCCTTTAGAGCTTACTTTGGGGCTAGATTGATTTGTGTAAAGATTGTCCCCTGATTATTATTATTATTAATATAGTTTTTAAGTTTGTATTGTTTGGATTTGGATTGGCTTGACGCTAACTTCACATACCAATTTATTTACCATTTATATTATGTATGCATGATGCTGCAGTAAACCAAAGCCAACCTGTAAAACTTTGATAGAAGCCGTCATACCATAACAGCAGTATAGCAGTAGATATGTACACACCTATTCATTCCTATGCAACCTACGTTTTGATCACAAAACTGCGCGTGTACCTCAGCACGTGTCATAAGTACCTCACCCAACAGCCACGCTTCAATGCCCACAATTCCTCAACTATAGTTCACCGACAATATCTAACAGTATTTAATTACAAAAAAGCATTCTTTTAATCAACAACCAACCATAACTTCCTCTGCTTTTCCTTACACATATCCAGGACAACTTGGTCTCTATTATTCAAAGCTTCTTCCGCACTTTGTTTATCAGGTATTGTAAAGTCGGAGGTTAAGTTATACTGGTGTTGTGAGGTAATGTTAGACTAGGTATAGCGACCGCGGTCTGCCCGTTCCGGTAGGGTGCCTTGATACTTGAGCCTTGTGCGCTTGACCTACGAAAGAGAACATTTCTATGTGGCTATTGTTTTTTGGAGCAGGTGTTTAACTTGTTACGTATTCAATGTATTAAAAACGAACTGTGTCTGTTATGTATGCGTCAATCGACGCTTCTTCATTTTCTGAATCATACATACATATTATCATGCCCGAAATCCCTAATGGGGTGGGCAGAGCCACAAGACTATTTGTGGCCACGTTTGATTAATTAGTCCTAAGATGGTATGATGAACCGTATGGTGACAGGTGATCAGCCCATCGCCCATACAGATAGTCCACCACGTTGGAGAGGACCCGTCCCTTAGTCGACTTTTACGACATGCCAGGATGATACGCATCTGCACGCATTCTATGCTATTTCTTCACTCCCAGTGCAGCAGAGGAGGGGAGGAGATTTTCTGAATCAACGGCAACTTTTTGCAGCGATAGTCGCGATACAATCGCAAAACGGCCACGCTACTAACGCGATGATGTTGCTGGCCATGGACTATTACCACGCAGACACTATTCTGCATTGCTACTATCGCGGTTCAGACGTGATCCTACATCGCTACAGATGCGATTCTGGATCTGCGCCGCTCGCGGTAAGACGATGGAGCAAGTTAAACGGTTTACTGTCATTAGGTACAAATGGAAAATCGTCCACGTAAAATAAACATTCTGAATTTTGGTCAAGGGTCAAGTAATGGTATCTAAAGTGAATTTAGTGAAAATGTAAATATGCTGAAAAGTATTTATAGCCAAATTTATTTTCGTTTTAAATTAATTAATTAATTAACGAATAATGGACGTGGACGTTCAGGTGGACGATTTTCCATAAGGAAATTTTACTAAGTTAGTAACAGTTGTAACCAACCAAAGAAGTGTAACACAAAAACACTGCGTTTTGTCAGTTATTCAAAACATAACAATACAACTCAGAGTAATTATTTCAATGAGCGTAGGGTGTTTACCCTTACTTTTTAAATAATAAACAGCGCTTCTGATTTCAACCTTAAATGTATAGTCAGAGACTTCTGTTTTGCCCGTGCCAATAAATTTACAATAATAAAAGTGTTTGTGTTTATACCCCTTTGATTCAGTACCAGTAAAAAATAAAGTATGTTCTAACCTTTAATCAAACACCTGTCTCTTTCCCTTACAATGGTGCAAAAGAGACAGCGTTATTAAAACAATTTCCAAGTTGAAATGACACAACTGTCATTTCGATAATTATTTTTTTCGAACACTGACCGATCGTTCTTAAAATTGACTTAGGGCTTGGAACGTTGGCCACCCAGCCAGGGTTGTCAATCAAGATAGAGGAGGGATGGTTTTTACCTTTTATGATTAAGACACATTCGCCAGCTGGGTTTAACCCTAAAGTTATAGCCTGTAATATGGTTGGTGGTTTTGAGGAGTACCAAGATTATAAAAACGGGTGTCTAAGTTATAATTGCAAAGTAAATCATCAAGATTATAAGTTTATCACTTCCTTACATCTATACTCTTCTGCTGCACTGGGAGTGAAGAAATAGCATAGAATGCGTGCAGATGCTTATCATCCTGGCATGTCGTAAAAGTCGACTAAGGGACGGGTCCTCTCCAACATGGTGGACTATCTGTATGGGCGATGGGCTGATCACCTGTCACCATACGGTTCATCATACCATCTTAGGACTAATTAATCAAACGTGGCCACAAGGAGTCTTGTGGCTCTGCCCACCCCATTAGGGATTTCGGGCGTGATAATATGTATGTATGTATGTTACATCTATATGAATAATAGTGATGCCCCAAAGGATTCAGTAAACTTTTTGCACTTTATATGTTTCTTACTCTACAGTAAAAATCATTTTTTTTTAATGTAGTTCAGTAGCTTATTTTTCAGCTATCCAGGTATTATCCTGTCACAGGGCGTCTATTCGGGAACGTCTAAGTGATACCACAGCGACCCGCGAGCGAGACGCGCATCGCGCTCTTACGCATTGCGCGTCGTGCGGAAGAGTGGGATGAGAAATCTCGCTCGCGAGTCGCTACAACATTACTAAGCGTATAGAGCTAAAAACGATTTTCTACAGTTTAGATCTTCAAATCCTACTACTCGCAGTCTCAGACTTTATGAAAGATAGTTATCATTTATGACTTTTAATTATAATTTGATGCCTGTTAATTAATAAATTATTAATTTATTATTATTTTCAATTCTCGAAATTTTATTATTAAAAAATCTTGTTTGGTTTTTTAAGTTATTAATTAATTATGTATGATGTAGAATATATTTTTTTCCTTTGGCCAACGTTTATGGGAGCTAGCCTAAAAAAACCTTTTGACGATTTTATTGTATCTTTGTGGGAGGGACCAATATTAATAATCTAACAACATTTCAGCTTTGTAACTTAAATAGTCTTCGAAAAAAAGGAGCTGTGACATAAAGACAGATGGACAGACATGGCGAAACTATAGTGATTCCTACTTCGACTACGGAACTCTAAGAGACGCATTTCCTCTCCGCCTGATGGAAAAGTGATAACTATTTAAAATTTAACTCGTGACAAACCACCGCACACTTAACTCACATGTTGTAGATCTACCAACATTCCTATGAACTAAGTTCTTATCCATACAAAACAATACTTTATTTTAATACAATAAAGGCTCGGGCTAACCAAACGCGTTTGCGGCGCGTCGCGGTTCCGACCGCGGCGTGCCCGCGCTACTTTGGTGTGCCTTGCTCAATTCGCCTTGTCATTCTACAGACTGCGCGGGCCCGCATCGGAAACGCGACGCGCCGCAAACGCGTTCGGTTTGCCGGGGCCTTAAGGGTTTTTCCAGTCCACTGGAGTCCACCGAAAAGTGGGTAGACACGGTGTGATTCCCTCCCCTCGTAACGACACGAGAGCTGCGCACGCGTGGCGTGTGCGCCGTTCCGGACGCCGCGCATGGTGGGATGTTCGGTCGAAACCATATACATATATCGTAATAGTAAATCGCCTAAAAATTTTAAAGGATCATGGATATTTAAATTCAAATCAATAAATGTTAATGGCAAGTTAAGATCGTCATGGCCGCCGAAAGTCTGACGAGGTCTTTGTAAAAGCACTTAACGTGTTTGCGTAAATTTTATAACCTCCTCCTTTTTTGAAGTCGGTTAAAAATACATTTTGCATGAACGCTTCGTAGTGAAATGAGAGGAACATTATTTCTTTTAATTTTTAGTTGGTTTGGGAGGCTACTATAAGCGAATGACCTACTAACTACTACTACTTTACCTCCTGACACAGGTATGCATACCTGTTAGGAGGTCTCAGCAACGTTGTATTTACCACCTAAGCTTTAATGAAATAAAACTTTATTATTATTATATTAATTTTGACCCAACGGATCCACCGCAGCGACAAAGTTAGTTACTTAACAAAACCGGCCAAGTGCGAGTCGGACTCGCGCACGAAGGGTTCCGTACCATTATCTATAATCAAGCAAAAACAAAATAATAATCACGTTTGTTGTATGGGAGCCCCCCTTAAATATTTGTTAACTTAATAAAGACGTAAATACAACATATTTTATTAATGTAGGTATACCTTTTGTTACGCAGTTTAAAAAAAGAACTAAAAATTATATCAAAATTTTGCCTCTTAGAAATGTTAAGGAAAGATCAAAGAATCAGATATGTCGTTGTCGAAATTATATCTTAAGAAACAACAGAATAGATACGATCTGAAATCTATGAAAACTCGTAAATTTTGTAATGTAGCCTCTAACATCACATTGCAGCCAATCTAAATACATAGTCATATAGCTGAATCACTTTGGGGGAGCATTTGCACATGTCTGAGTAGATATGGAAAAGTATAAATGTGTGCGTATTTGTGTATGTGTTTTAAACATGGAACACTAAACGAACGCTACACCCCTACAATAACAAATGCTTTCCCGAAGTGAATCAGCTATACTTTTATATCTGTATTTTAGAAACTGAACACAATGGTGGTACAATTTTTACAACTAAATGACGCAATTCTTACGTACACAGCCTCCTAGTTAATGAAGCTTGTATCGACTCTTTGGCAGGTCATGTTTGATCTGGTTTTATGACTTTTTATGCCTCATTGTTCTTAGTAATGTACATGCATGGACAGAAATCTTAAAATTTAGTTTATTTATAATATTATATAAAAAAATTGAATTCTAAAAAATAAATAAAATAGAGTTATTCAATCTTTAACCTTTATCGACCAACGTGTTTTTTTCTCGTTTAGCGTCAATGCGTTTGTTTAGTGTTTTAATTTAAAAAAATATCAAAATAAATAATATAAATAACTTTAGAGTTTGGCTGTACCTTCTTAATAGCAAATGATCATCCCCAATAAAAAATAATTAACCATATCAGAAACGTTACAAAGTCCACTATCTGATAGATGCGCGCTGGTAATGAGTTTTATGAAATAATGAGCGAGCCACAGGAATGACTAAGTGAAGTGAATTAATATTCATACGGACATTAATTTCAGTTGGCTGGGCTCCGATCGGTTGGAATTGAGGGGACGGATTGCTCTATGGGAATGACGTTTAGCAATTATTGTATTGTTTATGCTTCATTACTAAATTGTTGTAGTAGAAACGTCATCTCGTGGAAACGTTGCAGCTGAGAGATGACATTTCAAGTATAATTGTCAAGCTATACCTACTTAACAGTGTCGGTTGCTTATGGCCGAATTCAGAAACGCCACTTCAGCATTTGACTAAATTTTAAGTAGTTAAATGTCCTTCAACTAGTTGTCGACCTACACAGAAACGTCAATTAAAGATCAATTTGAGGGCCTTTCTGGATTCGGCCATTAGTCGCCAAGAGTATCGACTCGTAATCGTGAGGTACTAAATTCGAACTCAAGCAGTCGCCAGAGGAAAGCTTCGCGAGGAAACTTGCACATTCAGGCACAACCATAATCCAATTGGTCTGGTTCCCTTGTGATGGCAGTGAATCCACTGTTAAAACCCAACCTGCCGACGCTGGAATTATGGTCAAAGCGTTCCCCAATTTAGTTCGAAACGGGAAAGAGCGCCAGAAGATGCATTGTCCTTATCTTGATTTATGAAAATGAAAATGAAAATATTTATTTTGCAAGTAGGCCACGTAAAAGAGCCCCTTTTACATGTCTGAAGCTACCAGCGCTTCGAAAGGTGACATCTGCTGAGATGAAACGCCGCAAGAAACTGAAGTCTTTTTTTCCAACTTTTACATTAGAGTTTTAACTAAAACGAACATATAAAAAGGGCAGCATACACACCTAATGGTTACAAATTAATTACAATGAATAACTAATAAGGAAGATGTATAGTCTCCACGTCTGGACAAGTTAAGTGACTTAGAGATGTATAAAGCCTCTAAGGGTCATAATAATAATAAAGAAATAAAGAAACATCTAAATTTCGGGGGTTAATGTTGCTCGCGTCCGTAGGTTTACCCCTGAGACCCTACACGTGACCCCTGGGTGGTGCTAAATGAGTGACACTTTTTGAGGTGGTAGAGCCATGCTGCTCTGCAGCACGAATGGGTCGGCTCGCCCGGTGTAATGCCACCCTCTCTCAGAAGATCGGCGTGAAATAATGGTGTATTACACTGTTTTGTTTCGTCCGATGAGAGAGAGTTCCGGAGACCCATCCCCCCCCCCCCCCTCTTAAATATGGCAGCGAAATTTAAAAATGATGTTCCCCAAGGGGGTACCGCCACTTATTGTGGAGGAGAATCCCCCCCTGACCGTTCGCGCTCAGGCTGCCCTGCGTACTTTGGGGTGGGCAAAATTTCGCCTAGGGGCAGAAAAAGTCGGAATCCATCGGCATCCCCTCCTACGCTTTGCGTTGACTTTTGCAACATAAGGGGACTTCACACTAACCTTATTGCTGTCCATCACCATCTTGAGTCAGCGAGGCCGGCCCTGCTTTTTCTAACTGAGACGCAGATATCCCCCCCTTCTGACATCACCTACCTGCGCTACCCAGGCTACAACGTGCAACACTCTTTTGTGCCACGTGCTGGAGTCTGTGCATATGTCAGGGAGGATTTGTGCGTCTGTCGCCTCAGTAACTTTGAAGAAAGGGACCTGTCCATCATTTGGCTGCGTGTAGATTGCGACGACCACCCTCGCATCTATGCCTGCCTCTACAGGTCCCATAGCGGTAATGCCGAAACTGACCGTCTCATCGAGCACATCCAATCGGTGACAGTTTCCCTGCTACAACTGATCCCTTCCGCCGAGATCGTGATTTTGGGCGACTTTAACGCCCATCACGCCGATTGGCTCGGGTCGCGCTTAACTGACCATGCGGGGAGATCTGTTTATGACTTTGCCTTGGCCTATGGTCTGACCCAGCTGGTTTCCTCGCCTACGAGGGTTCCAGACGTGGTCGAACACACTCCTTCTTTACTGGACCTTCTGCTGACCTCTCATCCAGACACATATCGGGTTTCTGTTGACGCACCGCTAGGCTCGTCTGACCATTGTCTGATTCGTAGCACTGTGCCTCTCACAAGACCCTCTCGCTCTAAATTTGCAGCTAGCCGTCGTGTCTGGCATTATAGGTCAGCGGACTGGGATGGGATGCGGACTTTCTTTGCGTCGTACCCTTGGCAGAGGGTTTGCTTCAAGACGAATGATCCTGACGCTGGCGCTGATTCTGTCTCTGGTGTGATCCTTCAGGGAATGGAATTATTTATTCCAAACTCTGTGGTCCGCATCGGTGGCAGTTCTCAGCCTTGGTTTGGTCGTTCTTGCAAATTGGCATCCCACCAAAAGCAGGAATGTTACCGAGCTTGGGCTGAAGCGGCAGCGTCTCAGGATCCAAATACCACCGTTTACAAGAACTTTCGGTTCAACTCTGCTTCCAGGTCCTTCAAGAGGGATATTGCCAAGGCGAAGTCATCATATATCGGCAGAATTGGCGAGAGACTAATGCGTCTTCCTTCGGGAACACGTGCTTTTTGGTCTCTCGCCAAAGCTGTCCTTGGGAATTTCTGTCAGCCGTCCTTTCCACCTTTGAGCACGAATAACAATTCTTTGGTACACACGGCGAAAGAGAAAGCTGATCTTCTTGGCTCTCTTTTCGCATCCAACTCGACCTTGGATGACGGGGGAATCACACCGCAGTCCATCTTAGGGTGTGCTCACTCTATGCAGAACATTCGGTTTCTGCAAAAATCTGTTCGCAAAGTGCTTCTTTCCCTCGACATCCACAAGTCGACTGGACCTGATGGAATACCACCAATCGTGCTCAAGACGTGTGCTCCTGAGTTGGCTCCGGTTCTTACGCGTCTTTTCCGGCTTTCCTACTCATCTGGCGTTGTCCCGTGTTCCTGGAAGACAGCTCTCGTACACCCGATCCCTAAAAAAGGCGATCGCTCGGACCCGTCCAACTACAGGCCGATTGCCATCACCCCTCTACTCTCCAAGATAATGGAGTCCATTATCAACTGCCAGCTCTTAAGGTATCTGGAGGAGCACCAGCTGATTAGCGATCGCCAATACGGTTTCCGTCGGGGCCGCTCAGCTGGTGATCTTCTAGTATACCTTACTCATCGTTGGGCCGAGGCAATCGAGAGTAAGGGAGAGGCTTTGGCAGTTAGTTTGGACATTGCAAAAGCCTTCGATCGGGTCTGGCATAGAGCTCTTCTCGCCAAGCTTCCTGCTTACGGGATTCCTGAGGAATTATGTTCTTGGGTCGCCAGTTTTCTTTCCAATCGGAGCATTAAAGTGGTAGTTGATGGATCATGCTCCGATTTAAAGCCTGTGAATTCTGGTGTCCCTCAAGGGTGTGTCCTATCCCCTACACTGTTTCTTCTGCATATCAATGACATGTTGCTGGACAACACTATTCATTGCTATGCGGATGACAGTACTGGGGATACTCTATACACCGGTCACAGGAGCATATCTCGGGAACACGTCATTGAAAGCCGGAACAAACTTGTGTCCGAAATTGAGGCTATGCTGAAGCATGTCGCGGATTGGGGCAGATTGAGCTTAGTCCAATTTAATCCCCTGAAGACACAAGTTTGCGCGTTCTCCGCTAAAAAATATCCCTTTGTTGTATCGCCTTGTTTCGAAGGAATTCCTCTTGACGCTAAACAGTCTATTGGGATCCTGGGTGTTGACATTTCGAGTGACGTTCAATTCCGTGGTCATCTGGAAGGAAAAGCTAAATTAGCTTCGAAAAAATTGGGAGTGCTCAATAGAGCGGGTCAGTATTTCTCGCCAGCCCATCGCATACAGCTCTACAAGGCGCAGGTTAGGCCTCATATGGAATACTGTTCCCATCTCTGGGCTGGAGCGCCCCAATATCAACTCCTTCCATTTGACTGCATACAACGTAGAGCTGCTCGAATTGTTAATGACCGGTCGCTTTCCAATCGGCTTGACCCATTGGCCCTGCGGAGGGATGCTGCATCTCTTTGCATCCTGTACCGCATTTATTATGGGGAGTGTTCCGAGGAATTGTTCGGGTTATTACCTGCTGCCAAGTTCCACCATCGAACTACTCGCAACAAACTAACCTTTCACCCTCACCACCTAGATCGGTGGCAGTCAACTACCGTACGTTTTTTGCGGCAGTTTTTGCCACGTACGGTAGGAATTTGGAATGAGCTTGCAGCGGCAACGTTCCCGGACCGATACAACCTAGGGATCTTCAAAAAAAGAGCCTACTCCTTTCTCAAAGGGCCGGCAACGCATCCGTGATTCCCCTGGTGTTGCGGGTGTCCATGGGTGGCGGTGATTGCTTACCATCAGGCAACTCGCCTGCTCGTTTGCCCCCCTCTTAATATAAAAAAAAAAAAAAAAAAAAAAATTGATTACCTAATCTAGGTTAAATGAAGATGTAGACAGTCTTCACGGTCAAGATTAAAGAAAAGATGGAGATTTAAAGTCTCCAAATATCAAAATAATAATAATAATTTGAAATAAAAACGTTTCATGTCCTAATAATACAAATACCGAATATGATACACTATAGAAGAGTGAGGTTTGCATTAGAAAGAAAGTGGCAAATAGTCTCTTAACGCATTAACCATGAGAATAGGGACCGTGTTGTTAGTCGGAACATTGCGTGCTGAGGACTCGCTTTTATGGTCATAATAAGTCAGGGCCTCTATTTGGCACTGCTAAGTGATTTACTATATCGTCACTAAATGCCAAAACCGTGAATGTGTGCATGTGATTGACGTTCACATTCGCTATTTTTACATCATCTTAGCATAGCTAGGGAGCTGGGTGCCAACATTTCTATATTATTTGTTTGCTTGGCAGACCTGAATTGTTCGATTAATGACAAAGTAAAGAATCACAGAAAAATAGTCTGCCACCATGGTAGCGCTGCGTTTTCAATTGACAGCGTTTAATTTAAAAAAAAAACGTGCTAAATCATTTATTCGTGGCTGCCTCTTGGACTGATGGTCAGAATGAAAAAAGCTATACTAAATCATTTGTTCGTCATTCTCGTTGCATCTATTCGATTCATAAGGACTCCCAGAATAGAAAAAAAAGTTCGGACGTCTAGGTCGCTAATTTTTTTATGTACGATCGTTTTAACTTTTAATTCAAAAACGCAGGGGACATACGACTTTCATTTACTGGACCAAAATCGATTTGTTTTGACATAAACTTGCATCCCTATCAATATGAAAGACGAACAAATCATATACCATAATGGCACTCAGCTCCCTAACTACAGTATTTAGATTCACGGAACAAAGTGTTTACTTTTAAACACTGTTTTAAACCCACTCTACCATGCGCTGCTAATTACTATAATTAATTTAGTACAAGTATACCCATAGAGTCGACTTTAATTCTCTATAATATCCTACGGTAAGGTTTACAAAGTGACTTAGGGAGAATGTAATTTTATCTTAAGTAACGTTTGTGTACTGTGATTACTTAAATATAAGGGATGTTTTTTGGTGAAGTACCATAGTAACCGTAATTTGAGACTACATATCGGCAACGTACATTGTAGCGATGCGCTAGCGAGATTCTCGTCCCACTCTTCCGCACGATGCGTAATGCGTAAGAGTAGGATGTGAATCTCGCTCGCGAGTCACAACGATATCGCTCAGACGTTCCTGAATAGAGGCCCAGCAGCTCAATTATGCAGCACAGTTGGTATCGGTTTGGCTCGAAATGCAAACCAATTTAGTCTTCGCCCTGTGTAAATAAGGGTACAATTGGTTTACTTTTCGCGAAAGCGATTCCAATTGTTGTTATGTAATTGAGCAGCTGGTTTAAGACCTGTGTGTGTAAATATGGATATAAGTCAGATATACCACCCATTCAAATTCAAAGTCTAAAGTCAAAATATCTTTATTCAATTTAGACTTTTACAAGCTCTTATGAAGGCCAAGGAGTTAATCTACCGGGCATTTAGGCATACCAGATATTTAGCCATTTTATTATAGTTCGGCGACCACTAATGCCTTGTGAAAACTGTTTCACCCGCGTGTACAGTCAACAACAATATCGTTATCCCAACCAGCAATGCTCGTATCTTATTACGCCCCATTTAACCCTCTTTGGAAGAAAAGACACAAGGACAGCTAAATTTTTTTTATCAGTACTGAACTAGCGAATTTAATACGTATGTAACTGCCCAAAAGTACATTAAACCCTTTCAACAACAACAATTTCTATACTTCGAAAATCAAAAATGTATAGATTATAAACAAGAGTGCGTTATAGTTATAGATTTTCATTAAGAGAACCTACCTATTCTAACTTATGATGCCTTGTGATAGTTTTATTAAGTTATAAATTCAAGTTTAACAGTTCATGAACAAAAACCGGACAAGTGCGAGTTAAACTCGCGTGGAGAGGGTTCCGTTCCGTACATGATTATCTGCAATTTACTAGGTTACTTTAAATACCATAGACTTCTTATAGGTTTTTCTGTAATCTATAGGTAAAGAACTATTTTCTGTATTTTTTTCAAAATTTTAGCCCCAGTAGTTTCCGAAATAAGGGGGGGGGGGGGGGGGGGGAATGGTCATTTTTCGCCTATTTTCCTGAATTACTTCTAAACTATTTTACTTAAAATTCAAAAAAATATATATTTAAGATCCTCACAATAAGCCCTTTGATTTGATATGTCACGATATAGGTGGCATAACTTTCATTTTAAATTTTCTAAAAGAGGCCCCTATGTTTAAAATTCATATATTTACGTCACGCGTCCGTGTTGCGGTCACCAACTGACATATGAATACCAAATTTCAACTCAATCGGTCCAGTAGTTTCGAAGCAAATTGGCTGTGACAGACGGACAGACAGACAGACAGACAGACACACGAGTGATCCTATAAGGGTTCCTTTTTTCCTTTTGAAGTACGGAACCCTAAAAAAGAACTAAAATGCTACTTACGACAAAAACACATACATATAATAACATATTTCTTTTGACAATCGACTGTACAACAAGATTGATGTTCTAGCGTTACAATTTTCTAGTCAATTTGAGTTGCTTTCCGATTCACGTGTTGACGATTGCCGGTTGCACATAACTGTACTCACATCGTTACAATGGCCGCTGGGGTGTGAAGCGTTTAGGACGATAAATGTTAAAGACCCTGAGATTATTGGAGGATACCGCGTACAACGGCTAAGAACAATTTTACATAAATATAAGTACACAACGATACGAGGGACCTTACGAAAAATATCGTATCATATACATGATGTACAATCGGTTTGTAATGGTTGGCAACCCTAACACACACGCGCGCCTAGCACAACACGAGTACCTACGCGGATTTATTAGGGTTGGCATCATGATTAAAATGATTTATTTTAATAGTTTTTATTTTATTTTAAATAAAAGTCTCTAAACAAGCCTAATGGCCAAATTCAGAAAAGCCACTCAAATTAATGTTTAATTAAAGTGACATTTGAGTGACGTTTTTTATAGGATGACAACTAGTTGAGGGACATTTATCTATTTAATCTCTAATCAAATGCTTAAGTGGCTTTTCTGAATTCGGCTATAAGCCACATATTGGGTTCAATATCGCTCTTAGGGTTGAACGGATTCACTTTTTTAGGATAGTTTATTATGAAACTGTAACTTGTAAACGGCTACAAATATTAACATAGTTTCTCGAAGAAAAATACAGAACTAAGCCTACAGTATCTTATATTTACGGGACGGTGCCTCGTGCCGTTCCACCTTGTGTATATGTATATTTATACAAAATTATGTATATGTATATTTAATATACATATGTATATGTATATTTAATGAGTGGTAGACTTGTTAGTCCGTCATCCCAGAGGTAAAAAGTCTGTAGTATATATGAATACAGATAAACCCCCTATCCCGTATCTTACAAGAGCTTCCTGCACGGTGCGTATGAAATACATATTTAAGATCAGCGACCCTAGCATGCCAGACAAGCAAGGATAAGTTAAACCCGTTTATCTCTCTCTTTCGTTGGCACTAGTGTAAGAGAGACGCACTTAGAAATAAGACGGATTACCTTATACTTGTGTCAACCTTGCTAGGCCCGCTGTGAGGCTAGCGCATCACCACTATATGTCTCTGTTTGATTTCATATAACTACTACAGATTATGTGTTCTGACGAACGGCCTCGTGCAGAGGATAGTTGGTTCAAAGCCCGGCTCGCACCTCTGAGACTTTCAGAACTCATCTGCGTTCTAGAATTTGATTTTTGCCATGTGCAAAATAAAATCGTTAGGAATCTTATGCCTCATTTACATGCAGCCGAAACGAGCAGGGAAGTGGGCATGGAAGTGGGCAGCGCGAGTATATAAATGGGTCACTTCTCCTGCTCCTGCCGCTGCTACTCGCGTTGCGGCGCGCAGTGAGTCAGGAAGTAGCATGTAAACACCCACTGCCTTCGAGAGCAGTATGCGGGAATTATTTCTGGCAGCGCGAGCAGCAGTGGCAGTGGCTGTATGTAACAGCATGTAAACACCCACTGCCTTCGAAAGCAGTATGCGGGAATTATTTCTGGCAGCGCGAGCAGCAGTGGCAGTGGCTGCATGTAAATGAGGTAATACTGTGTAGGACTGGACCGTAGAAATTTGACATCCTTGAATTTCGTCACAGATATATGTAGGTTCCCACACGATGTTTTCCTTCGGCTGAACGGCTCGTGATATATACAAAACTCAATTCCGTACAAAGTCGGTTCAAAGTTTGTACTATAACTAGTACGAACTACCACGAACAGATATGCGACAAGGGTCGCTATAGTTATTATTCTGCAATAACGCTGCAGTTGCAAACATAGAATGTGATGAATAATTACATCGAATATAAAAAACTAAACTTTCATCACCAAACGTGGGGGTAACGGGAGTCTCGGTCTGGTTGCGCTTTCGTAAGCCGATCCTGTAGATAAGCGCCCGCGCATCGCTGTGCTAACGTTTTATAATGCTTGAGGAATACTACCTCATTACCGCGGCTGTGTCTGAGCACATAAATTATTCAATATTTTGTATAAACTGACCGTTTGTTCTCGCACTCACTCACTTGGACTCAGGCATTAGAAAATAGACGTGTTTAGTGTTGTTAACGGAACCAAGAATCCTATAAGATACAGGTTATTATAGTTTGGGCCGTTGAGGGTGATATTAAATAATTGTTCTTATCACCGATAGCGCGCCGATTGCAATATGAGTTTGACTTTTTAATTTGAAATTTGGCCAGAGGCTCAAACAAAACCGTAAAAGCGTTAAAACCTATATTATGTCCAGCAAACGGGTTTTTAATAAATAATAGAAAATAAAGTATATTAAGTCAATTCATCTTCTAAAAATATTGAGTACCTAATTAAGAAATTTGGATATTTCAAGCTACCGTATTTCCAATTTCGCAATAAGTCATCAGCGCTCTTTTTACACGTGGCGACGTTTACTGCCCGCCTTTTGGATTTGATAATATATATTATATGTATATATATTGTAATCAAGAGTTTATTCCTTTATGGCTGTTCCCAATATTTAATCCGCGGCTAGATTTGGTTACTATAGTATACGGATTAAAATTTGACATTTGCTGCATACAAAATATGTCAAATTTTAATATAGTAAGCAAATCTATCCACGAATTGAATCTCGGCAACGGTCTTTAGTGGCAGTTTATGCTCAGTTTGGAAGGGATGGTGTTTCACTTGTGAGTTAAAAAGCCGAGTGTCCAACGCTGGACATAGACCTCCCGCAATGATCGCCTATCCTGAGCTGCTCGTATCCACACTCTTAACCCCGACCAGCCTTTGACCTGTTCACCTAGTAGCTATTAACCAATAATTTAATCTAGAAGGGGTTAAAAAAAAACGATTTGACATTAATATGACACGCACGACCTTTAGTAGGTTCCAGAACCTTCCTAGGACTCGAATATGAAAAATCTAGCGGCAAGAAGATTAGGGTTTTGATAAAATGCAAACTTAAAATTGTTTTTCTAGTCTGATGTAAGAAACAACCGTGTTTAGTTTGCATCTGGTAAAAAATTTTTTCAACTGCAATTTTGACACGGATTTTTATACATCCATACATACATGCATTTACGGAAAGTTTATTTGGCATAATTCTTGATAGGGAGAAAGCCGCTAAACGTTTATACAGTATGCCGTAATAATAAATTTTATATTTCTTCGATATTATAAGTTAACTAAATAAAAAGTCTTGTACCTTTCGGAGTCGAGACCCTCGGTCCGTGGGGTCCTAGCGCACTACGCCTCTTCGGGGAAATCTCGAAGAGGCTGGTCGAGACAACCGGGGACCGAAGAGCTGGCAGCTTCCTCGCACAACGCATCAGCATTGCGATACAGCGAGGAAACGCTGCCAGCATCTTCGGCACAATGCCACGGGGACCTGTTTTAGATTTAATTTAGCTTTTACTTAGATTTAATTAATTTTATTTAGTGTTATATTTAGTTTTTATTTACATTTAATTAATTTTACGTGATATTATATAAGTTGATTATTTGAAATATACTAATTATTCTACGAAAAAAAAAAAAAAAATTAGAATGGGTATTAAATGGCTTTAATAAAAAGTGGATCATTATTTTATCCGTTATAATTGTTTTATTGTAGAAAACTATATTGCGGACCTAACATATAAAACAAAAGCAATACATTCCTATATTTATAATTCCTTTCGTTGTCTGCTTTTTCTTTCCGCGCTACATATTTCGCTTTTGCTTAATTTAAATTGTTAGCAATGCGGTCTGATTGTGTTTAGATTTCTTTGTAGGTTATGTTAAGATTAATAAGATATTTGATAGCTGTTAATTACTTAATGGTTACTTATATTAAACGTATAAGATTCTGTTGTAAATCACTATTAACAATAAAAACCGACCAAGTGCGAGTTGGACTCGCGCACGACGGGTTCAGTACCATTATCTATAAAATCGGTAAAAAAATCACGTTTGTTGTATGGAAGCCCCCTTAAAAAAATATTTTATTCTATTTTTTAGTATTTCTTGTTATAGCGGCAACAGAAATACATTATCTGTGAAAATTTCAAATGTCTAACTATCACGGTTCATGAGACAGATGGACAGACAGACGCACGGAAGGACAGTGCAGTCTTAGTAATAGGAATAGGGTCCCGTTTTACTCTTTGACGAGGACGATTGTGTGTTACGGTCGGATACTTATAATGTTGGCGTTTGAAGTTAATTGATCTTAAGGTAAGCGTCCACTTGTCGGTATCGTACGCATCGGACATATCGCACGCAACGAATCGTAGTATTCGTTGTATAGAAACTAATATAAGTGCGTCCACCTGTCCGCATCGTACGCATCGCACATCGGCAATGCCGACACCGTTGCTCTGGGAGGCAACTTTTGCGATGCGTGCCGATGACGTCATACGGAATGCCGATCAGTGGACGCACCCCGCGCGCTCGCTAACAAACAAGCTACAACGACAAATGGTTCTTCATCGCTTTCCTCCATTCTTACAGAGTGCACACGTGCGCTCAGTACCAAAATCCGAATGAACTGGCATCGTCAATCCGTATGCTGGTACTCACAGTCGGTAATCCGTACGCTGCTAATACAGTGGACGCACTGTGAAAAATTTAGCCGTTTGATGCGATGCGTCCGATGCGTGCAATGCGGGCCTGTGGACGCCTACCTTTAAAGTCACTGTGAAAAATGCATCTGAATCAAATCGGTAGGTATACCTTAAGGCGCGTATGGTCGGCATCAGCAGGCGAGATAAGAAATGGCGTCTGAAATAGGTCTTTTTTCTCCTGACAATATATATCTCACAGGCCGCCACTCACACGACGCAGCAGTTGTTCCTCTAATCTCACGCAAATACTTCACTTCTTTCTCATTACTGATTAAGCATTTTATCGTCAACGTCATTAGCGCTGGTCTTCAAACGCATTAGCAACATTTAGCACTCTCAATTAATCGTGTAAGCAGCTGCTTCGGAGAAAAAAAAACCAATTAACTGCAAACTGAACCAATTACGAAAAGACGGCTCGACGGAAAATCATACATCTGGTTTAGCCCTTTCGGTAAAAAACTTGTTGATTCGGGTTTGAGCACGCGAGGGTTTCGTGCAGTTAGTATTTAAAAGGAAACTTAAAGTGTACTTGTAATGGTGCTATCCTTACTTGTATCCTTTTGGTCTTGCATTTTCTTTTCAGCCACCATGATTCCTAGCAATTATTTATCTTTTTAAGTCATAAGTGACACATTAGCAAATGGTTCCTTTTTTCTCCAGTTTCCAAATTCGAGTTCTATCACTATCGCGTAGTATCGCGTTGGTTTTCCATAAAATAAATGGATATACATACATAGTATAAAACATGTACAGGTTAACTGTTACCCTTCCTTTTTTCTTAAGTTTCATGCTTTATCATTTTGGATTTTTACGCGTATAATTATTTTTAATGCATGGACATCTTGTTTTACCTTTTATGAGGTACCCTAAAAAGAGTTGAAAGGGATACTTCCGAAACAGAGCATTAATTATGTTCCAATTAAGACCGGTGCGCGTGCGGCGAGCTTGCAGCGGATTAAGGGAACCCTTTATATGGGGATGATTCGATTTTCACCCCTCTATTACAGATATGAAAGTACGTTTAATTATGAAAGTATGTTTAGAAACTGATGTCTATTTTGTTCATATGAATAATTACGGCAACAAACAATTAAATGTTTTTTTTTATTGGCTTATTTTGTTTAAAAAACCATGTGCTTAATTTTATTTTTCTTTAACCTAAAGTAACTCGAAAAGGGATAAGTTCCTTTTGTACAATTTATATAATATGTATTTATGTGTATTTTGTAACTGTTTTTATGTACAAAAAAGACAATAAACACATACATATTACGTTACCTAAAAGACAACTTGACCGTGTAAGAAATTAATGTACTGTTTTGCGATTGATATTTCGACTCAGTGCAATGCGAGTCATAATAATATATTTATAAGTAAGTTAAAAATACACCTACGAAGTAATTTGAAGATGTGTGTGAAGTCTCCAATCTACACCGGACCTGCTTGGGGACTACTGCCCAGTTCGTCTCACTGTGAGACGAGGCCTGAGCCCAGATGATGTTAAAATAAACGATACTACTTACATAAATAATAGACAATTTTTACCGTAAAAAGTGCAGGGCATTGAAAAAAAACTCTTCTACACCTAATTATTTCAAACAAAACCCCGGCACCGGATAGGAACCGGAAGGGGTTGGACACGTGCGCACTTACCCTTTCTGCCCGCATTCACCCTTTGAAATAGCTACAATAGCTGCGCACGCGCGGGGGTGGGGCAATGTTGATGGGACCTGCGGACGATTTTTTGAACACCTTTTATTTATTAATATTGTTTATTCCATTTGAAAAATAATCACATTGAGCATTGAAAATAAATAAATTGTACAAATACTAAATCGTCTAATGACATCTACTATCAGCCAACCATAAGATTAATCTTTAATAAAATAAAATGATCAAGTATGGATAAATAAGAATGAAATGCTGTGTATTATAATTATTAATTAACTTGATATATTACTATGTATGTCTTTTACACAATCCAAAATTGTAATAATATTTTATAATAAAGAAGGACATCTTTCTAAAGAAATTATGATTAATAAATTATGTTGTCATCAGTTTTTTGAATAAATGAATGTTCATAAGATATATTAAGGATTTTAGTCTTCATTTAGGACGAGGAACTCCAATGTCGGTCCAGGTACTTCGCTAACAATCCAGAAGGAATAACGATGGCAGTGAGATGATAAAAGTTGTTTTTAGGGTTCCGTACCTCAAAAGGAAAAAAGGAACCCTTATAGGATCACTCGTGTGTCTGTCTGTCTGTCTGTCCGTCTGTCACAGCCAATTTGCTCCAAAACTACTGGACCGATTGAGTTGAAATTTGGTATTTATATGTAAGTTGGTGACCGCAACACGAACGCGTGACGTAAATATATGAATTTTAAACATAGGGGCCACTCTAGGGGTAAACTAGAAAATTAAAAAAAAAAGTTATGCCACCTATATCGTGTGACATACCAAATGAAAGGGCTTATTGTGAGGATCTTAAATATATTTTCTTTTGAATTTTAAGTAAAATAGTTTAGAAGTTTTTTAGGAAAATATGCGAAAAATGACCATCCCCCCCCCTTATTTCCGAAACTACTGAGGCTAAAATTTTGAAAAAAATACAGAAAATAGATCTTTGCCTATAGATTACAGGAAAACCTATAAGAAGTCTATGATATTTAAGGTAACCTAGTAAATTTCAGATAATCATGTACGGAACGGAACCCTCTCCACGCGAGTTTAACTCGCACTTGTTTAATTAATCAAACGACCAATAATTAACAGAATAATTCTTTTAAAAATATAATAACCTCATTTTAATAATAAAACACTTCACTCCACGCCGATATCATCACGGACCGTCAAAATGTTTTGTAGCAACTTTATCTGCCATCGCATACTTCGTACACGGAGGAAATCGCCAATTGTAAAACGAAGCACCAACACTACAATTCACACAATCCAAGAAAAAACGCGTATCTCGATACAAAAATCCAACCTAATTTGTATCTTGACGTGTTGCAAAAAAGTGTAGAATACGATACATTTTTATTTCCACATACGTCTCTTTAATGTCACGCGTGCAAAATACTTGATCCAATATCATCGCCCATCTCCATCACACTAGAGCTGAAAACTTATAGATGAAGTGAGAGAAGGGATACTGGCTCCAATGTTGGCGTGTTTACGAAGATGACTATCTTTAAGTGGTGTTCTACATTGTTTTAGATTTTTTAGCGGTATTTGATGAAGCATTAAATGTTTAACGGGTTTGTGTGAATGGCCATATTGTGTTGGTGCACATAGCCACACGCCATTACGGCATTATTACGATAGTGCAGTAGTCATTACGCGTTAAAAAAGATACGTTGATACATTGTTAGCTCTGAAAAATTACGTATCGCAAATGTGGTAAAATATTCGTTCTAATTTAATTATGGAACTTCTTTTAAATAATAAACCTTTTCAGAAGCATTTATAATTGAATTTACCGCACATGTATACGTGAACATAGTTAATGATTATCAAAACTTATTATATTTTGTCTACTCCTGATTTCAATCTGAATAACTTTTAAAATTACCAAATATAATCCCTGAATCAAAGCCCACTCAACTTAAACAGCATTTGAGAACGCTTACACTAAATTGAACGTATTCAGACACCTGAGCCTTAAAAGTCTAGACATCAAGAGCCGAGGATTTGTCGAGATTTGAGCACCAATCGAACGTGATGAAGAGGTGATAAGGCTAGAGGTGCTCAAGTGGTCGTTAGCACTCGAGCGATGAGGGAAACTTTTTACTTTCCTTATTAATCATGGCACGAGCGATCGTGTCAATTGTCAGTAAAAAGGCTTTTGCAGTTTTGCTATTAAAGGCATTAATATCCGCCGTTCCATAAAACGACCCTTCCATTTTTAGGATTCCGTACCTCAAAAGGAAAAAAGGAACCCTTATAGGATCACTTGTTTGTCCGCCTGTCTGTCAAGACCTTTTTCTCAGGTACGCGTGGAAGTATCAAGTTGAAATTAATATCAAATACTTAGGTCTGCAATCTCTTGAAGCTGTGAACAATTCAACCTTTTAAGTCACCGCAATCAAAAGATACGGCCGTTTATAACACATATTTTGATACTTTCAAGGGAATCCAAAGGGAATCAAAACCTATAGGGTACTTTCCGTTGACCTAGTATCATGAAATTTGGCATGAAGCAGTGGCTTACAGCACAAGTAAAGGAAAAAGTCCGAAAACCGTAAATTTGTAATTACATCACATAAAAAATTGTTAAACGGAATAACATTTGCAAGGTCGTATCACACTACGATTGCACAGAGATAGGAGCTTGCGAAAGTTATTTTTGTCTTATTTCATAGGTAAGTTGTAAATGGTTAACCCGTTGATAAAAGCTATTATGTTTTTTATTTTTAGGGTTCCGTACCTACAAGGTACTGTTTCGTTTTCATAGGTATGTACGGAACCCTCGGCGCGTGAGTTTGACTCACACTTGACCGGTTTTTGGTGTCAAGAATAGATGCTCACATTTTCCGAGGTCTGCCATTCAAAATTATAAATAATTGCGTGCAAGCCTACTAGCCAAGAATTATGATCGGAGCAGCACAACCTAAATCCTCAGAGTGTTTACTCAAGGATCAGGACCAAAGTCAGGGTCCCCTGAGGTCTACGGCGACAGACAGTGACCACCAGGTAACGTGGCGCATTCAATTTGCCTTCAACATTCTACAGTCCACTTCATATTTATCGTACACTTTTTTGTTTGGTTAAAATGCACTCTTTATCCATATTAAGTGCGCATTTTAAAAGGAATAAGTTGATCTATAAAGAGCAGTATTATTCAGTTTGCGACGGGTCTAGTTTTTATCGATTAATTACAGAAACTAGGCTAAATAAATTGCACTTACAATTATGTTAAAATGTCTTACAACAAAGTAACCATCGCAAAAATAGTTCTTTTTTCCATTGCAATTACAGTTCAAACGTGTATAAATAATTATCAACTATAAACGGTACATCATTTAATAACTATGCAAAGTTTCTCATCGTATTTTCCTCTTGAACCTATAATAATTAAAGCTCAGTGAAGGATAACCTAACATGCCTCTATATAACCTAGATTGTCTCATAACTTTTAACCTTGAATATAAGTGAATATAAGTACAGCACCGACTTTGTCGTTATTACCTCATATTGTAACATTGCATCACAAATGTTGGTAACTAAGAACCGATAGTTACAGCTACAGAGTACAACTCAATTGCATATGATACAAAACTGTCCGCAGAGGTACATTGATTCATTGAAACGAAAATATGTCATAGATTTATAAGATAATAACGTATTATTACATTACTCCTCTGCTGCACTGGGAGTGAAGAAATAGCATAGAATGCGTGCAGATGCTTATCATCCTGGCAAAGTCGACTAAGGGACGGATCCTCTCCATCATGGTGGACTATCTGTATGGGCGATGGGCTGATCACCTGTCACCATACGGTTCATCATACCATCTTAGGACCAATTAATCGAACGTGGCCACAAGTAGTCTTGTGGCTCTGCCCATCCCATTAGGAATTTTGGGCGTGATGCTATGTATGTGTATGTATTTATTACATTTAACTTCGCGATTTCTTCTGTAGTTTTTGTCGTGAAAGTTATTTAATGCTGTTCTTAAAATATCTTCTTTCAAAATTCCTAGTAAAAAAGACCTATTGTCAGTTGTTACGTTGTTACATACACGTAAGTGAAATTAGATTAAGTGGGACACTATGATTATGAATAAAAGGATTTCGGCAACTCATTGAGCAGGCCCCGCGAGACGGGCCTGCCTCCCAAGTACTTGTAGCTTCGCGCCTAAAGTCTGGAGTGCGCTGGGTTTGGCCTCATACCAAAACTTCCTATAATAACACGGTAGCCTACAACCTACCAACCTACCAGCGCCTCTATTCAGGAACGCTAAGTGATGTTGTAGCGACTCGTTAGCGAGATTTCTCATCCCATTCTTCCGCACGATGCCTAATCCGTAAGAGTGAGATGCGAGTCTCGCTCACGGGTCGCTGCAGGATCACTTGGACGTTCCCGAATAGACGCCCAGTTCAATATACCAGTTTTCGATCGAAAATCGATACTGTAATAACATTGCAGCACTGGTTTTACATAATTGGTTGTCACAACGGTGGTCATTTCCTACGGTTTTTGATTACACTATGGAGGTTTTATGATATGGGTGTAGATAAAAATATGTTCTACATCATACATAATTAATTTATAACTTAAAAAACCAAACAAGATTTTTTAATAATAAAATTTCGAGATTTGAAAATAATAATAAATTAGTAATTTATTAATTAACAGGCATAAAATTATAATTAAAAGTCACAAATGATAACTATCTGCCATAAAGTCTGAGACTGCGAGTAATAGGATTTGAAGATCTTAACTGTAGAAAATCATTTTTATCTCTATACGCTTAGTAATGTTGTAGCGACTCGCGAGCGAGATTTCTCATCCCATTCTTCCGCACGACGCGTAATCCGTAGTCTCGCTCACGGGTCGCTGCAGGATCACTTAGACGTTCCCGAATAGACGCACAGTTCAATATACCAGTTTTCAATTATTTATGATGGATTAATTGCTTTTATAATATTTCTAATTGTTATTAGTAGGTAGGGTAAATAAATAATATTGATAAAAAACGAATATTAGATTAAGGATTTGGAGTGAAATCGCGAGCTTTGTAAATTAGGATTAAATTTTAAATTTTTGCATGCTGGATTACAGATAAGTGTGCGACCTAACTTTATTTTTAAGAAACAGTTTGTACACCACACTTAACGCAAATAAATGATTCTATTCTATTCTAACATCTGAGCCTACTTGGTTTACGAGCTAAATCCACAATGGAATTAAATACATATATTTTTCTATAGCGGTTATTATTTTTAACACTATAATTATTATTTTCAAATTCTGGGGCTTATGGATCAAAATATACTTCATATCCTAGAATTACATGGTACTCATGGTAGTAATTGTATACCCCATTAGCAATGCTTTGGTTACTGCAATATTTTCAAGCATGTACAAATTGATATGCTTGCAAATTATTGAAATCGTAATTACTTTAATGACTTCCCTATAGCAATTTTCATCATAATCATCAAGTATGGTAATTCAGTATTATTTAATTTTGTGTGCTCTCCTTTTGAAAACAGACCGACATTCAGCGACTTTCATCTTTAGAAGTAGTTATTATTAGTATAGCTGTGCCCGCGACTTTGTTCACGTGGGATCGGGATAAAAGTAACCTAGTATGTTTGTTTCCCAAATATAGCAAGCTGTCTGCCAAATTTCATCCAAATCTTTAAGATTATTTCTAAGATTTATTTTTAACTCTTTTTTTGCCGTTCGCCTCTTGGTCTTCCACTTAGCATCTGACTAACCCCATATTTAGGCGCTTGGCGTTTGGCATTGGTATATTGTGTGTATATTGAGTACAATTGTAGTAGTGTTTAAGTTATAGTCAAATTAAAACTTTCGTTAGACATTAACATTTGAAATAAAAACGGCTTATTTACTCACATTTTAATGTCCGAAATAGTCCGATATGTTTCGGTCAAACCAACCCACGCACACCGCGATCGCGACTGCACGCAACCCCTGAAGAAGACCACTATTTCTGACAATAAATCGTGAGTAAAGCCCTTTTTATTAAGTGTTACTTAAAGTTATGTAAAAAATTAATTTCACTGCCCATGATGAAATTTCTCCTATGCCCAAAGGTCCGACTGGTAGGAATGCCTCAAGGTGCCACCTTTTGTACGCTAGGGTTCGAACTGTGCAAAAAACATCAAATAAATAAATAAACAACCATTTATAAATAATCTCCATATCCAAACTTTTAATTCTTAATTCATTGTATGATTACTGACGGAGCTACCTAAACGCATCAATCTCTCGTCCATGTAGTCATTCAAACTTAATGGCGTCATTCCGTCAATATAAACATCATTGTCGCCGTGCGGGAACAATAACACTCGGTGTTGTGCATTATTGACTGTTTGTTTGTGTTGGCCGAGTGCGTAGGCGCAGTTCGGATGCTTTCGTAGTCCATGGTATGTTAGAATATTGATTTATGTTAACTTATAGAAAACGTATTTTAGGTCGTTCAAATAAACTAAGGAATAAGAGAATTTTATTTTACTGTAAATGGGTAATAATCACGTTAAGAAACAAAAATTGTCCCTCCTGTTGTCAAAAGTTAATGAAAACGAAGGATTACATTAACGTTTTGTTCATTCAGGCCAAAACTATGCCTGACGCCCTATATGCGGATATAGTCAAAACAAAAAACAGGCCTCATGGTCGTTACTTGTCGGGAACAGGAGGGGACAGTTCTCAACCTAAATCTGATTATTACCCAAATGTCAGCTTACGGGACAAACTTAAAGGCAGTAAATTCAAGCAGGGTCCTAATGACAGATTGAATCATTGTTATGAAAGTTCATTTGAAACTTTCAGAGCTATTCATAACTAGGTTTGCACAATAAGGTTATTACTTACATATTGCGTCGAAAACTCTACAAAGAATTTCATGTAACCATTACATTACCATGAGTTTACGAGAGCAGTTCTCGCGATCGGAATCTATCGGAAGTATTACTTGTTGCGGCTACAAGTAAAAAGGATCGAGCGATAGTTTTCTATTACGAGAACATTTGCATAAACACGTGTGATCACTTGAAAACCCTATGACTATCCACTACATCAATTATTCAAAGAGTATAAAATACTCACGCTGCCATGTGTTGATCCTTGAGGCTTGCAAATTCGTTAAGTTCAACCTTAGCTAGTACAAGTCTGTGGGGTCCGGAATGTTCATGTTCGCAAGGACCTTTTAAAATTTAAAATTGTTACCTTTTAATTTATTCGTTTGTGCGTTATCTGAACCTGACTAGGGAGACTTCATAGTGTTCTCTATACTATATTCTATAGGATTTCATATTCGATATTTGAATTATTAGGACATGAAATATTTTTATTTCAAATCATTATTATTATTTTGATATTTGGAGACCTTACATCTCCTTCTTTATATTTGACCGTGGAGACTGTCTACATCTCCATTTAACCTAGATTAGGTAATCAATTTAGATGTTTCTTTATTTCTTTATTTTTATTATTATTATGATGACCCTTAGAGGCTTTGTACATCTCTAAGTCGCTTAACTTGTCCAGACGCGGAGACTATACAATCTCCCTTATTAGTTATTTATTATAATACATTTTTACCTATTAGGATTGTTTACTGCTTTTTGTTTAATGTAAAAGTTGGAAAAAAAAAGGACTTACTGCTGAGTTTCTTGCGGCGTTTCTTCTCAGCAGATGTCACCTTTCGAAGCGCTGGTAGCCTCAGACATGTAAAATCGCCCATGTGGCCTACTTGCAAGACGCGGACGCAGTATAACGGCAGCATAATATTTCATACAAATGGATTATATTTCCCTAATCGGGTGAACTAATTTAAGGGCATGGATAGACTAGAGAGGGCATGGATAGAGACTGAGGGAGCACGTGCGTAGTGTGAAGAACATGGACACAAATAGCTCCGCGGTGGCAGAACATGCCCTGGACACTGATACGTCACATTTCATTCGCTTTGATAAGGCGAGGTTGCTTGTAAAGGAGAAGCGCTTCGTGCAACGCAAGATCCGCGAGGCAATTGAAATTGGACGGCGCCCCAATTTTAACCGGGATAGCGGGTGGGTGTTGCCACCAGCCTGTCGGAATACAGGACGGGTTGACATTCCTGTGGACACTGTGAGCTCGGCATGTTTACCGCCTTTCACTATCAACGAAGAGCCGCAGCAGCCGAGTACATATCAACAACGCCGTCATCCCCCGCCGCTCCCGCGCCCTCGGCTCGGGCGCAGCGGGCCGCGCGGAGGGCAGTGCGCGGGTTGCTTTGACCGCGAACGCACTCAAACCCTGAAGAAGGACTCCATACGGGTCCGAAACATGTCGGACTATTTCTGACAATAATTTGTGAGTAAAGCCGTTTGTATTTATAGTGTTAATAATGTCTCACGAAAGTTTCAATTGGCATGGATAGATTTTTCCTGCGACTTCATGCGCATGAGAATTATTAATTTATTGACCATCGCTATGCAAAAAATCACGTGCATCCATTGCTCCGTGTTAATGTGAAAGAAGGAAAACAAACAAACGAACTTACACATTTCAGTTATTCATAATGATAACTTCGATTATAAACGTTATTCGTACAGACCAAAGTCTATTAAAAAATCTATTTATTATATAAAACCGTAGATTTTACCCACGTCTGTATGTCCGTCTATCTGTAGCCAAAGAAGCGGACAAATCATAATTATGGTGTCGGTTTGTCCGTTTCCGCATGCCTACATGAAGGCTTACATGTTTAAGGCGTTTAGGGTCAGAACTTATGGACCCTAGGTTCCCTAGATAGAGGATAAGTTTAATTAAAATTTAACTTGGGAATATATTAATAGCTGTTAATAAAATTAATAAACTACCTAACTGTGAGTTAAATTAATGTACTAACAGACTAATACTAATGATATATTGGCAATCCTGGGGTCAAATGGTTTTTGTCTTGGTTATAACAATTCGTATGCGAGACTTGCCAGATACCAGTCAGTGAACACCAAAAATCTATGTTTTGTAGGCAGTGCAAAGGCAGCGTGAAGTATGTTTACAATTTAATAATAATAATAATAATAAAACCATTTATTGCAGGCATCGGTGGGCCATACATAAATACCTTACAGACTAACATACATTAAAAGCCAGCGCTCTGCTAGGGCGGTTTACTGAGTTGCACGTCAAGCGTGTGGCTCGGTGATCGACTGATTTAAATTTAAATATAAGTAGGTACACTAATATAGTTTTTAAGTTTATATTGTATACTAACAACCTATGGACTTAGCTGTCTGAAAATAAAGATTTTTTTTTTTTTTTTTAATAACTTAAACTAGGTGATTAATACTATGTCATACTAAATTAATCAATTTGAACCGACATCAGCGAAATCGACATAGGGGTGAATTTCAAAAAAAATTTACGTAATTAAGGCGTAGTTAAGAAAAAGTTTAAAAAGTTCCTCTGCGTTACGAAAATTAGCAATACAATTATATGCCTTATGGCTATGGTTATGAGATATATAATTGTATGGTTAATTTTCATAACACAATAGTGCTAAATGTGTAGATAGTTTTGACGCGACTGTACCTAGTCGTACTATATACACGAGATCGATGATGGCTCGGTCAACTCCCATAGTTGCATAAAAAATGAAGCTGTTTATTTCCATCACAGACTTAACGTTTATTTTCATAGTATAAGTTTAATTAAAAAATTTTTTTTAAGTGGAGCTACATTCAGATAACGAAATTGACTTTATTTGAAGAACTCGCAGACTAGTGAGAAAAGACTATTGTCTCATGAAGAGTGGGTACTTGCGGACAAATTTGCAGACTCTAAGACAGACCCGTACCAGAAGTATGCACGTGTTTGACTCCGGCGGGAATCAAACCGACCTTAAGCTTCCTGTGGGACCGTGGACCATTCGGTCAACTGCAAACGTCGGTCAGAGCTAAGGACTATAAACATTTGGATCATTCTGAGAAAATATTTCTAACTAGCTTTCACCCGTGGTTTCGTCCGCGTGGAATCCGTTTACTGCTATTCCCTCGGGAACTGCATTTTTATGGAATAAAAGTATCATTTTCTTTTCTGCACTGGGAATGAAGAAATAGCATAGAATGCGTGCAGATGCTTATCATCCTAACATGTCGTAAAAGTCGACTAAGGGACGGGTCCTCTCCAACATGGTGGACTATCTGTATGGGCGATGGGCTGATCACCCTGTCACCATACGGTTCATCATACCATCTTAGGACTAATTAATCGAACGTGGCCGCAAGTAGTCTTGTGGCTCTGCCCACCCCATTAGGGATATCGGGCGTGTTGCTATGTATGTATGTATTTTCCTTTAAAAAAATCGCTGTGCAAAATATCATGTCAATCTGTTACACTCCATTTTGACGTGAAAAGAAATAAACAAACAAACACCGCTTTCGCATTTATAATATTAGTAAGGACATATGACCTTGTAATGGATCATTCAAACGATATAACAGCTAGATCCACGTAACGTTAGGATGCGCGTGAGTCAGTCGTGGGAGCGACGCAGGCGCCGGCGACTTGGCGATTCCTGCCATTCCGCGCTCATACCTCAAGCTGTTCTAGTTATAGGTTATTAAATAGATTCATAATAAACATGGCTTTAATAAGCTTATGTGGAAATAAAACTAATATCTGATATCTTACTTATTCCTTACACAGATATCTTGTGTAAGTAAATAAAGAGGAGTCAGTGCTATTACCAAAAGCTAGTCGAAGCAAACATTCATTGATTTCATTAGTAGTTTTCCTTACTTTATCAATTGAACATTTCGTATACTTATTTTATTTGTATACGTATACTTACTTTCTTAGTGACTGACACATATTTTGTAGGTCGTTTAGAGTTATAAGTGCAACTTTTATCTTAAACTTCTACCTCCATCTCATTCTAAACCTTCTCCCTCCCTTCTCCAATCTTTACTTATTTGTAGCTGAGTAATCCACACTCAACATTTCTTAACTGTAGTAAATGATAGTAGGTTCTTAATAATAGGTAAATCTGGTAGCCACTGACCCCCGGCACACGGAACATGAACCCCAGATGAAACCACATTCTAGAAAATCTGACGATCAGGGAACGTGTCTGGCATACATACATACATATTATCACGCCCGAAATCCCTAATGGGGTGGGCAGAGCCACAAGACTACTTGTGGCCACGTTCGATTAATTGGTCCTAAGATGGTATGATGAACCGTATGGTGACAGGGGGATCCCCTTGTTACCCATAAACTTATTGTTTCGAATTTTGAAAGTCAGAAATTGATTCCCATAATATTTATGCTCATAATTATCGAAAGTCATAAAAGTTGTATACCATAACCTTAATAATTCTAACGTTAATAATCCATATTGTTACAGATTATAATTTTCAAAAGTCATAAAATTTATATCTATAACATACAAAGGCAATAACGATTATTATTCAGAAATATTGTAAGCTATATATTTTAAAGTGCTAATTATTTTTACCCATACCGTTTCATTGTCTAAAATTAATAATGGTGTTTGTCAATATTTCGAGAGTATCGTGCTTGTTTGTAAAATGTTATGTTGAAGAAGTTGACATATTATGACTACAAATGGTAATCGTCAGTGAGCGAGCGAGCGAAGCGAGCGAGCAAAATGGGTTGGAGCAGAAGCGATTTGGATTGGTTAGGTTCAGAAGGCTAAGGCGGGAGCGAAGCGAAATCATTCCTCAGAAATTATTCCTATTAATATATGACTAACAACATTATGACTAGTAATAATTATGACCAAAAACGTTATGGATTGTGAAAATCGGAACTTTAATTTTATGGGAGTCAATATAGACCCGGTGACAGGTGATCAGCCCATCGCCCATACAGATAGTCCACCATGTTGGAGAGGACCCGTCCCTTAGTCGACTTTTACGACATGCCAGGATGATAAGCATCTGCACGCATTCTATACTACTTATTTCTTCACTCCCAGTGCAGCAGAGGAGGAGTCTGGCAGCAAGTAAAATAAAAACTAACAGATTTCTCATCATAAACGGGAACCCTCCATGACACAACGTGATTAGCGCCACGATTATTGCTAACCTTGTCATCATCATTTATAATGCGACAAAGAATACTAAAATAGACGGCATTGCAGATTTCATCGCTTGAATACAATATAATAGCCAGGTGACGGTCTTTGTTCTTGGATTAAATGAAACAATTGTTACAAAGTATAATAGTCTACACTCTAAAATCATGCCTAGTTTAAAGGGAAATAATGGGTCCAATTCGAAACGTAGTCTTCTTAATGTAAAATTTCCTAAACTTAATATAACAAACGTCAAACTCCATTTTGTATCGCACCAAGCTGTCAAGATTGAGTTTGACGTTTCTTATTTAAGGATGTATGCCACGTCACATCCGCAGTACATGTATTTTATTTTTCAAGTTTTGTTTCATTTGCACCAAATCACGGCAATGAGTAATTTTGTACGATTTAAAATGTACAAATTGTGTGATTATTAATAATAATTATTACATACATACATAGCATCACGCCCGAAATCCCTAATGGGGTGGGCAGAGCCACAAGACTACTTGTGGCCACGTTTGATTAATTATTTATTATTTCACATAATTATTATTATGTGAAATAAAATCAGAACCTGATTTGACTACTCGAGTCATAACCAATCAATATGCAGTTTTTGAAACGGTCCGGACACATGGAAATTCAATCAAGAATATTTCCGTGGGAACAACGGTAACTACATTTTTTTTTGTCATCGATAAATCGAGGAGAGTACAAAGTTATAGAAAATACATTTTCTGATTATAAAAGTACTATGAGACAGAAACATTTTTCGCTTTTTCTTGTAATTTAATCAACTTCCGGTACAAATAACATAGGCACAGCACATAACACATGTAATCTTAAATGTCATTTATCTCCTTTAAAAGAACGGTAAAGTGCTTTTATTTTTTATTAAACTTATGCGAAACGACTAATACTACCATACTACTCAATTTCAGCGAAAAATATACAAATCGATATATTGGGTATACATCCTTAATGTCATTCCGGAGCATAGACTGTCTCATCGTTAATCAAAACACCCGAATTTTCGCATCTGTTATCTCAATGAGAAAAGTGTGTTGCTAATATTTATTACTTGCTTAATTGCCATTATCCTTCTAATTATGTAAAACGTTGTCCGTAAAGCAGCGCGGGCTCAGACGTCTTCATTGTGCGCATACGCATTTGCATAGCTAATCTACCGTGAGACGGAGGACTTTTGTTTCCATATCTTGATGCGGCGGCACAGTGTATTGGGCAGAGGCAGTAAGGAAGTCAAGCTAGATCTCTTGCCGAATGAAGCAAAGCCGGGTGTTGCGATTTCGGTTCTAAAATTAACAAAATTGATGTTTCGGAGTTGAGTTCGTTAATTTTTTTGTGTTTTCAATAATACTAACGGCAGATATTTTCTAGAAAAATGTTTTAGTTTAAGGAGATGAACAAATAATGAATGCTGGAGCTGGTATAAAAAGAGCTGCAACCTCCTTTAATTAGCATGTTTCTAGCGACTTTCTCAAGGTTTCCAGAATTTTATATTTTTCAGTGAATTGCAGCTTCTTAGGGTGCCTGTAAACCAATTTCTTGCTGCAATTCTGGCTGTCCCCAAAAGTTTACATATAAACTTTTTGTTCCTAGTAATGATGATGTTATATGTAATCGTTTTGGGAATAGTTCAAATTGCAACAATAAATTGCTAAAAAAGGTTGCTAGCTCGTTTACAAGCCCCTTTACACTTTTAACATTTGTTTCGTTGCCAATTTGTTTTCGCCATTTCTTGTTTCAAATTGTATTGCCCGTGGTTTAACCGAGCTGTCCCAACGTAAGACCAGCGTTGGATACACACCCAGAAGTTGCTGAGTTGGAAACGTTTATAGACAGCAAAAATACGTTTTTTTTTATAAATGCTTTCCTTTACTTTCTTTCTTTTAATGAGAGACTACTGATTCAAATCTGTTTACTGTTTCACTGTCCTTAAAGTACTCATGCGTGTAGTATGCTGCGACGTCCACCTCGACTTTAATATTCCGATGTAATAACAATACAAACATGACCCCGTTTTGAATCCTTGGCCTAGAATATTGAGAAAAAACTTAACTATCGATTGAAAAGAAAGAATGGTGACTCTAATATGGGATGAGTTGGGCCTATATTCGATATTGCCTAAGCGATATTGCAAATTATAACACGACAGCAAAGACGGCATCATAAAAAAAATATACGAGCAACCGTTTAGGCAATGTCGATTGTTTTTTGGTTATTTCAAACAAATTATGTTGATTGAGTCTATAATATAATTGACAGGCTTGTAAGAATATTTCAAAGACCATCTGCTTATAATTAATTTTTTGTAAAGACGTCATTTAACCTTTGAAAGTTTTTACTGAGGTAAACGACCGTAAGACCGAACAAACGGACGAATCTTATAATTAATTAGATCAATTATCCTAACGGAAGTCGAAACCTGACTCAGGTTGTATTTTCATAAATTACTAATAGCCGCTAACGACAAGTAACAAAAAAAACATTGTTTAATGAATGATTCTTAAATTATACACGGATATCTTATTTCATAACGGAATACAGTTTCAACAAGGATTTTGCGTTATAGTTAGTGGAAATATGAAGAGGACACTGGCGCTTAGACTGTAAAATTCACTTACGAAAAAACACATCGGAATTTATCGTCGTCCCATTCACACTTGCAACGAACGCATTGGTGGTCGCTTAAATCGAGCATTACCGAAGTGTATTATTACTTTCGGTCGGATACTGGGCTCGACGAAGAGTCACATACTGGTATCAACGCAGTAGGCTAGTCTTCGTCGTCGTGCGAAGCACACTGTGCACAAGAAACCAAGGCTTAAGGCGCTCGTAAAAGGGCTAGTTTTTCGGCAATTTATTGCTGCAATTCGGGCTATTCTAAATAGTATTAGGAGTGCATATGATTACATCACTAATGGGGACAAAAGGTTTTTAATATAAACTTTTGAGGATAGTCCGGATTGCAGCAATAAATTGCCGAAAAACTAGTTCGTTTGAGAGTACCTTTAAGGTTGACCCCATAGGCTTATTTTCTCGAAGCGAGGTGAACTTTCTTTCACTTGCTTATATGTCGATCGGCAATTTTTTCAGGAATCGCACACTTATAGGTTTCCGGTAACATTGCCCAGAATGGTCATATTGCCGGGAATATCTATAGGATAATTGAAGGCAAAATTGGGACTATTCCCGAGATAATGCTCGGTAGAACTAATATTGCTGGGAATATGAACATGGCAATGGCACATCTGTATGGTATAGACAGCCTAAAATTTGCAAATATATTAACCGTCAAATTTTTCCTTTTAACACCTTTGTAAATCTATCCTCAATACTTATCTACTTATCTTCAATACAGGTTGATGTCTGCGCCAGCGCTCCGTGATGAATGTCGCGACTCGCGCGCAGCGGTAATCGCAGGAAGTTTATTTTTTATAATTACCCTTGTCTGGACGGCTATCTGAGAGAATGGGAACTGTTTTGCATAAAAACTAGTTTTTTAGGTCGTACCAGGAAATTCAAAGATACACGTAGGTACTTAGTGAATGCTTAAAAGTATCTTCTGCTTGTTTCGCATTGAAAAGTGCTGTCAATTTCGCTATAGTCTTATCGACTAACAAGGAAACTAAAAAATATACTAAAAGAATTGGCATCTTATTACCCGACTGAAGTCAAAAGTAGGGTATAGAGTTTAACAGCGTAAAAATCAGATGTTCAACTTGAGCTGCTGAACTACTGGACCGATTTTAATAAATGGGGTATCATATGGTTCGTGGAGAAACTGCGATTGTCAAACGCTATTTGAGAATTCTAAGGGTGCGTCATACTAGGAGCAAAAAGGCTTTTAATTTGTACCTTTACGTTTTCTTATTCGGCTATTCAACTTACTTATCGGACGAACTGTGGGGGGGTCGGGGAAATAACATAACAGATAGTTCATGCAACCCAGCAATATGTCGTCTACGTAACGCGACGGCCATCCACAGTTAAAATTCCATCTAGTAACACTACACACAGCATTATTTCCACACGTATGTCTCAAGACAATTACCATATTTAACCGATTCCGCAGAAGTGTTTTTAGGCTAAACCACATCGGTTTTGTCTTTTCCAGTCACGTACGAACTAAGGTTGAGGAACGCGGAATTGCGTAGGCAACTGAGATTCTCATAATGGAATAACTTTAGATCTCAGGAAAAAAACTAGGTATACAACAGAATTGTAAATGTAATTAATAATGGCATTACCTTGTTTGGAACACAAGAAGCCAATATTGATATGTCTGTAGATTTTATTTCTCAAGAAAATTTTGTTAAACGTAATAATATTGGTAATGGTCCAGCGCCATTATCGGATGCTTGACGAATGAGATCATCATCAACATTACGGGCGAAAGACGTCCACTGCTGGTCATAGGCTTCAGAGATCGATCCTGGGCTTCGCATCCACCAGAAAGAAGAAGAGGGTTTTTTTTTTTCAGTTCATATTTTTTGCTGTTAAGAGATCCTAATTCTTCTAAGCTTCAGGAAAATGGGTAAATACAAAACTTGTCGTTTATTCCATACTTATAAACTGAAAAAAAGCCATTGCACACTTGCAAATTTGCCTGATATGTATTATAAAAGCTTCACGATAGTAGTTTGCAATATTTTAATGTCAACAAAACACAAAATGTAACCTTAATTTCTTTAACTTTTCCAGAGAGCTCCACCGCACCATCGTGGATGAGGAGGGATTCGCGATGGTGCAGAAAAAGAGCAAGGCAGGCAGGAAGCCTCGCAAGAGCCTGTGTGGTACTGCAGAGATGGAATCTAGCTGCGGCCTGCGCGCTGCCATACTAAATATGGCGCTGTACGTATCGCGCCTGCACCACTCCGCCACGGGTCCGCCAGAAGTCCGGCTGCTCCCTGAGGGTATTCCAGCTACCATCGCTTCACTACCTGCACTTCAGCTAGTTTGTGATGCGCGTGCCGCGGCCACTGCTGGAGTCCGTCGCGTGTCAGACTTCTGGCCGAAGGGTGTCGTGTTCCGGCGCTTCCGGGGCAGCTTGCCTGTCCAGAACCCGACGCCGAGACTGATGATGCAAAGGAGCCACGCCTTTGCGTCACCAACATAATCTTAACTTTAAATAGTTTCTTAAGTCACAGAATAGATCATCAAGGTACCATAGGTAGGAAGGTAGGTGTCATAGGTACATGTACGTTAGGGTTGTCAGTTTTTATCCGCGTCGTCCAACGACAATAATGCGCGAATCGGCCAGCGAGTGAGCGAGCGGCAACCTTCAGCGAATTACGGCTCCGAGCAACGCGACGGCCGAGCTTACCTAAAGTGCGGAGTGGAACCCGCCTGGCTATGTTTTAATATGTATGTTAGTCTGTATTTATGTATGGGCCACCGATGCCTGAAATAAATGGTTATTATTATATATTATTTTAACACAGAAATGTAAGCAACCGTCATAAAGAAGTCCTTAATTAATAGTCTTAGTCCAAAACATAATTTTGTGGCTATCAAATTCGTTATCTTCAGCCCAGCTTCCCCCCCTCCCGTCGTCCGCCCGGATTATCGCGATCACCGGATTGGCGGGAGTCCGGATTAGCGAGGTCCTACTGTAAATATATATTCGCAAATTACCACATGTTGTGAGGCAGCAGATACGTTTATTATACTCACGAAAGCCCATATTAACAGGTTATACTTAATGCGGATATCATAATAAAGTAGGCATTTTATCATACTAAAAACCGGTCAAGTGCCAGTTAAACTCGCGTGGAGAAGGTTCCGTTCCGTACATGATTATCTGAAATTTCCTATGTTACTTTAAATATCATAAACTTCTTATGAGTTTTCCTGCAATCTATAGGTAAAGAACTATTTTTTGTATTTTTTAGGAATTTTAAGCCCAGTAGTTTCGGAGATAAGGGGGGAGAATGGTCAATTATCGCTTATATTCCTAAATAACTTCCAAACTATTTATCTTAAAATTATATAAATAATAATATAAATTAATTAATACATTTACAATCCTCACAACGAGCCCTTTCTTTTGATATGTCACACGCCATAGTTTGCAAAATTCTTTTTAATTTTCTTATTTTCCCCCCAAAACTGGCCCCGATGTTTGAAACTCATTTATTTACGTTACACGTCCGTGTTGCGGTCACCGACTTACATATGTGTACCAAAGCAACTCAATCGGTCCAGTATTGTCGGAGCAAATTGGCTGTGACACACGGTCAGACAGACGGACAGAAACACGAGTGATAAAATTAAAGGTTACGTTTTTTCCTTTTGAGTTACGGAACCCTAAAAATGTAGTAACGCGTAAGTACGATATTAATCCTGAGAGCCTATTAATACGCGCATAATACTGTGTCATCAACGATAATCATGATATAATGCCGATGTAAACGTCAACACAGTTATATACTTTAAATCCTTTAACTAACGCCTATGGTTAATTGCCTGTGGGAATCCAAAAAAATCACAATGGTAGTTTATGCAACGATCGCATAATGATAGGCCTTAAACCACTAACCACTAGTGCGGTTTTATGAAACGAGCTTTTAGCGAGTTTCATAATAAGATCGCACGTGTGTTTTAAGGCCAAATTATGCAGAGTTGCATACATAACTTTATCTACACACATATTATAAATCCTCCATGATGGGTTCAGAAACAATATTTTCTGGCAACAAGTTATTTATTGCAATCGTGGCTGCATATATCCGATATCCGGCGCATTTTCACATCACACACACTCCGAGAAGACTACTATTCATATTTTCAACTAAAATGTAAATTACAAACAACTTTTTCTATTCAATTCAACAACAATTCTACTTTCGTTCAGCAAAACACCAACATAATGGCGGCAATTCGATCCTCCGTCAAGACCAACTTTTTTTTTTAAATTATAGACAAACGAATGAGGTCTCTATTCTCATGTCACTGGAGACCAAATGTTGTGTAGTTTATATTTAAAAAACATACTGAATTGACGTTTCGTATCAATAACTGTTTTAATATCTATGGATACTAGAATAGAGACCCACTTGAGTTTTGACAGCTGTTCCAAATTTAATCTCATTTCTATACTAAAAACGATACGGGAATAACATTGCAGCACTGGTTTTTCCTAATTGTTTGTCAAAATGGTGGTCATTTCCTACGGTTTTTGATTACACTATGGAGGTTTTATGATATGGGTGTAAATAAAAACAATATTAAATATAACAAAAAACCCCGACTGCATAACCTCAACAAGAAAAACAAGAAATCGACTCTACCGTGCTCATGGGGTTGATATGGCAATAGCAGTCTGTGCACAGAACTATGTCGAGATACAAGGAAAGAGTTCGTCGACGTATAGACCTACATTTAGTTCTGACTGACATGTTGTCAAAAATTGGTCAAATACGGTTAACATTTAAGGGGTGGAAATCATTATCGCCTTTTGTATGAAGGTGATTGGTTGGTTCATCCTCTTAAATAATTAAAGAGAATCGTCGCAAATCATGAAATAAAATCATATATGGCAATATGTTTTGCATTGATAACATCATCATCAGCTTATACCCGTCCCACTGCTGGGCAAAGAGGGACTGGGCAGCAGACCCCACGTGGGTATTGGGGAATTACTTCGCAGATGCATGCAGGTTTTCTCACGATGTTCCTCCGTCACCGAAATTATCGTGGAATATCAAATTTAATTCCGCATATGAGATCCGAAAATCCGAAGGTAACTTCAAGTAGCTATTCTAGTATTTCGTGGAGTGTCACATACTCACAGAACTATATCGAGATAGAACTATTCGTCCGCGTGGAATTCGGTTATACATAGTTATTCCCTCGGGAACTTTAAAATTTTCCGGCATAAAAAGTATATCCTTCCTATGTCCTTCCCAATACCTTAGAGAATATGTAACAAACAAACAAATTTACATTCACAATTATAATATTAGCAGGTTGGTAATCTGCGACCCTAACATGAATGACACAAAAATAAATTAAACCCGTTTATCTCTATGACTATCTCTTTCGTCGGCACTAGTGTGAGAGAGACGTACTTAGAGATAAGACGGTCTATCTTGTCTTTGTGTCATCCATGTTAGGGCCGCAGGGAACAACACTTTAAAAGGGAAATTGGTTATACCACCCAATATATATATATATATGACTAGCGACCCGCCCCGGCTTCGCACGGGTGCAATGCTGATACTAAATATACCTACCGACTACAGAATGTCCTTATAAACAACCTTTACAGCTTTTTTGTCTGTTTTGTTTACTGTTTGAATTTTTTAATTCGTAATATCTTTTGAATGGAAAGTCCAATTTAAATAATTTAAAAACTATTTTATAGATAGTTAAATGGTCTTGACCATAAAATAATTTATTTGGATAAGGATTAATATAAACACATAAATAGCATGGTTTGAATTTGGTTAGCATTTTCATTAATGTTTAAAATGAAAAAAGTTGTTGTAGTGACATAACTACAATAGTTGGACATATGCTACCGCGGAGTTTTTTGTAGACATTATGATGTTCTTCAATATTGTTATACATTATTTTGTTCTATCGCTAATAGTTTCGGCAGCGCATTCGACGAAAGACATTTTAAGACTCATTTTTCTACACCTTCGGTTACATTGTTCAAATTTTACCAAGGATCCCTAATTTTTTTCAAAATGAAATGTAGCCTATGTCAAATTGGAAGAATGTAGCATTCTATTGGTGAAAGAATTTTTTAAATCGGCCCAGTACTTTTTGAGCCTATTCATTACAAACATACAAACATACAAAAATAGGTACAAATCTTTCCTCTTTATAATATTAGTGTAGATGTTGTTTTTATGGGACAAAAAAAAGCTTGTGAAATAAAGCTTTGTTTCTGAAAATAATAATTTATCAATAATTTTGCTTGCCATTTATAAACCTGAGCATGTATTTAACAAAAAATAACATAAGCGAAGAAATAGAGTTACCTAATCAAAATAGAAAAGCATAATAAAGATGTATTCGTTTTATCGGTTTTTAAATGTCAGGAAATAATAAAATAAAAATAATAGCCATTTTCCTTTACTTGAACATCCTTATTTCGTCAGTCTAGCGATCTTGTGTTCAAATAGGTACTAACCGGAACTGAAGAACATTATCCTAAAAACAAACTATCCGATAATGACTTGAACTAAACATTCAATATTTTATAAGCTGTTTAACAGTAATAGTCAGGCACGATATATACATACGCACAGTTACTGGTGCAATTAATATGTTACTTATATCTCGACTATAAAACAAAAATGTACCGCTATTTAACGCAAAACACTCTTAAACAACCGAGAGAGGACTTAAAATCCTTCACCGAACAATTCCGAATTCGAATTTCAAATTGTGCTCTCTGGCCAGCTTCTTCTTTTAAACGGACATTCCAAAACCAACCTAATTTTCCTACAATACGGTCGATTTCAAATTCCACGTGTACAAAGGTATCCGATGCAACTTTTATTGAATAGTGAACGTTGGAATACGTTAATAGAGTGTAGATTTCGTTGCATGGTGCAGCAGGTTTTAATAATAACCCGTTTGCCGGCGTCGTGGGAACCAAGTCTGATACGCGAGTATAATCATCTGTCGGAACCCCGCAATAGTCCAATTTTGCAGCCTTTTACTTAGACTGTATTTGTGAAACGAACCCGTTCTGTTTTTAAATTAAATGCAACGATTAATGCTGGCCATCTTCAAATGATTGGTTTTGGTCTATGATTTACGCTGTGTTGGCAGAACTGGAAATTCTTGTCGTTAATTTCATATGATACAAATACTGATTTAACTGGAATTGAGTAAGCAATTTCACAAACATCACGTAAATGTTTTTGAGATGGCATTAAGTTAGTTTGCTTAAGATAAGCCTTAGGTGTTTTTGTGAATCTCCTAAAAAAATATCACAAGGAGAACGCAGAACGCAGGTTTCATAGCTTATTAAGACTCAATAATGTTGTTTTAAAATTCACAAGTCAACTTCCAAGATTAATTATCAAAATAAACAATTTGACGAGTAGGAAGACAATACATTTTTTATCGCAAATTGAACAATGGAAGATCGATTAAGGGGATAATGAACAAAGCGGAAGTTATTTGAGGCCTTGAGGAAGGCCAAAGTTAAATCATCAGTTGGCACAATACCCAAAGCCTCTAGCAAACATACGGGCAACCATTACATTAGTACTTATCAAAGAACGTTAAATAAAACATGTCACGAAAGATGTAAATAGTTCTCTAAATAGAGAATCTTATAAATTATATAAACCTTTTAAGGTTCGAGAAGTTAACAGCCGAGAAAATTGCCAGAATTTGACAGTAACCGGCTTTTATGACGAATGATATGATGCTTGTACCTTTAAAAAGGTGGTAGATTTTTTATTGCTGAGTAATTTGAACTCGAAACAATTCCTTCATTTTATTTATGTACTTGGTTTCGTAATTTCCGTTTCATTAAGATGGTAAGCTTTGCAATACTGGTACAATACAGTATTAAAGTAACCTTTAAGGCTTTAAGTTGTTATTTCATCGTAATATACCTATATAATAATACCTTTAAACGAGCAATTCTTGTATATATGTAATCTGAATCTCGGAAACGGCTCCAACGATTTTCATGAAATTTAGTCTGCGGGGGGTTTCGGGGGCGATACATCGATCTAGCTAGGTTTCATTTTTAGAAAACGTCGTTTTATCCGTGTTTTTAGGCAATGAAAAACTGCTACAATATCATTAGAATGCGAATGTAATTTTCGCCACCATCTACAAGGTTATAATAGCTCAGGTGGGAAGTCGGGCGGTCCCGAAACCAGAAGACCCCGGTTCGAGTTCAGATGATTTTTTATTCCCCTTTTTTTCAATTTCCTTCTTTTGTGAGAAAAACTATTATTGGGAGCCCTTTATCAACGCATAAAAAAGCCTCGGTCATCCAGGTACTCATATTTATTAGCTAAGCAAACTCGCCATCTTAAACTCAATCCAAAACTCACTCTATAACCACTTCAAGGTGCACTCAAGTGAAATAAAATAAACTCACACAGACCTAAACACTTACGACACTAAGCGTGTTACAAAAAAACACGTCGAGACGTCTCAATCAAATCTTTCACGTACAAGAAACATTCATATGTAAACAGGTGCTTAACTAAGTTTACTGACATTCAAATATCATACATCCACAACTATCCGTACACCCAATGCATTGCTGCTTTGCTTAGCACCTGAAGCTGCATCGCCGTACTCAGGCGTCAATGGATACGGTGATATTAGAATGGCTCGCGAGCGCAAGTGTGTGTGATAGACAAAGCGTTTGTCTGTGTGCGTGTTGCGCAAGACCACGAGACGAGACTGGGCTGAGTCACCGAAGCTCCTAAGCCCTGAGGGACACTGGGCTCGAGGTTCTCTTATAAGAGAGCGTTTGCATAAATAAAGAACCATTACCATGAGTTTACGCAAACCGTTCTCGTTATTGAAATCTAACGGGAATACTGCTTGTTGCCGATACAAGTAAAAGGGACCGAGCGATAGTTTTCGATAACGAGAACGGTTTGCGCAATCTCATGGTAATTGTACAGTGTTTGAAAGATAAAATATCACTGTATTTAAAACAATAATTAAAAATAAGTATAACTACGATCACTTAAACCTTATATTTGGTGTCAGTGATTCTAATAAGAAAATACACGAATGAGTTTGCTTTTTTAAATAAAATAGGGATGTTTCCTGTGTAAAAAAAAAATCTAATTAGTCCAACAGTTAGATTATCAAAAAATATTGAACCCGTATTTTTTGATTTATCAAATCAATCAAAATTGACAAAGTTAACGCGCATCAAAGTTCGGGAGTGGGGACTCATGTCATGACATCACTTAACGGTAAAAAGTATGCAAAGTCGTGACATCACGCGGAATTTCAACGCACTATACCTTCGTCATTTTTTGTCAAGAAAAAATACGTGTTCAATATTTTTTATAATGTAAATGACGGACTAATTAGAATGTTTCAGGGAACAGCCCTTTACAGTTATTTTCAGAACTAGATTTACCTAACAACTAACGAATATAATAATTAATGAGTTGTAATGATTCATCTTTTATTGTCTATGTCGTCCAACTAGCGTTTCTTACACGACTTTCCTAAACCTAAGAACAAAGCTACCCAAATGCAGAGACCCAGCAAGGTTGACACAGGGATAACTTAAACCCGTCTTATCTCTGACTATCTATTTCATCGACACTAGTATGAGAGTCGCACTTAGAGATAAGACGAGGATGAAACGTTGTCATAGAAAGTAGTATGAAATAGCGGCTCAATTTAATTTTAAACCAAACTTTGAATCACTTAACGACTTGGTAATCCTCTTGTGCCCTCAACTTTACCGAAGCAGTGTCAAGAGAGCCAAGACCCTGCGCCTGCGCCGACCTCGACTGTTTTATAAAAAACAAACACATAGCGCTTTGAACTTTACGCATTTTTTGCACCGAACCAGTTCTGGTAAATTAAATTACTTTTAGAGCCTTTGTTCATTTGAATGAAGGTAGCTCTTTTTACTAAAACATGATACTTCGCTATTTTTAGGAGTTGGGTGACTAGAATTAATTGTATTGCCAGCACGTCGTCTCCATACAAACGCTTCCACTATGTTTTCTAATGAAATATGGGCCTGAAAATGTGATATATGTACATATTTTGGGTTTACTGTCATTAGGTACAAATGGAAAATCGTCCATGTGAAATAACCATTCTGAAGTTGGGTCAAAAGTAATAGTACCAAAGTGAATTTAGTCAAAATGTAATTATGCTGAAAAGTATTTATAACCAAATTTATTTTCGTTGTAAATTAATTAATTAATTAACGAATAATGGACGTGGACGTTCAAGTGGACGATTTTCCATTTTCCATTTACATGTATATAATGTTTTGTTAATTTTTGTAAAAAATAATTTTATATGTATTAACAAACTTTATCAAAATCCACGGTCCCAAGGCAAACTCTTACGAATTTTTCTTCGAATTGTATCGTCAAACCTAATAGGCTGATTTCAATTGCGATTTTTATTTATAAATAACAAGAAATCATATAAATGCGGCAATAAGATGTACCCTGTATATTAACTATGTTCCCATTTATTTTATATATATTTTTAAACCTTAAGGCCTCTTCCGAATAGCCAGTAGCATGTAAAATTATTTGCAAATCATTCCATCTTATTACACTGACTGTACGCGATTTTAGACGCCATTTCTTTCTCCAACCAGTCCTACTATATCCTATAAAAAATAACAGAGTTGAAAAAACTCGCATTTTGTTTAAGTAAAGCTAGGAAACCCTCTACTTCAGCAACCTAGGTTTCGGCGGCTATAACATTAATTTCAAAAAATACAAAACAAGGTCGCCACGATCGGCGACCGCTTAACGTTTCAAATTGGCTATCTTCAAGGATATATCAATTGACAAATAAATAACACAAATTTCATTCAACAACTGTGGGAATAATCTTAACGTATAACATAGTAAGTAGGCTGACGCAACAATATAATTTTGTCAAGCTCATTACTCGTGCTTCGATCGTGCCTCGAATCAATCATCCAATATTAAATAACAGACAAACCGAAGTATTGCTTTACACCCGATTACTGATATCCGATGGTTTGTCAATAGTCATGACATGTAATGTACACCAGAAGCTTGTTCTAATATTTGACAAAAACCGCATTAGGTTTCTAAACTATTGAAATGAGGTTAAAAACACCTGCTAACTAAGGATTTCTATAAAGGTTAATGTAAATCTATTTAAAACATTGGTATCAAAAGAATCTTTTAATTCTCTTGTGTATTTAATAAATATATTTATTAAGTTCTGGATTCACTACTTAATTCCAGCTATTTGATATTACCCCAAACAAAAGGTAACTTTCCCTAACGTGGCAACACTAACTTACATAACTATGTTGACAGCTGGGTGACAAAATAAACTTCGGTATTGTCACTGTCATCTGAAATAATTCCCCAGTCCTTTGGGTTCCATTCCACGCAATAAATATCGCAAGAATATCGCTACGCAGTACAAAGGGCAAAAACAAGCAGGCACAGGTATGAGTCATAGTATAAAGAGGAGGAAGTAAGTTATCTTCATACAAACGCACTGCGCGCGGCTTGTATGTGTGCGCCAAAGTATCTATGCGTCGCCGCACGCACACTTGAACAAATTTCGACCCGCTTTGTAAGGGGAAACGGGTCGAGATTTTGTTTAAGTGTGCGTGCGGCGATGCGGTGCGTTTGTATGAAGATAACCTACTTCCCTTCTCTTTATACTATGTATGAGTGGTGCAGCATGTGGAACGAGCAGGCGTTTGTCTTAATACACCATACCGCCCGCGGGCGTTATTTAAGTCCTTCAGTCTGGTTTTCTACGAGTTCATTACGAGTAAGTGACGAAATAGTATTTTATTAACACATAACAACACGTGACAGGTATTAAAGCGCTCGCCCTCGACGACTGTTTACAGCGATGCAGTCGCAAACTGCCGCGATACCAACGCGAGTCATTGCAAGTGTACCATAACCATCGCTCGCCGTCGCTTATCGGTATGCTACCGTATATATCACGAAGAGTGTGCAATGGAATTACATAACTAATTCCGCCATCTCCATTCCTTCATCGGGGGACTAGGCGTGGGCTGGGGTTCCATCCCTATGTTGTGGATGTTCCAAGAATTCGCACTAAGCGGTATGCTTCAATATTTATTTGGCGAACGGCTAGGGAGTGGAATTCCCTGTCTGCAGACTTATTCCCAGAACGCTACAACTCGAGTCTTTTCAAGGAGAGAGTGAATAGGCATTATCTAGATGTGCATGCTCCATCGTCGGCCTCATCGTCACTTTCCAATAGGTGAGATAGAGGTCAAATGCACAACCATCTTGTATAAAAAAAGCCAACGCAAACAGAATTCTGCATCGCTACGATCGCGATGTAGCTCGCCTTCACTATACCCGCCCATGTCGCTCGATACAGTCGCCCGTTTGCATCGATACGGTCGCGATGCTGAATCGACATAGTGCGACTGTAGCGGTACTGCAGCGTTTCAGCCGCGCGTTGCAAATACGACGAGCGGCGACGACGGTCACTTGTCAAGATAGAAAACAAAGAGTAAACTTGATTTTTAGTGATCATCAACATGAAAATGTTGGCATTATATTCAAATACCTAATTAGTGAATCCATGTCCGTCGCGCCGTTGGTCTGTTGGTCAAACTTCACCTCACACTACGCCAATATTGACGTTGGCACTCAATAGGTACATAGCCGGTCTTATTTAACGGAAACGGATCAATTAGTTGATGGTAATGTTAATAGGAAAGCGTTTGATTAGTTAACTAGGTATCGTTTTGCTAGTTACAATAAATCGAAACGATGTCTTCTAAATTAAAAATTTCCTTAAGAGTGTGAACCTACGGCTTTTCATACAAAAGGCGATAAAGATTTCCACCCCTTTAAATGTTAATCAATAAATTCAGTTCTATTGTTATTCATTCAGTATTCTCATACAATACTAATTTCGGCGGTTTTTTGACTTCGTTGATCTTTAACCAATATTCAAAAAACGTATAGACCTTATACGGGCAAAAGCAATAGTATTTAATAAATGACGTAATTATCTTCAAGTGGCATTTAGTCTATTGCTCTTTAATTGCAGGGATTTATATTAATTGATACTAGATATAGATAACTGCACTTAAATATTAGCAAAGACTCCCGCGGAATATATTAAGTGATTGGCTAACCCTTGGTACATCCTACATTCTAGGTCTCTCTTCATACCTTAGCGCTTACAATTATTACTATGCTTTCTCGTTTCCTTATCTATAAACTAGTGGACCCGCCACAGCTTCGCCCGCGGTATTTTTCATACTATCTTTATCACCTCTTCTCACCCCTTTAGGAATGGAAGTACAAAAAATCCCTCCTTAGTGCACCTCTAGGGTATTCGAGAAGTGTCTCCTCCAAATTTCAAACCTCTAGGACCACCCGTTTAGGCTGTGCGTGGTCTATAAGTGAGTCACGGTACTGTTTTATATGTATTGACTTGCTTTTTGCTCACGACTTTGTAGTCGGGAATCGGGATATTCCGGGATAATAGTGCAGCTTTCTATTAGTGAAATAATTTCTGAAATCGGTTCTGTAGTTCCAAAGATTGCCCCGTACATACAAACAGACAAAATAAATGTTTTTTTTTCGATGTCCGCCTTTGCGTTCTAGTCAATAAGAGCGGCCATATCGTATCAAAATAATTTGTGCTAGCGCTTAGGCAATGTCGTCTATAAGCCATGTAGTGATAAGACCCTAAATAAAAGCATTTCACAAAGATGCATCGTTTTCCTATCCTTGTATTAATAGCCACGCGCAAATGGCTCGACAGATTTGGATGAAATTCATCAGACAGTTGGACCATATCTTGGAATAAAACATAGAATACTTTTTATCACGATAATTTATAGCACGGTTAGTATATTCACTAGGATTCATTCGTTCTATAAACTCGCCACTTCCTCACTGCCACTCAAACTTCGTGTCTATATGGGCATTCTCACCCAACCATTTCGTATTCAGTTCAGGATACTTGCCGGTGGGAACTGTCTATTGGCAACGCGATAAAAACGATCAAAGTCTAGCCATTCGATTATTGATCTTAACACTTTGTGTTAGATGTCAAGGGGTCTGTAAATGTTCGCGGACGATTTACACATCCTCACGACTTGGCGCGACTTGGTTCGGTGTGGTAAGTGGGTCGTTTTGATGCCCGCGAATGATACTTTGTCTCAATTTGTTTAAGTAATATATTGAAATATTTAAATAACATACATACATACATATTATCACGCCCGAAATCCCTAATGGGGTGGGCAGAGCCACAAGACTCCTTGTGGCCACGTTTGATTAATTAGTCCTAAGATGGTATGATGACAGGTGATCAGCTAGTCCACCATGTTGGAGAGGACCCGTCCCTTAGTCGACTTTTACGACATGCCAGGAGGATAAGCATCTGCACGCATTCTATGCTATTTCTTCACTCCCAGTGCAGCAGAGGAGTGATGGTGATGTTGATGGTGTGGAGGATTTAAATAAATATAGAGCAATGTTTATCTGCATACATATTTCTTTTAAATATAGGATGAGCTTGCGTCGAGCTACTCTGCTTATTTTAACAGACTCAAATAAAACATAAAGTTAAAAATTAAAATCCGACTCGCGACATAAAACTAGTATTTTATATTGTTGCTCCTAGTATGACGCACCCTTATAATTCTTATATAGCCTATGAGACACGCACGTTTTCTACGAATCCTACGATACCCCATTTATTAAAATCGGTTCAGGAGCTAAAGTAGAACATTCGATCATTGTTCACATATAATGATTGTTAAACTCAATACTGTAGAGGTTATCCCACCTCACAAGTTACGAGTATTTACGGTCTTTATTTGTAAATAGAATTGGGTGTTTAGCAAAAAAATCTCGTGTTTATTAAATGTTTTATCGAGGCCATTAAATCGCATATTATCTATTTATTTAATCGCTTCTGCCCCTTCGAATATCCCCACTTCCCCTCTATCCAAGCCTCTGCTTCGCCAGCCCATGTATGGTCTACCTTGTTAACATCCATGTACAAATACACCATAACATAACGGTTTAAAATAATAACACATCGCAAGCGCACTCCGTAAACTTAAAGACAACACTCCTTAACAATTTACTCAAATTGTATATTTTAAAATTGCACTTTAAGCGCACAAGGTTGCACCGCAGTGTGAAGTGCAGCGAGTTGCAACTTTGTCTTAATGAGTGCGCAGTAGCATCTGTGTGAAGTGAGACGAAAATTCGCGACTCGCGCGCAGCTGCCGTGCCAGTAACATTTGGTACGTGCCGTGTTGAGGAAAAAATCTTAACATGTTGTCTATAGAGCGGTGTAAAAAGTTCGGCGTTTGGAGTGAGAGGTTTTGAAAACAAAATCACGAATTTCAATATTGTCGTTAAGGAAATACGAAAATATATTGACTGATTCAATGACGTAGTCATAGTGCAACTGCCCTCTCTTTGACGGTCGTCGCGGATTTGAGTCCCGCCTGGGACAAACTTTTTATCATGAGTATCTATGTATATATCTAAACGACGCGGTTAGCCTAGTTGGTATTGGTAGTGACCCTGCCTCTGAAGCTAGCGGTCGGTCCCGGGTTCGATCCCCGGTAAGGGCAAATATTTGTGTGATAATCACGAATGTTTGTTCGCGAGTCTTGGATGTTTCCTATGTATTAAAGCATTTATTTATCTATGTATGTATACCATCGTCGAGTATCTATAAGACAAGCCTTTAGAGCTTAGGTACTTTGGGGACTAGATCGATTTATGCAAATATTGTCCTCTGATTTATTATTATTATTATTATATATCTATATTAGTATTCGTATCGTTGTCTAGTACCCATAGCAAAGGGAGTCCTAGGACTTCCTGTGCTATGGGTATGGACTACATCAATGTGTGCTTGTGTCCCAAATATTTTTGTACTAATGTCGATTCTGATTTATATTTGTTTTTCAGGTGAAAAGTTTCAGCGATATTTTTTGGGGATAATCGCCATAATTGGCATAACGGCCATTAATTTTGAGCTACATTGGTTATATCACACTGGATAGGTATTACTGCTAATAATTGCTTATCTAATTGCAGATCACTGCATCCTGAATTAATTAATCTTAAATATACTATAATTGTAATCTTTGCATGCCTTACTCAAATAGGTAAGTTACGAACACTTACACTGTTGACAATCTTAATACGAATTCCATTTCTGTACATTTCGCAATATAAAGAGTTTCATTACATTTCATAGTGAGAGGACAATAAACCACACGTAGGCTCAGTCCAGATTGGGGACTTTATCGTTGAACTATCGATTATCCTTCACTGAAATGCTATTATTGGTAAATATCAGAGTCAAAAACTCAGAGGTGCACGCTTGGATATGCAACCGTGACCCGCTGCATGAGACCGCTCTGCTACCGCTCTTTACAAAGAAATTAAACCTTTAGAAAGCCAACTTCCGATCATGCACGTGTGCAAATGAACTCACACAGGAAAGATTATTTTCTAAATAGTTGTCCATTATTTTGAGTGATACCAGTACAGTCGACGTCAAAAATACCATCGTGGTGACGACTTTATTATTAAGGGCGTAAAGCGCTCAATTTATGGCCCTTTGGTAACATATATATATTTATGACTTCGACTGTACCTAACGACTACACTAGTAACAGATGAGAAGTATTGGTCATGTGCCTTCTGTTCAGATGGCCATAATTTACCGCGGCCCACGGGTCTGCTTTCACTATCATAGACTCTATTCTATTCTATTGACGACGCGGTTATCCTAGTTGGTAGTGACCCTGCCTCCGAAGCTAGCGTCCCGGCTTCGATCCCCGGTAAGGGCAAATATTTGTGTGATGAGCACGAATGTTTTTTCCTGAGTGGATGTTCCCTATGTAGTTAAGTATTTATTTATCTATATAAGTATGTATATCGTCGTCTAGTACCCATTACACAAGCCTTTAGAGCTTGCTTTGGGACTAGATCGATTTGCGTACAGATTGTCCCCTGATTATTATTATTATTATTCAGTCACTCTTCGGGAGAACTCCACTTAAAACGTCCCAGCCACTCAAGTCCTAATTCCCAACCGGAAGACAGAAAGTGACCGCTCGGCTAGCAGAGCATCTGCCCTACCTGGGCAGACGTCTTACTGCATATGCCTTTCTTGAGAAAAAAAATCTTAATAATGTAACAAAAATTTCTCGAAAAACTGTGAGAAGCACATCTGCTTTACCGAAAGCACACCCCCAATCGGAACTAAACCCTATTGCACATAGTTTAAAGTGCACATTCTTTTGGTTTAGTTTTGATGGATGTTTTGGCGATGATCTTCGTTATTTTTCGGAGGCGTTCGGGTATCTTCGGGCGCGTGTCGGGTCGAGGAATCGTAATTTAGCTCCAGGGTAGATTGTCCACTCTCATTTAATTTGAATCGGATACTTATTTAGGTATTTTTTTTAATTTTAAACTCTTTAGGTTCGTTATTACTGTCATTTGAGTCGCACATGAGTATTTTTAACGTCGACGTTGGGTTTTGTTGTAAACTTGACATTGGGAATTAAATTATAAGACTGGGAGTCATTTAAATGAGGCATGTTATTTTAATAATGATGGATCTTTTAAACATATATATCTATAATTATTGTTTATTGTACTTATTTTTTTATATAAGTGGTAACTAACTAGTCTTTTATTGTATACCACTTTAAAAATCAACAGGAATACGTAGGTACTGTAGAGCAACCTCTTTTTGCTCTAGTATTTTATTGTAACTGGACAGGCGTATTTCCGATGTATTTGTTTTTCGTATTTTTAAATTTAAATATTATTAGAACATCGGATACGCATGTCCAGATGCTCATTCCATCTTGCGCCGTCGAAGAGGCTCCTCCTATGTCCTTCCGATAAGAAATATAGTTCAAGTCTATAAGAAAGTGGTTTAATTCTAAAGATCAAGATCAGCAGTGTATCCCCGTCTTCTCTACCGCCGAGTTACACCACCACATTACCTACAATTCAATAACCTAAGTCCTTGTAGTAGTATTAGTAATAATGATAATATTCTTCTAAAACTTATGTTTTGTCATCTATTGCACTCTAAGCGGACAGCGATGTCATTAAAAATACAAAATTAACTAAAATCACATCTGCCCCACTAAAAACTGCGCACAACTTTATCACCGTATCTTTTTAAATAAAAAAACCAAAGTAAAGGTGGTCGGTTTTTTCGCTAAACATCTTCAAGGTCTTTGTGCATCTGCCGAAGCATATTTTTAACAACACATCTGCATATAGTGATAGCGAAAAAAGTGACCCACAAAACTTAGGAAATCAACTTATTTTTATGTTAAAAAGTTTTACCACGCCGCGGCAAGCTTAAGAATTTCGCCTCGGAAGTATAAAATGGTTTAATAATGAGCCTTAACTGGGGTAGTTAAGGTACTTAATGACGGGAAACGGAGGTTTAGTTATGTTGGTAAACATAAAAAGGTGCCAATTTCCGTTCGGATCTTGCATCCGTTTAAAAATCGGCAGCGAGTGATTAGTGTCGCCTGTTTATTGTTTTTTCCCATTTTTTAACTAATTTTAAGGGCAATTTATCAATATCTGACAAGCAGCTGGTATTAAAACAATATGTCGAATATTGTTTGCAGATTGTAAATGTTTCAAACGACATGTGATTGGTTGGAATGTTGTTCCAATTTGAGCGAGCGTCTTTCTATAAAATGGTCTCCAGAAACATCCATGTGTTTTTACTGTTTTAAAGTAAACATTACACAATGATCTGCTTTCTTTTTTGCGATTTAAATGTTTGATACTGGTCCAAAAAACACTTCACGACCAATCTGCTCAGGTATCTATCGTACTCCTCTGCTGCACTGGGAGTGAAGAAATAGCATAGAATGCGTGCAGATGCTTATCATCCTGGCATGTCGTAAAAGTCGACTAAGGGACGGGTCCTCTCCAACATGGTGGACTATCTGTATGGGCGATGGGCTGATCACCTGTCACCGTACGGTTCATCATAACATCTTAGGACTAATTAATCGAACGTGGCCACAAGTACTCTTGTGGCTCTGCCCACCCCAATAGGGATTTCGGGCGTGATAATATGATGATGATATGATGATGATCTATCGTACAAAATATTGAAGAAATCTATTCTCAAAGTTTCAGCCTTAAGAGGACTGTGAACCCACGGCAAAAATCACCCTTTTCGTACAAAAGACGATAACGATTTCTACCCCTTAAATGTTAACCGATTCTGACCAATTTTTGATAGGTTGTCAGTCAGAACAAAATGTAGGTCTATACGTTTTTGAATATTAAATAAATATCAACAAAGTGAAATAATCGCGAAAACTAGTTTTGTATGAGAATACTAAATCAACAATAAAACTGAACTGATTATAGTGAAAAAAAAAAAACGTATAGACCTAGATTACGTTCTGACTGACAATCTATTAAAAATTGGTCAACATTGGTTAAGATTTACGGGGTGTAAAACGTTATCGCCTTTTGTATGAAAAACCGTAGGTTCACACTCCTCCTAATGTATCGGGCGGGGTCCTCCTTAGGTCTAAGTAGGTACATATATTTTCCTTCTCTTTGACGCCGCGGTTAGCCTAATTGGTAGTGACCCTGCCTCCGAAGCTAGCGTCCCGGGTTCGATCCCCGGTAAGGGCAAATATTTGTGTGATGAGCACGAATGTTTGTTCCTGACTCTTGGATGTTTCCTATGTATTTAAGTATTTATTTCTCTATATAAGTATGTATATATATCGTCGTCTTATACCCATAACACAAGCCTTTAGAGCTTACTTTGGGACTAGATCGATTTGTGTAAAGATTGTCCCCTAATTTATTATTATTATTATTTAACATAATTAGTATGTTATACACCAAGATGAAAAATGAGCAATATGAGCATAACCAGTGTACGCCCCCAACGTGAAAATTTGTTACGTAGAAGTTAAAAAAATCGGTCGTAAAAGCATAACGCACTGAGATGTGGCACCTTTCAACCCGGAAACTTCACAAATGTCAATAATTACGGTACAAATAGTACAGGTGACATTAAACATTCCCACACACGCACCTTTCTTCAACTTGTCGCCAAAAAAGCAAGCGCCTGCGCACCTTGTAGCAACCCTTTGGGAGAGTACTCTCTTGCGGACCGAGTGATGAGAGAACGCGGGTCAGAAACTTGCTATTCAGCGTCCAGGATACAAATTCCATTTTAAGTTTTCTCGAGTAACAGAAATTTTATACGTTAGAAAAATGTTGCATGAACCGAAATATATAGAGATAGAATTTAAGTCACTATGTTTCGTCACTAGAAAATGAAGGAGCTTCTTCAAATGAATACGAATTATAACAAAATAATTTGTAATAAACATCTTCGTTATACCGAATTTTGAGCGGTGTTCTAGCAATCTAGACTCCTGCTTGGATTGCTAGAACACAACATACAACAGAAGTCTATCATGACCTAATCAACCCTTTTAAGCCCCCTAGGCTCTCTTTAAGAGTGCCGCCGAACTCTTTCGCCTTGCTCAGGACAAAGTTAAATATGCAGAGCTGACTGCCAACCTCCTAAGAGCCACTGCCCCTGCCACCCTCACCGAATTAAGGAACCAATTGATAAAATTTTCAATAAGGAAGAAATTGGTTTTTAGTAACAGACACGTCCGCTCCCGCTACCGCTTCCTCTCATAGCTTGGGAGGCTGTGGGAGTCTGTCGGCAGATGTGTGCCCCGTTAGGTGCCTTTATGATAAAGAAAGATCCTCTACAATACGGTATGCGCAGGCATCTGTTGACGTCTTCAGATTCATACGAATGCCGTAGTAACCTTGCTCCTGCGGCCCTAACATGCATGGCACAAAGAAAATTAGAACAGTTTATCTCTAAGTGCGTCTCTCTCACACTAGTGCCGACGAAAGAGATAGTCATACTTCTTACTTGCCGACGATGACTCGTCATAAATTTCCATACTAAGACTAGAAATCATCATCATCATCATTTCAGCCGTAGAACATCCACTGCTGGACATAGGCCTCCCCCATCGATTTCCGAAAGGGCCGGTTGGAAGCGGCCTGCATCCAGCGTTTTCCTGCGGTCTCTCTTAGGTCGTCTGTCCATCTTGTGGGTGGACGTCCTACGCTGCGCTTACCGGCACGGCTTTACTCACGATTTATTCTCAGAAATAGTCAGACATGTTTCGGGCTCGTATGGAGTCCTTCTTCAGGAGTTGAATGCAGTCAAGATCAAAGTAACCCACGCACTGCCCGCCGCGTGGCGCGCTGCGCCCGAGCTGACGGCGCGGGGGCGGCGGGGGGCTGCACCGTTGTTGCTGATGCACCAGAGGGCTACACACTAGCATTCATCCCTTTCGCACCCGCACATTAGTTAAAAAGTGATAGATGTTTATCTGCTCGATAAAAACTAGTGTGCTAGGCACTCTGGCTGCGGCTCGTTGGTGAGGGGGCAGCAAACAGCCAAATAATCGTGAGTAAAACCGTGCTAAATTCTAGTCTTAATAATGTCACACGAAAGTTTTAATCTCATTAATTCCGATACTGTACCATATTACTATAAGTTTATACAAACCGTTCTCGTAATGGAAAACTATCGCTCGGTCCCTTTTACATTTAGTTTTATTATTCATTCGCATAGAATCCATAGAAATAAAACCTTATTTTCTAGATGTGAAGGTAGTCATGAGAACTCGTTCATATTCGTCCGTACTTTTTGTTTTTACTCTATATTCTATTGTATTGTGTGTGTGCAATACAAAGCCCTAGTACGGAACCATAGTATAAAGAGGGGGAAGTAAGTTATCTTCATACAAACGCGCCGCGCGCGGCTTGTATGTGTGCGCCAAAGTATCTATGCGGCGCCGCACGCACACTTTAACAAAATCTCGACCCGTTTCTCAGTGCGCCAGTCGGGGCTAACACCGCACGAGTTTCGCGCGTCACGACTTTTCGGCACCGCTAAATGAATGAAAAATGTGTGATAATCGCAGGAGAACGTATTGCTGTGTGTTTGGGTGTCTTAATAATTCATCGATTCCAGAATTGTCTCTGTTCAGATTAACTATTGAAGAGAGACAACCCTGAGACAGTAGGCAATTATATCGCGGATTGGGCCGGAGATAGCCTACATCCCCTCTTTATACTATGACGGAACCGGCAGCGCGCAACTGCTCAAACTACAGTGACAGTTATACAAACATATCTAAACTAGCTGGTGCCCGCGACTTCGTCTGCGTATAATAATTATTTAAGTAGTGTATGTCCTTCTCCAAGATACAATCTATCTCTATACCAAAACATCAAAATCGGTTCAGCGGTTTAGGCGAGAAAATGTAACAAACAGAGTTACTTTCGCATTTATATATCTCTCTAGCTTTTTCCCGCGACTTCGTTCGCGTGAAATTCGGTTATAGTTATTCCCTCGGGAACTTTTAATTATTCCGGGATAAAAAGTATTCTATGTTACTTCTAATACCTCCAAGAATATGTGTACAAAGTTTCATGATGATCGGTTCAGTAGTTTTCGCGTGAAAGCGTAACAAATAAACTTACATTCACTTTTATAATATTATTAGGATATAGATTTATAATTTTAATTTTCTAGAACATTCTCGTATAATTAGAATCTAGGCATATATTTTAGAACTTTCCAGATAATTCTAAAAATTCTTTAGAACAATCACGATCATTTCAGATCAATGATAGTCTCACATTTTTGAAGCTGACTTTTTTCGAACCCCCGTATTTTTCCCACCCTTATAGATATTGACTTGCAACCACCATAGTGCACGATGGGAGCCTTGTACCTATTGCCACATACAAACACTATGCGTCTGCGATATGTAGTTTTGGCTGCAAAGTGAAATATAGGGACACACACCTCAAATTTTATATATATATATAGATATAGATTACATCGAAATCCTCCAGGTTCTAAGCGAGTAATTAACAAGAGGGTTTTAGGGCCGGGTAAATCTACACCTTGACATCGGCAGGTGATATCTGAACGTTTATCTTTCGTTTTTTAATTAAAAGAGTAAAGAGTGAAAACATCGAGGCGTCATGTGTCGCGATGCAATCGGTTGACAGGGTTCGTTGGGCGCTAAAATAGAGTGCGACGTTTACTGTGCAATAGAATAAAATAAGGTGGCATTAGAGTAGCTTTTAAACCTTATATCTTCACAGACTTGTTATGAGACTGTAATGTCCTCTACAAGTTTAAAGCTCAAGCGCTATTAGAAGCCCTCATTTCATATTGATAAACAAATAATTGTTAAATAATGTTATGTATATAATAAAGATGGCAATATTTTAAGCTCCAAGGGCGAGGCCTAAGAACTAAGAGGTACATCCTGCACGAGCAATGGGACAGGTTACGTTTAAAATGAAATAAAAACTAATATACATCAGTGACCAACTGCATCTTCTAGGCGGGGGGGGGGGCAATCACAGTGTAGTAAGCCTTCTCACATGCAATAACATTGTGAGTTCACAACAATGGGTGCTGACTGCTGACTAAATAAAAAGAAAAAGAACTGTCACAAAAACTAAAACAATAGTCATCATCATCATCATCATCATCATTTCAGCCGTAGGACATCCACTGCTGGACATAGGCCTCCCCCATCGATTTCCAAAAACAAAACAACACAATAGTTAATCGAGCAGAATCTGAGAAGTAGGAAGTTAAATGATAAACGAGCTGATAACAGGGTTTAACGCATTTTTCAAAGCAAGTTTTTTTTTATTTCATATTCGTAAATAGTAACTTATCCTAGTTCTGCAAACCCAAAATCTTTGCACTGATACTTTATTTCTTATTCCTACATACCTAATATTTAGAAATTACGTGTCCTACATTAAACAAATATAAAATAAATTACCACAGTCTGAAAAAAATATTACATAATAGGATTTAAAAATGTTATTTTTATAATTTTTGATTGATTGTGTATTTGTTGGTTTGAACAGGTATCATATGAAGGGATTTTGATGGGATTTTCAGAAGTAGATTCAAGATGGTCCGAGGTAGCATCTAATCTTTGTTTCATTGTAATCGACTAACAACGAATGCATGACAAAAAAGTTCACTTCTTTAGATACTCACTTCATAAACTCAGACAAAACCTCAAAACCAAGCTAACACAAACACACCAAAACCGCATACTCTATTTTTGGGAACGTGTATTATCAAAATCATACGCAGCATGATCACAGCCGTTCGATGACATAAAAGTGCCGGCGATGCCAAGCAACCGTGGTCTTTAAAGTTATACCAATAAGTGCAGTAATCGCATGCATGTCATGGCACGTGTCATGCGTTAAAACATTTTTTACGTATCTTCAAATTAATCAAGTAAATTACTTGAGAGAATTCCGAGGCATGTGGAAGGCCCGCGTTATTTTCGGTATTCGCAGATTTAAATTAAGTAATGACTTCTTTATCTTTTACTTAACTTACAAGATAACGTTGCGTTTCGACGGCGGTATTTAATTTAGGAGTTATTTTTTAATGAAGATTAAAAGGCTGGTGGTGATTTTTAAGTACAATTTAAACCTTGAGTACCTATACTATCTGAGTACTGATGTTATCAAGCAGATATACGCAAAATGTTGCGAACACTGAGACTGCGTTTTGTTGTTGCATTAGTATTGAATATTGTTACGTCATTTAAGTTATTGATACCACTGCTCTGTCGGTATAGGAAAAAAAGTATAAACAAAAGTGTATTAACTTCAAATTTCGATTAGATACATAATACAACATTTAATACATCTCTATATCACAAATTACAGCCTTTCTTTTTGTCCAGAAAAACGGACAAAACATCCTTTCTAGATAGATCAATCGACATATCAAAAATATAAATAAAGTTTTAGCTCTGAAAACCTGCATCAAGTACATATACATAATATAAACTCGTGGTTGTATTTCTAGGGGCTAGGAAGAAACCATAAAAGGCTGCACAGTTTATCTTAAAATTCATTATATCAATAATTATACCATACTCTACTGGCCCCCGGCCGTTCGCACCTCGGTCCAGGTACGAGCCAGATGTTTAAAAAGTTATAAATCTCTCCGCCATTGTCTATGCCCGTCGTTTTAACAATCGCCGGACACATGGCGGCAAGGGTTCTGACAGATGGCGTTCGAATATAGCGTCTAAACTAATATTCAAAGACATTTCATAATTTTAAGCTTTACTTAAAAGCGACTTAGAAGTTCAAGGAAAAAGTTTTATTTCAATATCTAAGAACAATGCAAAATCTAAGAAAAGAAAATGCTTTGAGGTTAAGTTCGAATTTTTAGGAATACATTTTCTGAGTGATACAACGTCTTTTGTAGTTGTGTAGTTATGTTATTTAGCCTTAAAACTACTGCCTAAAAACATCTAATTAAACGAATCTTACACCAACATTCCATCAGATAATTTACTAAATATTAAAGAGTCTTTAAGATAATCTGTTAAACGCATGCACAGATTTACGCTACCTATCTATGAACATTGCTCGTAAAAAGCTCCGATGATTCACTGTATATCTAAGTTTTAGTTACATTTGTATGATAAAAATATGAAATACTCCGCCTTTCTCCTTAAGATGTGTCAGAGATCTTTTGATTCCCCTGCGTTGGTAGTCTGTGTAAAATGAGATGTGTTTATCCGTAGAGAGCGGTTTACATGGACGATACTGAGCCAGACGACGAAAGTGAGGCGTGGAAATTATGAAACAGAATAGAGAAAGGATGCCAAAGCAGTAATAAGGAAAACAGCAGCAGTCACCAATCCTACCCTTTATATATTACACATCAAGTATAATATCTATCTTCCCCACGGGCCACGATGCCAGTATTCGGGTTCGATCAATCCTTCCCACTCCCCATCCTGACTGCAAAAGGCCCACTACACTCCCAACCTGTAACTCCCGGCTCCCCGGTGTCTCGGGCAGGAGAGGCAGTTGACCACATCGGGCGGCAGACGACGGGGGGGAGCGCAGACGGGTCCGGGCGGCCACGTTGTCTCAACACGAGCAGCTCTCAGGCCGGAGGCTGTTAAGGTTCCTATACTCCTCCGACCGACTGCTCGTGTGGTGCCAGTGTGTCCCCCTGAACACGCCTACTGAGCCTATCTGTCCCTCCCTCTCTGGTGTGGTACAACGTCTCCGCGTCCTTGCAGCAGAACTGCTGGCTGGGTGTAGTCATCGGAACGGAACGGAACGGATGATTTTGTACAAATCATTCGAACGACGGGTTGAGTGACGAATACGCAAGCAGAGCTGAGCTCATATTATTGTCCTTTTTACTATAAAGTTAATAAACAAGAATAAATATAAATAAGGCGTATTATAAGGTAGTTTTTCTAAACCTTGTATAACTCGCCCATATCGGTCGAATAAGGTCAGGTTTTAAACTTTGAGTAATTATGTATACTAGACTGGATGCCTCAACTTGATTTTTTGTAAAGCGTGTTGAGGCCAAATGGCACAAACGCCTATAAGAAAACGATCACCGCCGGACGCGGCGCGCATGCCCGCTCCGCCATCAAGTGCTCGCTGTCATTTGTTTGAGATGTCTGTTCTAGTGTAACGTAATACTTCAATGGTTTTAAAAGGCGTTTCTAACAATAATATAGGATAAAATATTAGTTGATCAAGACGCAATTTGATCTAACGGATCTTTATAAAACCCTAAAAAGAGTTCAAAGATGTCAATTGAAGAAGTTTGAACCCTGGGTAAGGATATAGGCTACTTTTTTTAAGGTAACCAATCCCTAAAAGGCTGAACCATTTCATCATCAGTAACATGAAAATTCATTATAGTTCAAAGTTAGTAGAAATATAAATCCAAGCCCCATTCATGCAATCTGAACACAAGATAATAAACGTAACAAAACAAAAACAGTTTTAATAAATATTATAATACCAAACACAACATTTTAGGTAAAGTGGCATTATCTCGCAAATATTAATTTCATGGCGCAGCTTTTGATAACGCGTTTGTTGACTTCGCGGATGACTCAGGATTCAATTATTCGCAAGAATGTTATACCCGTAAGGATTTTAATATTATAGGCGTTTAATTTAATTACAAAACATACTAAAATATACTTTGTCGAACGTTTTCTTTTCGTGTAAAGTCGACGTCATAATATAGCTAATATGTTTTTCGTTCTACTTTGGACAAGATTTTACGTACAAAGGAAATAGTTCATTGCACAGGAGATATACAGAGAGATGCAATATATTTTACTTAAGTACACATGTGAAACCATGGATCTCATCTCTATACTATATTCTATAGTGTTTCATATTCGGTATTTTAATTATTAGGACATGAAATATTTTTATTTCAAATTATTATTATTATTTTGATATTTGGAGACCTTACATCTCCTTTTTTATACTTGACCGTGGAGACTGCCTACATCTCCATTTAACCTAGATTAGGTAGTCAATTTAGATGTTTCATTTATTCCTTATTTTAATTATTATTATTACGACCCTTAGAGACTTTATACATCTCTAAGTCACTTAACTTGTCCAGACGCGGAGACTATACATCTCCCTTATTAGTTATTTATTATAATTATTTTTTACCTATTAGGATTGTTTGCTGCCCTTTTCATGTGTTAGTTTTAGTTAAAACTCTAATGTAAAAGTTGGGGGAAAAAAAGACTTACTGCTGAGTTTCTTGCGGCGTTTCTTCTCAGCAGATGTCACCTTTCTAAGCGCTGGTACCGTCAGACATGTAAAAGAGCCCATGTGGCCTACTTGCAAAATAAAGCATTATAAAATCTAAACTAAGAAATTATTAGTCACACGCCCACAATACCTAATAATAGTCATAAATTATTTAATCGTGCAGTTAATTCAAAATCAATTAAATTATTTAGTTAACTTGAATGAACTGGTTTCAGAGATACAAACTTGAAACTAAAGCTTACATATTAATGAAATGCGAGTAATTCTAGAATTGTATGAATACATAAAACAATCGCTATGGGACCGCTTTTTACTTGGACAAGTACTACTCAAATTGATTTACTACGCTGCAGCTATCAATCAGTCAAATCCAGGTGCGGATACAGGGGGGGAGGCTATGGGAGCAATTGTCCCCGTGGATTCTGGAAGATCACAAAATTCCCCCCCACACAAAATTCTGTATCCGCGTACCTGGCGCCTCATTCGGGAACGCTAAGTGATTCTGTAGCGACTCGTAAGCCAGATTTCTAATTCCACTCTTCCGCACGACGCGAAATGCGTAAGAGCGAGATGAGAGATCTGGCTCACGAGTCGCTACAGAATCACTTAGCGTTCCCGAATGAGGCGCCTGATCAACTCATTATCATTTTCTCCAGTACAGTTATGTCAACTTACCTAATTTGTTTTCACTTCAAAAACGTAACACTTTGAATATTTATAGCTTTGAATATAGTTTGTAGATGAGCGTACAGAGCGGACGTGTGTTTAAATTATTACAAAAATATTTATTCACCTACAATAAATTGTAAACTTTGTGCTCTAAAGTATAAGACAGTTAGTGTTTTGTAGCGTGGTGAGGTCCTTACATCCGTGCTCAACTGCGCAAGCCGTGTTGTCGACGCCGTGACGGCTCTTCACCCCCCCGGGTAAAAGAGAAGTTATATTTTATTTTCTGTGCCGCTCTCGCGGAAGTGCAACAAGAATCTTATCTACTTTGAACAAACAAAGATCAAAATATCATGATACGTTCACCAACTAGAAGCGGCCCGATAGGTGAGCGTAGTGAATCATTTCCAGAGTTGTCTAGTGCAAACCTATATACTGAGTTGTCTGATTCTCCGCAAATAACGTTTCGCAAAAAGCGTAAGCAATGTGATGAAAAGGAAGAGACTAAATCCGAATTTGTGGAAATGCGTAAGCAAATGACAGAAATAATGACATACCTGAAGTCTGTTAATAGCGAACATACAGAAAATTTAAACAAATTGCACGAAGATGTCACCTCAATTAAAAACCATGTCAGTGACATTAGAATGACGGTCGACAAGCTGAGTATCGAACAAAGTAAAATTAAGTCAGAAATGGCAAGCCTGGTCGACTTCAATAAGCAAACCGAAAATAGGATGGAAAAATTAGAATTAAACGTACAGCAACTTCAGGCAACTGCCACTACCTCGGCCACCGCACCTCTAATGTGTGAAAACATAATGGCTGAACTCAGCATTCGTAACCAAAGAGCTAAAAATATCATCATACTAGGGTTGCCTGAATCAACCGAGGCTAATGAAGCTGTTAGACATGAAACGGATAAAGTTGAGGTCAGCGAAATTATAAAAACTATATCTGCTGACTGCTCCGAACCTGAAAAAATATTCCGGCTGGGAAAACGTACTTTGGAGAAAAATCGCCCCATCAAAGTGTGTTTCGCGACTCAAGAGGCAGCAATATCTGTTCTGCGAAAGAAAAATAACCTGAAAAGAGAATCACTTAAAATATTTGGAGACCAAACACCTTACCAGCAAGCATTTATAAAGAACTTGAAGAAAGAATTGGCTCATCGTGTCGAAAAGGGAGAAGATAATCTGTGCATAAAATATGTCAACGGAGGCCCTAGAATAGTACCAAAAAACTACAATCAGCAAAATTCACTGACACCACCGACGAGATCGACACCTGCAACAATACTACATACCAAATAACAGATTCTTATCAAAACATAACAACTACTAAAGATGCAAATTACTAAAGATGCAACAACATGTACTAAATATTTTAGATTAAAGAAAGTGGATTTATATAACTAAATAAATGAAAACTAAGTACCTATACGATAAATAAACATACATAAATAAATACAACATAAGTTAGTTACTATACTAAAAAGCTAAAATCAATAATCACCGTGTTTGATTCCAAGCGTACGTCTGCGTTGGGGGAAGCCACTTCCATTCGACGTAACTCAATGATCTCGCGTAAATCTGTTTACCATTTACCGCATAAGTTCTACCCGCCTTTTATAATCATATCGGCAAACTACTGTCTGAATGTTATGTATAACTTACTACTTACTTATTTACTTACTTACCTTAATCTTTTTTTTCTGTTCTTACGCTCATTACATTTTTTATGTTAATTTTAAGTTCTCATGCAAGTGAATTGTTAAATTCTTAATGAGAATAAATGATCTTTAAACCTATGGAGACAAATAATAGGAGAAGATTGGTAAACTGAATCCTCATTTGTCACATTAGGCGAAGCAACGGAGGAGAGGTCGGCTTTACACGGATCGCTTAATTAAGAGTAGGTACATTCACTATTGTATCACCTTTTCTTGCCTGCGTATCATTCCTTAAAAAAATTGTTATCCGGATTGTCCGGGTCAGGCTCCCGTGCCTGCTTATGTCAATGTCAGATAGAGGCCCTGCACGCAATTTACTACTTGACCTATCCAACCAACTTTTGAATTTATCATATATTATGCAGTCAATTTAGTGGTCATACACGGTGACTTTGAAGACGTTTACGAACTAATGTTACCGGCTCAGTTAAAGACGGTCAATGTAACGCAATAATTCGGACGTATAAGAAACATAAAACATGGCGAATTTAATTTTAAAAAGTTATAAAAAGGGCTATAAATATTATAATCCTCCTCTGCTGCACTGGGAGTGAAGAAATAGCATAGAATGCGTGCAGATGCTTATCATCCTGGCATGTCGTAAAAGTCGACTAAGGGACGGGTCCTCTCCAACATGGTGGACTATCTGTATGGGCGATGGGCTGATCACCTGTCACTATACGGTTCATCATACCATCTTGGGACTAATTAATCAAACGTGGCCACAAGTAGTCTTGTGGCTCTGCCCACCCCATTAATTTAGGGATTTTGGGCGTGATAATATGTATGTATGTATAAATATTATTTTGCAGTATTGTCACCCTACAATCAGTAGGTACTTGATTGTCATACTGCTAAGACACCTGTCAAAATTAATAATTTTAGATGGCAATGAGCTAGGGTGTCCATTTGTAAGAAAATAAATTAGGACAAATGAAAAGTCAATAAAAAGTGTATTTCTTAATTCCAGCACTGCAGGAGCCTGCAGGCGTTATTAACCTAGGTGCGATGTAGGTATTTAAACAATGATTTTGCATTAAATCTAAAAAGTCAGTTTGAATAACTGTGCCTGAATACCCAGTCTATAACATAATCGTCATTTTTCTGCCATTGGCCATTGGTACGAATTCTACAAACGTAATTGGAGCAATATCATTGCTAGTTTGTCGCGTCCTTAGAATAGCCCCAGCTAGTCAGGTGAAGGTAGTCCTTGCGGAATTCAGTCCCTTCCACTGCGTCTGCGTCGAGATCCGATCGGTGCGTACAGTAGGTACTATGCGCATTTTTAACATTGAACTATTAAACGTTAAAGCACACAATACACTGATTATTTTAAAGTGGTAGAACTACTTATATAATAAGCTGTGAGTGGGCATGCCTGCGTGCGCACGCGCATGTTTGTGTGTGTGTTTCTTGCCACTCAGCTCCATAACTTTCCGCTGAACTGATTTTGTTGATTTTGAATCTTGGTATATAGTTACCTTAGGTCCTGAAATAGAACATAGGGACACATTTTATCCCAGCAAATTCAGACGTTCCAGAGGGAATACCTAAATAACCAAATTCCAGGCAGACCAAGTCGCGGGCTGAGCCTAGTTGAAATAAGGCAAAAAGAGCCAATAGCGTCAATGCCAAATACGAAAAGCGACAGCGAATGCTTGTGCCTTGTGTGTTCTTACTTTACTGGGATTTGAATAACCTACTTTAGTGTATATAAAGACACCTAAAACTTACCAAGCCCACCCTTTACCAAGGTCTTCTTCTCAGTCAGTGATAACGAAACTTTCATAAAACCGATTGAATTTGAAATTCTGCTTAGCGTCCTAAGTCCGAAGTGGTTCTTAGGCATGCTAAGTGTATAAACCCAACATGCGAAGGCCCTTCCGGCTTCCGAATCCTGGTGATGCTGTGGGAGTCGTATGAGACTACCAGCTTAGTTCAAACCGAAAATAAAAACCTTTACCAAGGCAAACCGAGACGTGACTCCACTGGAATGTCACGTTATCTTTCGTATCACTCCCATACAGGTGCATGGAAATGTGTCCGTCTTACCCATAAACTAGCTTCCGTAAGCCAACACCATCGTGAGGAGTGAGTCGTTAGTATTCGTCGATAGGGCGCAACGGGTTCAGTGTATGGCTGACCTTTTAATCATCATCTGATAACGTACATACAAGCATAAATATCGTAGAAAATGGGAGTTTATTTATTTATTTATTTATTTATTTAATGCAACGAAATGTTTTTCTGTTTGACGAAGGAGTGGTGGTATTGAAGCCTAAAGTTAGTACTCCACTGCAAATTATTATGTCCCCCCGTTATTAATTGACAAATCGGCTTAGTGAAAGTAATCGTAGGTACAACCAAAACTTCTGAAAAGGAGGTCGGAAGTACGCCTTTCAAATTTTTGTAAACTGCATTTTTTTCTTGTTAGATTTTGGAAACTTAATATATACAAAGCTTCCAAGGTAGCCTTAATCCAAACCGGACGTATCTCTTGCTTAGGCGAATACTTGTTAATGCCCATCGTTACGAAGCCGCCTCTAAGTCTAGCCTTTAAAACCTCACATAGGGCATCTCTACCAACATAGGAAAGCCCGAATGGGTATCGTTACGAAAAGTAAAGGCATTCCGGCAGCGACCTTTAAGGCCGATCGAGCAATCGCGGCACTCCCGCGACTCCCGACCTGCGCCACTATTCTACAGCATAACTTCAACAATAAATATATACCTCTATTCTAGGGACTCGACAACCCGTGCCTCGGCAAAAGCCTTTGAAAATCTCTTCATTTGAATAACTAACCCGGTAAACTTGCGTACCCATTCAACAGGTTACCTATTTATACAACTACTCCTTCTTCAAAGGGAAACCTAAACCTCTGAACTTACCATTAGCAGTCTCTCACTTATCCAACATGCAACGTCCGCAAAATTGGCTCGCTTCGTATGTTCATGCTCGTATATAGGGTTAAAATTTGCATGTACCCTTACGGACAGCTCTTATCAAACGGCATTTAACGAGCAACGGTTCGCAAGCAAAGCCTTTCGAAAAGCCCATTCAAAACCCCTGTAGGGGATAGCGGACCAGCCCCTAATCCTTTCAATATACCTTGCAAAATCATCCATGTGAAACACAGAAGACGGTCGCTCCAGCTTGTATCAATAAACAGGGAAAAGCACTTCAGACAACTATGAAGGCGAAATTAATTATACCCACTTCATATCAAATCGAACTAGCATGACTTTTTATCTTACTCGTATTTCCGTGTTATACTAGTCTGCACTCGAGACTGATATTCTACTCAAGTAACATTTTTAAACTGAGAAATGCGTACTTGAGTCTAGGCATAATACTGATATCGAACAGTCTTGAGCATAAATTAAATACGGGCAGTATTTCCAACCACTTAAGGTCGCACCAAAAAGATTTCTAAAATCGAAACTACCGGAAAAGCTTTGAGATGGTCAAGGCTATCTGGACGACCAATTCTCTGATACAAGCTTTCAACTAATTGACCGTCCCCAAAATTTTGTAAGGATCGAATCAGTTCTAATTTTTGCCCAGTACATCCAGAGGTAGAATGAAGACGTTTCAGATATTTCTAAATACAAAGAATGACAAAGAAAGATTATTTGATATTTTCGCGGTTCATCGTTTGAGAACCCTCACAGATTGGTAAATCTAAAGAGGTTCTAAACCTTTTCAATGTCAAGCGTACGGGGTCAGAGGTATTTTCTGATTGTTACGTTTTTAAACGGTATACTTGAATACCAAATGACAACTGACACTTCTATTGTTTCTTTAGTCCCACCAACCTGTCTGTGATGTACCAAACAATACCATTATTTGTTCCAATGCAATAAGAACTTTGAGAGTCCGAAAATAGTTGGTAAACATAAGTTATGCAGAGGTGCTAACTTTTTGGCGTTTACCAAACGAGCTCGGTGCCCTTTGCTTGTGATGAACTTCGTTGCAACACGGAAATAATTTAAGGAATACTACCTGAGTTTCTTGCGGCGTTTCTTCTCAGCAGATGTCACCTTTCGAAGCGCTGGTAGCTTCAGACATGTGATAGAGCCCATGTGGCCTACTAGCAAAATAAATATTTTCATTTCCATTTTCATACCATAACTACTTTTAAAAGTACTTCTTACTTCTAAATACTTCTTAGAGTTTTTTCGTATTTGCTGACAAGAAAATTCTGAATACGGTAAGGTTTTGTGAACAATTGACATACATACATACATACATATAGCATCACGCCCGAAATCTCTAATGGGGTGGGCAGAGCCACAAGGCTACTTGTGGCCACGTTCGATTTATTAGTCCTAAGATGGTATGATGAACCGTATGGTGACAGGTGATCAGCCCATCGCCCATACAGATAGTCCACCATGTTGGAGAGGACCCGTCCCTTAGTCGACTTTTACGACATGCCAGGATGATAAGCATCTGCACGCATTCTATGCTATTTCTTCACTCCCAGTGCAGCAGAGGAGCACTGGGAGTGGTAACAATTGAGCTAGAGCGATTTGCTTGGGTTGCTTTTTCTAAGGTCAGCATCAAATGAAAACGAAAAAAAAAACAAATATTTCTTTCTGATGCGCGTCAAAGTTTCAAAACATTTTTGTTGCATTCTAAATTTCATATGAAATTGAATCGGGGCGCGCGTGCGCCCGCGCCGATGTCACTACCGGTTAAATAAGCACGCCAATATTAAACGACATTGTCTCTTTCAACGGTATTTACTATCAAGAACTTATAAGGTGTGATTCTGTCTTGCCAGTCGGCGCTCGACGACGAAGTCCCATGGAGTCCAGGTTTCGGAGACACCGGACGAGGATTATTAATATCAAATCTTAATAAAAATAAAAAACGTGTTTAATTTCACTAAACTTTGGTGAAAATCTACTTTTTTTTTATATTAAGAGGGGGGCAAACCAGCAGGCGGGTTGCCTGATGGTAAGCAATCACCGCCGCCCATGGACACCCGCAACATCAGGGGAATCACGGATGCGTTGCCGGCCCTTAGAGAAAGGAGTAGGCTCGTTTTTTGAAGATCCCTAGGTTGTATCGGTCCGGGAACGCTGCTGCAGCAAGCTCGTTCCAAATTCCTACCGTACGTGGCACACACATATATACTCGTACTTAGGTACTTACCGTACCTTACTGAGTACCTACCAAGCAAAAACGCGCGCGCCGCGGATGATTGTAAACACTTTGTTATTCAGCAAACAACGGTTGGCCCAGTAGTTCCTGCTCCCTAGCATGCCAGGAACGGGGACAGGTATAGTTATAGTTCACGCGGGCTGGGTTTCCACAACTCGACGTCTTAATCGCGCCTATTTTGCGTGGTATGGGTTGGCATCACTACTCACGCCAGCCCAGCTCCTGCAGGAAGCCTGGTAGATCCTTGATGTTGCCGACGACTTCTGGGAGCGAACTCGGGTCCCGAGGTGTGTTGCTCGGTAGTTAGCCACGCCGGGACATTCCAGGAGGACGTGGGTGGCTGTCTCTTCTGCCTCCATGCAGGCTCTGCACAAAAGGATGTCTGTAACATCTAGATTAAATAGGTGTGTTTGTTTAGACATGGGGATAAATTAAACCCGTTTATCTCTCTGACTATCTCTTTCGTCGGCACTAGTGTGAGAGAGACGCACTTAGACATACAACTGTTTAACTTGTTCTTGTGTCAACCTTCCTAGGGCCGCTGTTGGGCTATGAGGCTAGCGGTCGGGTCGCCTGTTTGACTCCCGCCAGTTACATACATTGTGACGTTGACAAAAATATCATTTCCGTTACGTGTGAATTTAATTTAAAAAAGGTAAAGACTGCACCAAAGCGTGTCACTTGTTCACCCTTGAACCTCTTCAACGCCAAGCATGTCTGAGATGTTACACGAATTGCAACTTTAGAGCAAACTAATGAAAGACTTTTTTTACCCTGTACACCCTGACGGATATATCCGTCTCCGTCGTCGATGAAAAGGTTAAAAGAGGTTGATTTAGATTGCCTCCTCTGCTGCACTGAGAGTGAAGAAATAGCATAGAATGCGTGCAGATGCTTATCATCCTGGCATGTCGTAAAAGTCGACTAAGGGACGGGTCCTCTCCAACATGGTGGACTATCTGTATGGGCGATGGGCTGATCACCTGTCACCATACGGTTCATCATACCATCTTAGGACTAATTAATCGAACGTGACCACAAGTAGTCTTGTGGCTCTGCCCACCCCTTTAGGGATTTCGAAAGTGATGCTATGTATGTGTATGTGATTTAGATTGTTCAGATAATGATGTGAGTGCTATCCCATGGCATACTGTTTCATCATTAGCGTTCATGAAATGATACTTTTAACTAAACATGACTCATGACTTGACGACGTGGATAGCCTAGTTGGTAGTGACCCTGCCTCCGACGCAAGCGTCCCGGGTTCGATCCCCGGTAAGGGCAAATATTTGTGTGATGAGCACGAATGTTTGTTCCTGAGTCTTGGATGTTTCCTATGTATTTAAGTATTTATTTCTCTATATAAGTATTTATATCGTCATCTAGTACTCATAACACAAGCCTTTAGAGCTTACTTTGGGACTAGATCGATTTGTGTAAAGATTGTCCCCTGATATTTATTTATTTATTTATTTATCTTTAGATCACTCAAAAAAAGCAATACTTCGAATCCAAACATGAAAACATTGCAAGTTAAATACCCCATTGTAAAGCATTTTCAACACTTAGAACCTTCTAATCTCCGCAAGCATGCCCATTTGTAAACACAAACATACTAAGTTAATACTTTCCACAATGAATAGCTTACGTAAACCGAAGAAAGCAAACAATAAACAATTGACGGTCGGTTCACACATCTGGCCACTGATAAGTTGCTTCAAACATCTGTCAATGCTTTTAATAACTAAGAAACAATGTTTTTAAACAAGACTCGACTGGTTCGCCGAGTTGATAATCCTACTTAGTTGTGAATGAAACATGTGGTGTTTTTATGTCTACTTTTATAGCAAATAATTATGCAAATGCCGTGGTTCTGATTATGTCGATGTCATAACCATATTCAGGTTACAAAGTCATATAATTTAAAAATAAAAAACTGACTTGAAATAGCCTTGGAAAAGTAAGATATTTATTTTCACGTTTTTGATATTTTCATGTGATTTAACGACGCACATTTACTACATCAAGTAACAATATAATAATGCCAATTGCTCATCACCATTTACAAACTGTTGCTATCGTTGAGGAGTTATCCTGGTTCTTCACAACCGGTTCTATTTGACGACATGGATTTTCATGAACATAAGTTGCTTCCGAACCTTGTACAGCAATCTAATCGCCTACCCGTGAAATACTTATCATTTAGGATTGCCAGTGATCATCTATGGTCTTCGTCAACAGTTCCACTTCACCAAATAATGCTTTTGGAACGTCTGCTTGAGTTATTACAGACAATACTAAAATGGCTATATGCGTGCCTGTAATATTTGAAGAGTGCCATCGATTCCTCATAGATCCTCTCATCACCCATCGACTTTAACTACAACAGGACCAAACTGGAAGTACATCCTTACCCTACTGACCAAAAAAAGATTTTTTACAAATCGGTTTATAAATGACGGAGTTGTGAAGTAACAAACATAAAAAAATACAACCGAATTAAGAACCTCCTCCTTTTTTTGAAGTGGGTTAAAAAAAAATGTTCTTAACACAAACTGTAATTTACATACATGAGCTTTGTCTTTTTGTACAGCGAAATGGGGAGTACTTTACTAAAATGTCATCACTTTATCACAACTTGCGGACTCAGTACAAATACAATTAGCGTATTCCTTTCCATAAAGTCATGGTAACGGTACAGTTGAAATAAATTCACTGGAAGGTCAAGAATTAAAAACTACCCTAAACCGCTGACTCATTAATAAAGCCTTCTATAATATGAACGATTTTTGTACTAATGGGTATTAATTAAGTTTATATTGTACGTCCGTTATGTATAAACTGTTGGTTCTAACTATGTAATTTTGACATCTCCACACACATTGAACGTTTTATATTATTTGTGATGAGAGAGATTTCGCCGAAGTACATATTTAGGCGGTTCCGCGGCCGCCTCGCTGCTGACACCGACACCGTAAAATTACGTCACACGTCGCAGAAATGACGTGCTTAAGATACATGTTTATACTTTAATATGTATATAAAGCCGCCTCAAATATGCATATTATTATACCAAGACATTTTTAGGGTTCCGTACCTCAAAAAGAAAAAACGGAACCCTTATAGGATCACTCGTGTGTCTGTCTGTCTGTCCGTCTGTCACAGCCAATTTTCTCCGAAACTACTGGACCGATTGAGTTGAAATTTGGTACACATATGTAAATCGGTGACCACAACACGGACGCGTAACGTAAATAAATGAATTTTAAACATGGGGGCCACTTTAGGGAGGTAAATCAGAGAATTAAAAAAAAAGCTTTGCTGACTATACCTATAGTGTAACATATCAAATGAAAGGCCTCCTTGTACGAATCGTAAATATATTTTTTTAGAATTTTAAGATAAATAGTTTCGAAGTTATTTAAGAAAATAGACGATAATTTACCTTTATCTCCGAAACAACTGGGCCTAAAAATTACAGACAGTAGTTCTTTACCTATAGATTACAGGGAAACTTATAAGAAGTCTATGGTATTTAAAGTAACATAGGAAACAAATAGTAATGTACGGAACGGAACCCTCTGCAGGCGAGTTTAACTCGCACTTGTCCGGTTTTTTAGCTACAGCAATGAATTCAAAACTATTATTTTATTTATCTATACCTTTTCAGCTAAAGTCACCAATGTGATCCGGGGGTCGAACGTGGCACACGCAGTCATCACTACAGCGATGATGCTGAGTCATCCGCCTCTCACGGTGCCTGGGAAGCTGTGAATCATCCCGGAACATGTTTTAACTTGAACGACGACACAAATAACTGGTGTTTCATCATTATCAACAATTACCACAAGGACAGACCAAGAATGATAAAGTGCAAAAGTGTATGAATTCATTACGCATGTAATTTTTTTGAAGTTAAAGTTTGCTCAGCGAGTTTAGTTTCAAATGCTACTATGGAAGTTTCTTAAAAGGTGTTGAATTAATCCAAACTTAAGTTGTCATCGATGTATAATAATGATTTTAAGTCATGCTGAATGAAGGCGGTGACTTGTTGACCAAATTGACTAACTGGCGCCTCATTCGGGAACGCTAAGTGACTCTGCAGCGACTCGTAAGCCAGATTTCTCATTCCACTCTTCGGCACGACGCCAAATGCGTAAGAGCGAGATGAGAGATCTGGCTTACGAGTCGCTATAGAATCACTTAGCGTTCCCGAATGAGGCGCCTGATTTGTAAAATGTTTAGCAAATGTGTCATTCATTTCCTTATTTTCCGGCGATGTGCGACATCGAGTCCGATGTAAACCATCTATGTTTTTTTTTATGTCAATTGACTAACAAACGAGCCGAAAGCCCACCTGATGGAAAGTGGTCACCGCCGCCCATGGACATAAGCAACACCAGAGGTGCTGCCAATGCGTTGCCAGTCTAGGGAGAATGGGGAATGGGGAATGGGGATGGGATGGGGATGAGGGAATAAGCCTCCGGATCTCGTCACTCATCGTACGAAACGCAATAGCAAGCTATTACTTTACGCCGATATTCTGTGAGAGTGTGGTACTACCCCGGTCGAGCCGGCCCATTCGAACAGTAATTATCTAGTGAGGATTACTGTTTGGCTCTACCACTACTGTGTGTACTATGTTAAGGCTCGGGCAAACCAAGCGCGTGAACGGGCGTCGCGTTTCTAACGCGGGCCCGTGCTACTTTGCTGTGCCGTGTTCAATTCGCCTTGCCGTTCTACAGATCGCGCGGGCCCGCGTCCGAGACGCGACGCGCCTCGCACGCGCTTGGTTTGCCCGAGCCATTCATGTTTCGTCTCTCATTCGACCGTCAATCATAAATTGACCCGCGCGTTCGTAGGCATTATGCAGTTAGGTACTGTGGACGAGGGGGGGGCACCGACGTTCAGAATGCCATTGCGACGGCCTCGTCGATTACCGAATACACTTTTTCTGCCTCTCGAAGGCAAAGTAATACTCTTTCACTATAATAGAAGAGCTGCAGTACGGGGAGTGGGCAGATTTTAATAGGAAAGACAATTTATACTTTTTTCTTTGTATTTTAAGATGAAGTGATACAGTTGTGCCTCTTCAGCGGCGCTGTGATGAATGACGATCTGGGCACGCGTGGCCGACGTTCTAATAATGTTTAAAATTTGAATTAAATTAAGAATAAGAAAAACTGTCACATCGGCAACACACTTGTCTAGTTACAAAAAACTCTCAAAGCAACCTAATTGCTTTACAGTACCTACGCACGTGGCCGGCTGCGTCGAAATACGACCAAGGTCGAAGACACGCGCTAAAATGTAGTTTACACGCACTGACGAGTCAACTTAGGGTCGCTGGTGAGTTCCGTGACGATTGATATGTAAGTTTTTTTTTTCACATCGCTCTACAAACCTCGCGCGCCCCGCAGCTTTGGCAGCTTTATTTGCTAGTTTAATCATATAATTTATTAAAATAAAAAACCGACTTCAAATAGCCTTTGAAAAGTAAGTTTTTTTCACATTTTATTTATTATCCTGTGATTTAACGACACACATTTACTTACATCAAGTAACTATTGTTACCAAATGCCATAATGCCAATTGCTCATCACCATTTACAAACTGTTGCAATCCACGGTGCAAGGATGTCAATCGTTGAGGAGTTCTCCTGGTTCTTCAATTTTACTACATCAATTTTCATGGACATAAGTCTCATAATAATATATATAATAAACTCACTTTTCACTACAACGGGACCAAACTGGAGGTAGGTATACCCTTACGATTAAAAAAAGGATTTTCAAAATCGGTTTATAAATGACGGCGTTCTGAAGTGAAAAAAAAATACAACCGAATTGAGAACCTCCTCCTTTTTTTTTTGAAGTCGGTTAAAAAGTGAGGCTAAGCGGTGTCTTTAGGATATTAGCGCCTCTATTCGGGAACGCTAAGTGATTCTGTAGCGATTCGCGAGCGAGATTTCGCATCTCGCTCTTACGCATTACGCGTCGTGCGGAAGAGTGGGATGAGAAATCTCGCTTACGAGTCGCTACAGAATCACTTAGCGTTCCCGAATAGAGGCGCAAGTCTGTGGAAGAGCAGGTTTAAGAATCACATAACTGATTTAAATGGCTACACCAATACTGATTGTCTTTCGCAATATATATTGGCTCGTTCTATTGCCATTTAATGACCTGCTACGCTTCTTGCTCCAGTTCTAGATCCTACTACAAACAAGACATTCAATTTGCATCTAATTACTCCATCGTTTTATACAAACTAGCTGCGCCGGCGACTTTGTTTGCATGGGATTGGGATCAGAAAAATCCTATGTTTTATTCCAAAGGAATATATCAAATAGTCAAGTCTGCAATTTCCTGGAGCTGTAAAAAAATCAATCTTCTAAGTCACCGCAATTAAAAGATACGGCCGTGTATGCCACATATTTGATTCTTTCAAGGGTATCCAAAAGGAATCAAAAATTATAGGGTACTTCCCGTTGACCTAGAATCATGAAGTTTGGCAAGAAACAGTGTCTTACAGCACAAGTAATGGAAAAAGTCTGAAATCTGTAAATTTGTTATTACATCACATAAAAAAAAATTGTTAAACGGAATAACCTTTGCAAAGTCGTATCACACTTGACGATTGCACGGAGATAGGACCTTGCGAAAGTAATTTTTTGTCTTATTTCATAGGTACGTTGTAAATGCATTTACGGTTACCCCCTTGTTAAAAGCTATTTTCTTTCATTATTAGGGTTGCGTACCTACAAGGTACTGTTTCTTTTTCATAGGTAAGTACGGAACCCTCGGCGCGCGAGTCAGACTCGTTGAGTACCACCACGTTGAACTTTGACCAGTTTGTTTTATCCGTCTATCTATTCCATAACCTGCCGTTCTACTCAACACAGAGTACAATAGATCTTTTAAGTTGAAACACACAGTACATTTCAGCTAATCTTTGTTACCTATTTAGTAGCTAATACGTACGCGTGCCACTAAGTGAGTCTCTATTGGCGACCCCCGACCTCGCCTGTCCCCACGTGGCCGCTTTCCAAAGAAGATGGCTACTTTCCTGTTACTAGTTAGTCCGGCATTCCAGCCGTGTGCCATTCGGCACGGGCTGCGCCTGCGCATGAAGTAAGAAGGTGTGGAGGACGCTTTCGTTTCCATAAATGTTAGATTTGAATAACAACGGCGCGAATTCAAAGTCAATGTCAATATATTTATTCAATTTAGATTTTTAGAAGCTTTTACGAAGGGCAAGGATTATCAAGCTCGGAAAAGCCGGCAAGCCGCGGTAGGTGGAAGATCCGGGAAAGCTCTCCTGAGGAGAGCCGGCAAGCAACTCGGATTTTTGTCTAAACGTACAATTTAATTAGGATAGGACCCCGTTCTTAGACCCTGTACTAACACACATCGACACAAAACCAGACCCCAAAAATACAATTATGTGATACGAGCAACTGAGCCTAGCGGTCATTGAACACACGACCTCAAATTTAGTAGTCGAACAGTGGAATTACTAGGTCAATAGGCGAGATAAACCTTTCTGCGTAAAATTCTGTCCGAATTGATTGATTCTCTAATGTGTTAAAGCTGATCAGCGATAAGGGACATTCAAATTTAGACGGAATAACTTAGTCGTTACAGTCTAAATTAACAGTTTTGTTTATGCGCTGATCAGCCGTTTTGCACGTCAGCGAATCACACAGCTGACAGTATTCATCTCATGGATTATTCCGAATGTTCTCATACAATATTTAAACTAGATTAATAAACATACAACATATTTCAACAACTAAGCTCTAGAATTATTTCCTGGGCACTTTATTTTGGATTTAATCTTTACATATAATAAAATTGTAAAGTGGGAAAAGTCTGTACATGGATGATAATAATGAAAAAATGCTATGTGAGGCTTCAGAATGAGCAAAACAACACATCCAATTGAGTTTTGAATTTCATGTCTGTTTCTCTGTTTGTCTGATTGTATGTGCACGATAAACTCTAAAACTACTGGGTGGATTTCAATGCGGTTTTCGATATTATATTAAGGGAAACTTCAGGCAGAACATAGGCTGTAGAAACTTTTGAAAATAAACTGGAAGGGGGTAAAAAGGGGGTTGAAGTAAGTATCTATGGGAAAAACGAATTCGATGAGTTTATGAAGGTATTTTTATCTCGGATAAGCCAAAAACTCCCTAGCGAATAATTATAACCGAATTTCACGCGGACGAAGTCCCGGGGGAAAGCTATTTTAAAATAAGTTTAGTATAGACATGTTTCATTGCCATAATCTATAACACCGCGGGTATTATTTAAGACCTCCAATCTATCTTGCCATATCGTACTAATTATAAGAACTGATTATAACTACATTAACGTAAGAATAGATGACAATGACAATTTGCTCTTCTCCGTACCACTTAACCTGCTAGCTACTCGCTCCAACTTCACACCGTCCAAATGCACCAAGACTAGCTTCAACCTAACTTCACGTAGCTAACTGAATAGATGTAATGATACGTCCCACCCGCAAGCACTGGGTCGCAGGCGCAAAGGTCGCACACACACAAACAGCCAATGGTGAACTTAACACTGAGACAGGATGTGGTTTTATCTATTTACGCTGCATGTATTGGAAGTGTTTAATGAACACGTTTTTGTGATTGCTCAGAGCCGTTAGGATATGCTATCGTAGGTTTAGAATATTTTTATTATGTGATACTTCTATTAACATTTTAAATTGTCGTCCAATATAAATATCTAAACGACGCGATCTGTCTGTAAAATGCTCTGTTTTTTTACATTCCTAAAAATTGCAGATCTTTGTCCAACGGTACTGCATTGGCTATTTAAATCCTGCCGACTTCAAATAAATCAAGACCAATTTCAAAAATCGAACATCAACCTCACTTGCAGCGGTCTGATTGGCCGCCAGCAGTTCAAGCGCACGCGCGCATCGCTAGCACGCATGCGCGAATAATGCCACTAATTGGGCGTTATGAAAGATCGATTCGTTAGGGACAAAGCGATTCGAAATTCAAAATCGACCACACAGACACTTAACGGACAGCGTTATCGAGGTGAACGTTTCGTGGTTCAATTGATTTGGTTGGACGTAGCGGGTTTGAGTCTCAGTCAAATGCAATGTTCCATTCAATTCTTCAACGACCAGTCGATACCACCCAGACAGGCAAATAAATATATGTACATACTCATATAATATACTCGTCTGCGCACCCCAAACTGTGATATATTTCATTCATGCGAGGCAATCATAATTTGTTTCGTTTGTCAAAATTAGCTTGAAGGACTACTCTGCCTTGATTCTTGTTCTTCCTTATAGACAGCGTTTTCACATTGTCCGATCCGATATCGGATATCGGAGCCGATACCGATATGTCGGCGGCCGTGTCGGGCCTCGGTCGATATCCGACCATAATGCTTGTATATGTGCTAGATGTTCTTTGGTCTGTGGCGGCGGCCGGCGGTAGCCAAATCGGGCCGCTAATATCGTAATCGGACATATTGAAGACAACCGATATCGGATATCGGCGTCCGATACCAATATCGTATCGGTATGGTATTTATTTATGCATTTATTCATCCCTTATAATTTTATTTAAGTATTTCACTTCATATTGTTTTTAAAATCAATGTGTAATAAACACACATCATAGAGATGGCCCACTTCTTACTGTATTTATACTTTCTTGACTCTTATCGGTGCATACAGCCAGGAACTGGTGTCATACACCACTGGACCGGGTTCTTCTTGGATGATATACTTTTGATAGAGTAGAGGCAGTAACTTACCCATATAGGTTATCCTAGAGGCACCTTTTTACACCTCTTTGTTATATTTATATGAACACGTTCATAGTATCACGCCCGAAATCACTAATGGGAACGGCAGAGCCACAAGAGTACTTGTGGCCACGTTCGATTAATTAGTCCTAAGATGGTATGATGAACCGTATGGTGACAGGTGATCAGCCCATCGCCCATGCAGATAGTCCACCATGTTGGAGAGGACCCATCCCTTAGTCGACTTTTACGACATGCCAGGATGATAAGCATCTGCACGCATTCTATGCTATTTCTTCACTCCCAGTGCAGCAGAGGAGTAACGTATATATATATAAGTGAAATATATCGTTTTGTTTACGCTTGACCACACACGGGCTAATTAACATGGCCGGTGTAAATTTGCTTCGCTGTTAGCGCAATCCAAATGTCAACTGATACATAGAACTCTGTAAATTTTAAAAAGGCAATTTCCGATTAAAACTAATTTAAGTGTCTCAATGTTTACTTATTCTGTTTGAAATTTGCATTAAAACAGTTAATAACGGAATGTAAAAAAAAACCGGACAAGTGCGAGTTAAACTCGCGTGGAGAGGGTTCCGTTTCGTACATGATTGTCTCAAAATTTACTACGCGCGCTATCAACTTACATATGTATACCAAATTTCAACTCAATCGGTCCAGTAGTTTCGGAGCAAATTGGCTGTGACAGACGGACAGACAAACAGACACACGAGTGATCCTATAAGGGTTTCGTTTTTCCTTTTGAGGTACGGAACCCTAAAAACATAGGTTGTTATCAATAAAACTTAAAGCAATTGCCACCGAGGGATTGCGTAAGTTTAAAAATAAAGTGTTGAAATCGGTCCGCGGCATGTGACGCTATAAAGGGTCAAATTATATTAAACGTTTTCTTTTTAATCTATAATTGTTTCATCAATTCATATTTAGATAAGTTTAACCGGTATCAATTTGTATTTCATAATTCTATTAATTCTAGTATGTAAGTTCCGTAAGTACCTACGTAATCTTCCTTAAGAGTTGGTTGGTCGGTCCTTGGTTGTACGCACCTGTAATAGGCTTGTACAACATTTCCTAGACTTAAGTTTTAATTCTATGTTTGTTAAAAATGTCGGTGTCTATTTAAATAAATAAATGGACAGATCGGCCCTTCCATAGAAATAAACTATTTAAACTTATCCCTTCGCTAGCAGCAGGTCTGTAAGAATTTTTTTCCGGCACCTTTATTCATGTATGTAACAGAATGTAGAGTAATAATAGGTATATACATACATACATAGCATCACGCCCGAAATCCCTAATGGGGTGGGCAGAGCCACAATACTACTTGTGGCCACGTTCGATTAATTAGTCCTAAGATGGTTCTGATGAACCGTATGGTGACAGGTGATCAGCCCATCGCCCATACAGATAGTCCACCATGTTGGAGAGGACCCGTCCCTTAGTCGACTTTTACGACATGCCAGGATGATAAGCATCTGCACGCATTATATGCTATTTATTCACTCCCAGTGCAGCAGAGGAGGTATATATATATAGTATATATATTTTACCAGAGCGAACTCGACGGGAACGGCAATATACCATATATCGTGAGCGGAGAAAGGAGCCGTTAATTCAATATTACATAACATTTACGACTAATATTATTAATCTCACATAATATTTGTAGGAACGCAAGGCTATCGAAAATCTGTTCCGAACCATTCCATTCGCCATATTGGATCGAACATAATACAGATAACATATTATGCGCGGTGTTCAGCTGGTTCGAGGGTTTATTCCGATCTGGGGTCGTATTATGAGCTCCCAATTCCAGGCAGTTTCCGCCGTAAACTGAACTGCCTGGAAAATTCGTATTATGAGCGCGCTAAAGAGGCCGGCTTTAGCGCGCTCATGATACCATCTACTGCATACTTTGCTATTCCGATCAGCGTCTCTATTCGGGAACGCAGATCGCCATTTGCCCAAAAATATGCTTTTTATTAGGGTAAAAATATTTAAAATTACTTTTGATTCCTTACACAGGAGTTTCAATCGGAGTAGAAAATAAAACTGGGTATCTATTCGGGAACGTCCAGCCGATACTGTTGTGACTCGCGAGCGAGATTCGCATCCCACTCTTACGCATCGTGCGGAAGAGTGATATGAGAATCTCGCTAACGCATCGCTACAATATCGCTAGGACGTTCCCGAATAGAGGCGCTGATCCTCCAACAGTTAGGTACGGGAGATCCGACCGGGATAGAAAATATCTAAAATAAAACTGATCCCTGAACGGATCAGTTCTGGTGGATCCGATCGGAATAACCCGATTCGAGCAGGCTAATATATTACTGGACACAAATTCACCTGTTGTCCTGCCACCTGTTTGCTACAATCACATCTGACCCAACAAAAACGGCAATATAGACTTTATGCTCACAATAACAGAGTTTAAGTTCGAGGTGGAGAGTGTAAATGTTTTTTCTTAAATGTCGCAAGGTAGCTGGCCGAAATGACTTTCGTAAAAAAGTTAGGGTATTTTTATTGATGAAGTTTGGAAGCTTTTATAGCTTTTTATCGAAACTGACGATATGAGCGTTACATTGTATCCTTACTTTCCACATGTGAAAAGGAAAGTTGTGCCCTTAAAAAGTTACTAAGTAATGTAAGAATGTTATTAAAATAAAAGCTACCATAGACCAAAAAGTAAATAGGAACACATTCTATAAGACAAATCAGACAATATATAATTACGGGTCAATCAACTTTTGACCCACCGAAATCTGATCACAATTTCAACACTTCAATATATAATTTCACCCCTAAATAACGTTTCAATTAATTTCATGCATTAGTAATTATAATTTGAAATAAGTATATTAAACCCAATTAGCAGAAAAATATTAAATTGGAAATACCAGTAACACACATTAAAGGGCCAAAATTTGTGTTTTTTTTTTATTATTTAGTTCTGAATTTAGTTTTTTGGACATATTCATCAAATTTGTCAATTTTTATTTCTACGATGTTGGCCTAAAAACAGTATTTTCGGAAATAATTGCAGATTTCGTTTAAACGCCTTACGTTTTGTACGTTTCACGACTGCTGTGACGTCATAGCTGATGTCCATTTTATATGGAGTGTTTTTGCTAGTCGTATGAACAATGACTTTTCAAAGCTTCATAACTCATAAAGCAAACAACATAATAATGTTTTGCGTACACAGATCGGTTTCTCTTACCCAGCACTTTCCAATACAAGATGAAAAAAATCCCTATTGTAAAAGTATTCATCAATACACTTAAACAGAACCTACATTTAAATTGCGCTAACTTGAGTCAATATCTTGATTCAAAATAGGTTCGTCCCGACATAGCTAAGCCCTTAGCCATATAAGTGAAACCGCTTTCCTCCGTCCGGTTTGCTCATCCTTACCTAGCTTTCACTCGCACAGGCAATCTCTATATCGTATTTTAAAAATTTTACGATCTACTAGTTGTCCCCGGCGGTTTCACCCGCGTAGATCGAATTTTGTTCACAATTTCATGGGTTTACATTTTTTTGCGCGGAAACCTAATTCTATTGCAAAAATAAAAGTAGCCTAAGTTATTCCTTATAACATCCGCTATCTGCCAGTGTCAAAATCCTGTCAAAATCGGCTCAGCCGTTTCGAAGGTTAGCCGGAACAAACAGACAGACAGACACATAAACAAAAATATTTTTATTGGTTGCTTGTTATAAGTATGCGTACCGTATAATACTTCCATATTTATTTAGTAAAAAGCAGTTATTTTGAAATTACTAATAAACAATTTTATTTATTTGTAAATGTATAAATTAAATAAGTAGGTAGATATCTTGTGCGATATCCCTTCTATTATCAATTTTCATTATTTTGCCATACTGATAGAATTTTTACTTTGTCGACTTTCGGATGAGAGTGTTTCTAGATTTATTTCTGGAACCGGTCACCCAAGCATCAAGCTGTATGATTTCAGTAATGACGTCTAGCGTCCGCCATATTGAATTTTCAGTTGTGACATATATGACGCGCCTGCCTTTGCCTCTATTGCTGGCAGCGAGGGTCGCCCTATATATATATCCAATAGATTACGCATAGCCGGGCGACCCTCGCTGCCAGCAATAGAGGCAAAGGCAGGCGCGTCATATATGTCACAACTGAAAATTCAATATGGCGGACGCTAGACGTCATTACTGAAATCATACAGCTTGATGCTTGGGTGACCGGTACCAGAAATAAATCTAGAAACACATATATATATGTAATGACGTCTAGCGTCCGCCATATTGAATTTTCAGTTGTGACATATATGACGCGCCTGCCTTTGCCTCTATTGCTGGCAGCGAGGGTCGCCCGGCTATGCGGGATCTATTGGATATATATATAGGGCGACCCTCGCTGCCAGCAATAGAGGCAAAGGCAGGCGTGTCATATATGTCACAACTGAAAATTCAATATATATATATATATATATATATATATATATATATATATATATATATATATATATATATATATATATGGTCTGTTATTATTGATTAATTGTATCTGTATTCAATGTAAGTACCAAGATGATTGTATCTATAAACGAAATGTTCAGTTCCCTAACATTTATAACTCAATCCGTAAATGGTCACCTATAATTACACAATTTGAATACTAATCACACACATACACAGTTTATAAACTTAATTGAAGCTTATCAAAACGATTTAACTAGATAAGGTAATAGTTTAAGATATAAAAACTTCATTATGAAATCGTATTTGATGGGGCACATTTCTAACAAGTACCTATGTTGTATCTAAGCCGGCTTATAAACAATCAAATGATGATACCAAAACATTTAGAAAACGGTAATTTTTAAATTACGTCCATAATTTTTTTCATCTTGTATTGGAAAGTGTTAGTAATAGAAACCGATCTGTGTACGCAAAACATTATTATGTTGTTTATTTTATGAGTTATGAAGTTTTGAAAAGTCATTGTTCATACTCATACCACTCGCAAAAACACTCCATACAAAATGGACAACAGCTATGACGTCACAGCTGTGGTTAGACTGTACAGAATGTATGACGTTTAAACGAAATCTGCAAATATTTCCGAAAACACTGTTTCTAGAGCAACATTATTGAAATAAAACGAGATAAATTTGATGAGGATGTCCAAAAAACTAAAATCGGAAATAAAAGCCAATATATTTTTTTTTCACTAATTATGACCCTTAATTAAATAAAAATTAATAGTCAAAATGATCTGCTTTTTAGGGTTCCGTACCTCAAAAGGAAAAAAGGAACCCTTATAGGATCACTCGTGTGTCTGTCTGTCCGTCTGTCACAGCCAATTTGCTCCGAAACTACTGGACCGATTGATTTGAAATTTGGTATACATATGTAAATTGGTGACCCCAACAGGGATGCGTAACGTAAATTAATTAATTTTGAACATGGGGCCCACTTTTGGGGGATAAATTAGAAAATTAAAAAAAAAAAGTTGTGTAACCGAAATCGTGTGACATATCAAATGAAATGGCTTATTGTGAGGATCTGAAATGTATTTTTTTTTTTAATTTTAAGTAAAATAGTTTAGAAGTTATTTAGGAAAATAGGTGAAAATTGACCATTCCCCCCCCCCCCCCCTTATCTCCGAAACTACCGGGCCTAACATTTTGAAAAAAATACAGAAAATAGTTCTTTACCTATAGATTACAGGAAAACCTATAAGAAGTCTATGGTATTTAAATTAATATAGGAAATTTCAGTTTATCATGTATGGAACGGAACCCTCTCCACGCGGGTTTCACTCGCACTTGACCGGTTTTTTTCTGTATGCTTTTGTTTACATTTGCTTTCATAATAGGTATATACATAATTTAAACCTCATTTTGATTTTCATGCATGTTCCCCATTATAAAACCAAGTCAATCATCATTACCAAATTAAGTTAGGTAAGCTCGATAAAAGTTAAAAGTTTATTTCCAAACAGTTTCTAATAGCCATTAGCAAACTGTCAAAACTTATCAGCTGAAGCTTCGGGCTTTGCGAAATAATAAAAACGTCTTCACACAATAAATCACGGCAAACGAGCTTTAAAATTCGCGTCGACAATGTTACGACATAAAAGAGATAATAAATAAAAATGGATCATTTTATTGCGCAAGAGTGAGCTATGGGTTCGAAAACATACTTATGAATTCACTCGCCGACATTTTGCATGAACACCTGTGGTGTGATCAGCGGATAAACGATACGATTAATTTAAACTGTAATTACATAGACATTAGGTCTAAATTCAAATGTGTCCGTCATCGCTGATTAGCCGCTGCGCAGGTTGGAGAATCAGCGCAGCCTAGTTCGTCTCTCACTTCACCCGTCAATCATAAATTGACCCGCGCGCTCGCAAGCCTTATGCGGAGTTAGGTATCTACAACCTTGGCAGAGCTCCAAGTACGACCAACGTCAAAGATACGTGCGAAGATGTAGTTCATACGCACTGACGGGTCAAGTTACGCTCGCCGGTGAGTTATTTAGAGAATTACACCCCTGGTTCTTATTTTAAAAGGAGTCGGTGGCCAGTGATTTTTTTACAGCGGTAAAGTTAAGTTGGTAAAGCTAATTCCTAAGGCATTAAGAACTAATCATCATCAATTTCTCTGTTTTCTATGACACCCACATTCGGACACGATTTCGCCGCAGCCAGATATGTCACAATAAAGAAAAATATTGTTCGTGGTGGTAGTGCGGAGCGTACAGTCCACTCGATATCTTTAGATTTTATTTTTAATCTTTATTTATTTCAGGGCTTTGATCACTGCTGAACATGAAAATGAAAATGAAAATGAAAATATTTATTTTGCAAGTAGGCCTCACGGGCTCTTTTACATGTCTGAATCTACCAGCGCTACGAAAGGTGACATGTGCTGAGAAGAAACGCCGCAAGAAACTCAGCAGTAAGTCTTTTTTCCACTTTAAAATTACATATAACTAAAACTAACATAAAAAGTGCAACAAATAAACCTAATGGGCACAAATTAATTATCGTATACATTGTTACATGTTAGGTCAAGCTCTAAATTAACATAAACGATTGTAACGGGTAATAAGAGCTCACTTGCGCAAAAAACCAAATACCACCTTCACTGCATCAGACACAGGCTCTGCTAAAATCGATTGAAAGATACCGATATTCGAATCAACTAAACCCAATTGCGCAAGCAAACTCTCCCCCCCGGTTCAAGTTCGGGCACACTCCTGTAACAAATGAAATACTACCTCAATGGTTCCACACGTGTCACAATTCGGTGAGCTTACCTTCCTCATTAAATATGCAAATTATATTTTTAGATGTAAACTAAGGCTTTTGTTTATTATTATTATTTTATTATTACTGTAATATTTTGCGATAGTAAACCTTGACTTTCAAAAGATATCAGCGCCTCTATTCGGGACCGCTAAGTGATTCTGTAGCGACTCGTAAGCCAGATTTCTCATGCCACTCTTCCACACGACGCGTAATGCGTAAGAGCGAGATGAGAAATCTGGCTTACGAGTCGCTACAGAATCACTTAGCGTTCCCGAATAGAGGCGCAGGGCCTCCATTCGACATTGGTATCGCTTAATATCGCAAATTATTATTACGATTACGGCCGCCTTTGCTGTAAAGTTAAAAACAGCTACCTACTACCAAAATAACTTGCGAAATTGCTTAGGCAAAATTGACTACAGGCTAAGCCTGGTGTTAATATGGACCTCCCGGAGGAGTCTGGGAGGTGCAGGTTAACTAATGAGGGTCGAACCGGGCCAGGGGGGAAACCCAGCAGCCAAAATCCATCGGGCAGTAGTGGGATAGCGGCCGGGAGTGGGTACTCAGTGACAGCCCGACCAATATAATCAGACCCGTTTCTTTTGGCATTCAATTAAAAACAACCATATTTTAAAGTCTATTTTAGTTTGTTGTTCAAAATTTACTAGATCTAATGTTAATTGTGTTATAAATATTTTGTGGCCTGGCATTTAAAGATGTAAATATAATACTTGACATTCATATTTCGCTAAGTAAGCTCGTATGAAGAGTTTTGCCAAGAGCTTCCTCGTTAATAAACCATTATGATGTTTTTCAAAAAATAGACGGCCATGTTACATTTTCGCAAGAAATGTTTTTGTAATCTTCCAATCTATTCAAGAAAATCCTTATTTATCCGTAAAAACCACTCATACCATCATACCATCTTAGGACTAATTAATCGAACGTGGCCACAAGTACTCTTGTGGCTCTGCCCACCCCAATAGGGATTTCGGGCGTGATAATATGTATGTATGTATGTAAAAACCACTTTGAACAATTAAACCTTAGGTAAATTAATTTAACGGGAAACATTCAAAAGCAGCTAAAATTAAAATTAAAATTTAGTCGATTTATCCACTACTGACTGTACCTACCCAGCATCCGTCGGCTAGAACAAAGCACTAATTAGCGCCGCGGACGTTAATCAATCAGTCGGGCGGACGCACGCGCATAAACAACCACGGTAGATCTCTAAATTTGCCACGGAAAAGTTTCCCGTCTCCGGCCGGTGACAACCTGCATAGCTAAGATTCTTACAATCGTTTTATTAACTTTATATTATACTTTTTCATTGTGAAAAAAGTAAAATTAAAACTATTTTTATGCATATAACTAAATTGACGACGCGGATAGCCTAGCTGGTAGTGACCCTGCCTCCGACGCAAGCGTCCCGGGTTCGATCCCCGGTAAGGGCAAATATTTGTGTGATGAGCACGAATGTTTGTTCCTGAGTCTTGGATGTTTCCTATGTATTTAAGTATTTATTTCTCTATATAAGTATTTATATCGTCGTCTAGTACTCATAACACAAGCCTTTAGAGCTTACTTTGGGACTAGATCGATTTGTGTAAAGATTGTCCCCTGATTATTATTATTGTTATTATTATTATATAAGTTATTACGAAGACTCATTTTCTAAAAAAATACTATTTTATTTCATACTTTTTAAACGAATCCAAGTAAGAATACTTGAAATACTCACGCTTTACTCACGATTTATTGTCAGGAATAGTCCGACATGTTTCGAACTCGAATGGAGTCCTTCTTCAGGGGTTGCGTCAGACCGGCCAGGGCGTCTATTCGGGAACGTCTAAGTGATACTGCAGGTACCCGCGAGCGAGACTCGCATCTCGCTCTTACGCATTACGCGTCGCGCGGAAGAATGGGATGAGAAATCTCGCTCGCGAGTCGTTACAAAATCACTTAGCGGACCCGAATAGAGGCGCAGGAGCTGCGTCAGTAGTGCTCTGACCGCGACCGCACTCAGCCCCTGAAGAAGGACTCCATTCGAGTTCGAAACATGTCGGACTATTTCTGACAATAAATCGTGAGTAAAGCCGTGTGTATTTCAAGTATTCATAATGTCTCACGAAAGTTTTAATTTGACTATGAATCCAAGTACATTTAATGTGAACCGTTAAATATCACTGTCATTTAATAATGTCACCCCATTACCATGAGTTTATGCAAACCATTCTCGCTATCGAAATCTATCAGAAATACTGCTTGGTGCCGATACAAGTAAAAGGGACCTGGCGATCGATTTTCATCAAACCTCTAGATAACCTCCTCGACAAAACTAGGTAAATTATAGGTTGACCGCTTAAATGAGTCGTCGCCCGCGCGGCACAGGGGCGCGGGGGCATGACGACACAGGGGCCTGAGAGATGTGCGGGCAGCGTGAAATGAATGAAAACAAAAATGCGCCTGCTGCCCGCACCTCTCTCGGTCCCCTTTGTCGCCATGCCCCCGCGCCCCTGTGCCGCGCGGGCGACGACTCATTTAAGTGGTCAACCTATATATACTAAAGCTACCCCATAAGAATGAAGATTACATTTTGGAAAGAAACACCCAAATACATGGTCGTTTTTGACATAATCACGGAGAAACATAAGACAACAACGGGTTCTGAATTAAATCCGTACACTGTGTTGGAAAAGAGCTGATAATCTTAAACGGCTGAACAGATTTTCATCAAACAGCTAAAAACCACTGCAACTAACACTTCCTTCAAATATAAAAAAATATTCAAATTTATATTTGCCCGGCGCATATGTGTTTTTCTGTGACCTGTCAAAGTCCGTATCCAAACAAAACAGTACTTTATCCGACTTCTACTTGAATTCCACTTTTTTGGTATAAATGTATATTTTGTAATTATAATTTTAAGGTTGAGTTTGAGCGCACATGCTTTTAACAACTTTGTTTCAAAAACTATGTCATGGTACTAATTTGATACCTGTTACAACGGCACACGGGCCGTAACAATAAAATGGTCGGCTCGATCCAATTAAGCGTATATTATTGATCGCCATGCGTGCGTTATGTGTCGGTCGGGCACGCGAGCGCGCGCGCAGGTCAGCGAGACACATTAGGTGGTTTTGAAACTATTGGTGCGGTCCTTGAGTAGCGCTTCATAGAAACGTAGTTCAGTTGTGGTTTGGATATATTTAGCCGGATCCCATTGAAACCTTGCAAGGACTAGGCTCACGCTTCTCCTCCAGCCCAGGGCCTCCATTAGGTACTGCTTATTGATTCACTGTCACTTAAAAGCAGCGATCTCAACAAGGAGGAAAAACCTCCCAAACAAGATACTTCCTAGGCTTAACATTATGAAGCATCTTGCAAGCTACCAAGCTATTATTCTATATAATAGGCTGCCAGTTGAGCTGAAAACGATTGTCAACAGTAGGATTTTCAACGCAAGACTCAAGGTGTTTCTGTTAAAAAAGTCCTACTACTCAGTATCGGATTTTATGGAAGATAGGTAGTTACCATTTGACATTAAATTATAATTTTATGGCTGATAGTTATTAGTTTTTATTAATCAAGTCACGAAACTTTATTATTGTAATTTTTGCTCGTTTTTTTTATTTTTTATTTTAATGCTAATGTTGACATCCAATGTTAATTATTTTAAGTAATTAATTAATTTTGTATTTGTCTTATTGTGTTTATTTTCTAAGTAGGTTAAGTATTATATTCAGACACAAATTAATTTGTTAATTGAATAAATAAATGAAATGAAATGAAATGATTACGCCGTTCTTAGGGTTCCGTACCCAAAGGGTAAAACAGGACCTAATTTCTAAGACTCCGCTGTCCGTCCGTCTGTCTGCCTGTCTGTCCGTCTGTCACCAGGCTGTATCTTATGAACCGTACTAGTTAGACGATTGATGTATTTCTGTTGCCGCTACAACAACAAATACTAAAAAATAGAATAAAATTAATATTTAAGGGGGCTCCCATACAACAATTTTTTGACTTTTTTATAGATAATGGTACGGAACCGTTCGTGCGCGAGTCCGACTCGCACATGGCCGGTTTTTTTTTTACGTATTTGTTTCAGTCATTAGGAGTGCCATATAGAGGCCCAGTCGATAATAAGCTACGTTCATATGACGCTGATAAAACCCCATAGTGTGTTCTCATTCTACATGTAACCTGCGCAAGCGCATGCCCCGAACCGTGTTGATCGCTAACCACTTGATTCGTCACAAGCTATAAAAACATTAAAAACTATTCCGAGCCTCCCCGTAACCTGCTATTAACATACCGGACAACATTATTTTGTTTTCACAGTTCATTTAGTATTAATTTATATATTAATATAACTTTTATTGATCGTACTTTGATAGCCCTAAAAAAGCTGTGTTGCTAAGCTAGGATTGCTTACTCACGAGCAAGGAAATCGGTTTATAATAATAATAATAATAATAATAATGGTCGTGCTACGCTCTACTGGGATCGATCTGTCATCACGGACAGGACTATTATTACCAATAAGCCTGATATCGTGCTGACAGATCGATCGCAGCGCCGGGCAGTGCTCGTCGACATCACCATCCCCCATGACGAGAACCTCGTGAAGGCCGAGAAGGACAAACTCAGCAAGTACCTTGACTTGGCTCACGAGGTGACCGCCATGTGGGATGTTGACTCGACGATCATTGTGCCGATAGTTGTTTCTGCGAACGGGCTCATAGCGAAGAGTCTCGACCAACACCTCAAGAGACTCTCGCTTGATGGCTGGATCAAGGGTCGGATACAGAAGGCGGTACTCCTGGACACGGCGCGCATCGTCAGGAGGTTCCTCTCTCTGCGGCCCTAACCGTCGGTAGCTTGAGCCCTGCCCCGCTACCGGCGGCACCCTAGGCTAGGTTTTTATAGTGTCTGTATTTTTATAGTGATATTGTATTTTACTTTTTATACAAATATTATAAAACCTAGCTTAAGATTCAAGATTAATAAAGAGAATAATAATAATAATAATAATAATAATAAAGACATTTATTTAACACACATTAGACAGACAGATAACAAGAAAAGCACATAACAAAGAAACAATGAACATAAAAAGCTGTGCCGAACGGTGCCAAAGAGGGTGCCACTCAGCGTTATGCCGTGGCGAGCGTCGGCGCTGATTTTCAGTGGCCCCTAGGTGACAACACGAGCGACAGAGAACAACACGTTTGTATGGCAACACTTGAGCAACTCAACCACTGAATGTTAAATTGTAACAAGCCACTGCCAAAATTAATTGATAATTTCTGATATAAGTACATTATATGTTATAGAGATTGTACGTACTGTGTGTGACCCGTTTTCATTGCCCATTAATGCCCATGAGTATTGACATGTGCGCATGCAAGTTGCTTTGAAATTTGGATTTCTGCCATGTATAAGACTCGCTCCTCGCTCCTCGGTCCTCTCCAACATGGTGGACTATCTGTATGGGCGATGGGCTGATCACCTGTCACCATACGGTTCATCATACCATCTGAGGACTAATTAATCGAACGTGGCCACAAGTAGTCTTGTGGCTCTGCCCACCCCATTAGGGATTTCGGGCGTGATAATATGTATGTATATGTATGTATAAGACTCGCTATGTACCTTCGCAGTATACAGGAAAACATAAAATGGTTTGTGATATACTCCTTCCAAATATGTAACCATTTTTTATGCCAATTATTAAAGATATTAATATCACATAAGTAAATCTGTAATCGGATACGTTCAAGCTAAAATATGTTTAAAAACTACTGTTATAAATTACAAGAATTGAAGTAAGTATAGTTAATCATGTCTAGTTAATAAATATTAAACCAAACCTAAAGATCCGAGCACAAATACAATACAATAAACATATCAAGTTAACTCTACCAGTGTTGCCAGGTCTGAATATCAACCATAATTTTCACGGCACAATTCCCAATATTGCAACACCGAAGCCATTTAAAAATATATATCATTAATTAAAAAGATAGAGTATGCCGACAAGGTCAAGTTACGTTTTTAAATTATCTGAAAAATCTGACATCACAACAAATTGGATTCCAAAACGTTTATCGATGAAAAATCTGTAATAACAACGTCTAAATAATGAATTAACAAATCACTGTTTATGTTAAAAAGTTGAGAAAAGTGTGATCAAAGAAAATAAACCCTTACGTTAACCATCTAGAGTCTATTTCATATTGTTCAAGCTCGTTGCAGCAATGGTAGTTATTAGTGATGTTACCAAACACATCGGCTTTTCAATCGATATTTCGATATGATACGATCACACGGCCGAATTAGGAACATTTAGATCTCAGATCATAAACACTAATTAGGAATACACCCATTTAAAAACACGCAAGCTGTCACATATAAAATAATAATTAAGAATAGAAACTTGGAACATTTGTTGATTGTGTAAATAATATATTTGTCAAAAAAAATATAAGTATAGTCAACGTGCGTTATTTTACCATTTCGTTACTATTAATAAATGATTTTCCATCAGTTTTGCATACATTTCTGAAATGGTAATAAAGAAACTCAATGAATAATTATTCCTTAATTATGTAAAAAAAATCTATAATACTAAGAGTTGCTAACGTACCTACTCGTAAGGACATTAACTATGCATGAAATTTTGAGAAATACTCAAGTATGTACTGATCTGACTATAGGCATGAGTTTCTTTAGTTGTTATGGACGGTACTTCAGAAAACCACACCTAAAAAAATATTTGAAAGATAATGTCCTCACTGAGTGTGTATTAGTGGCATGTTTAAGCCCAAAACAAGACAGTATTTATCTACACTAATACTATAAAGAGGTATTTGTTTGTGTGTTTATATGTAGAGTAATCTTTAAAAATCAGTGGCAGATTTACACATTGAGTAGGCTGTTGTGTTTTTGCCGCTCTTACCTCTACAGTTGTATGTTCCTAGATTATTTTTACAATCCATTATTTATTTAATCGGTTTATAAAATTCCCGCCCCTAAAATCTGCCCATTGGCTCAAGCTTACTCATACATACATACATATTATCACGCCCGCAATCCCTAATGGGGTGGGCAGAGCCACAAGACTACTTGTGGCCACGTTTGATTAATTAGTCCTAAGATGGTATGATGAACCGTATGGTGACAGGTGATCAGCCCATCGCCCATACAGATAGTCCACCATGTTGGAGAGGACCCGTCCCTTAGTCCACTTTTACGACATGCCAGGATGATAAGCATCTGCACGCATTCTATGCTATTTCTTCACTCCCAGTGCAGCAGAGGAGCAAGCTTACTCAGCCTGCAAGTAAATCCGCAACTGCTAAAAATACAGTACAGATTCTAAAAAATCTTTCAGTAATAGAAAGATGCACTATCCCTCAATGACATATCCCGGAAAAAAGCACGGTTCACGTAGCTGCGATAACCGAATTCGATGTGCATGATTCGCAGGCAAAAATCTAGTTTATAATAACTTAGCAAAGTAAGTTAGTCTCTTGACCCTATCATGTGTCAAATTCCCTTTATAAACTGTAAAGTTACTGCCCCTTTTTACTTAGAACATAATCTTATTTATCATTAAACAAATAAAGTAATGATAGTATAATTTATCGCGAAACTTATCTGCATAAGCTGACCCTAGGTCAGCTTTCTAGGACCCGTCAAGACCCTAATTAATGTCTAGTGGGCTCACGAAAGTTACGGAACCTGAATTTTGATTATTTATGTCAAGCATTAACTCCCTGTAGCATTAACTCAATTTCAAATCCTTGACCATTTTATGACGTACTTGTATTTTGTTATTATTGAAAAGTATCTTTAAAATATAGCGAATATTCATATTACTGACTTTTTTAATCTCGGCACAGGCACGCATCTTCATATCCAATTTCATGAAATCGGTTTATCGGTTTAGCTATTTAGGATACGTATAATGAAGTCGGCTAAAAAGACTTCCACTGGCTCTCATCGGGCCAACCTAAATCCCGGAAATAATTTTTCCAGCCGCTTTTTCACCCTTTAAAGGGTTGATTTTTTAGTACCCTATTTCCTTTTTCAGTGCTCAAACTATCTTCATTAGACGTGAAAACGTAACAGACAAAAAGACAGAGTTCCGCATTTATATTACTAGCATGGATGCATTGTTGGTTAATAGCTTCCTATAATGATTTTTAGGGTTCCGTACCTGAATAGAAAAAAGGAACCTTTATAGGATCACTTCTTTGTACGTCTGTCTGTCTGTGTCAATACCTTTTTCTCAGGAATATGTGAAGGTATCAAGGTGAAATTAATATCAATTACTTAAATCTGCAATCTCTTGCAGCTTTGAAAAAATCAACCTTCTAAGTCAACGCAATCAAAAGATACGGCTGTTTATGCCACATATTTTGATATTCGCAAGGGAATCAAAAGCTATAGGGTACTTCCCGTTGACCTAGAATCACGAAATTTGGCAAGAAACAATGTCTTATAGTACAAGTAAAGGAAAATGTCTGAAAACCGTAAATCTCCAGTTACAGCACAAAAAAATTGTTAAACTAAACGGAATAACCTTTGCAAGGTCGCATCACACTAGACGGTTGCCCAGAGATAGGACCTTGCTTATTTTTTTTGTCTTATTTCATAGGTAGGTTGTAAAGGTTACCCGCTCCTTAAAAGCATTTATTTTTAATTTTTGGGGTCCCTACAAGGTTCTGTTTTTCATAGGTAAGTACGGGACTCTCGGCGCACGAGTCAGACTCGCACTTGACCGGTTTTTAGTAATCAAAGAGAGCTTACTTTAATATTACTAAATTAGTACCGAGCACGTCCGCTCTTACCATCAGTACTTTTGGCAAAATGCCAGCGCACCAGCCTCCAAAGTACAAACTCAAGAACAAAATCCAAATTGCAGTAACAATGACTCACCCATCTCTTCCTTCACGAGATTCGCTTGGCCCCATAAAATAAATTAACCAAACAACCCGACAAACTTCGCAACACAGACAAACCGACCAACTCCCGTCAAAGCAAGCAACATACAACTTCGTCGGTTTATAATACAGGTCTGTGATCAAGCGTTAGTTATTAAGTAATACCTATTACCATATTAAAATAGGGTATCCAAATAGTAATTTATATAGCTTGCTTGTAACTAGGGTTACCTGCCGTACTTCAATATAAAGTATCGTACGTTGTTTTGGTCGTTCGTACTTTATGAAAATGAAATATTTATTTTGCAAGCTAAGCCACACGGGCTCTTTCACATGTTTGAAGCTACCAACGCTTCGAAAGGTGACATCTGCCGAGAAGAAGTATTTTTTTTTTCAACTTTGACTTTAGAGTTTTATCTAGACCTAACTCGTCAAAAGTGCAACAAACAATCCTAATGGGTACAGATTAATTAGAATAAATACCTAATAAGGGAGATGTATATTCTCCCCGTCTGGACAAGTCAAGTGACTTAGAGATGTATACAGCCTCTAAGGGTCGTAATAATAAAAATAATTGTTAAAATAAAGAAAAATCTAAATGATTACATAATCTAGGTTAAATGAAGATGTAGACTTTGTAAACAGTCTCCACGGTCAAGTATAAAGATGAAGATGTAATGTCTCCAAATATCAACATTTTCATTTTTACAACATCGATTAAGCAGGTTTTTTTATATTTTATTTTATTGTTTGGTAACTCAAACAAATATGTATGTTCTTCCAATTGAAAAAGGTGGCAACCCTACTTAAAAACGAGTGCTGTTTAAGTGCTATATAAATTTTCATTTTAATTTCAGTCGATGCGGCAGTTTGGAATAGTATAAATATGTTATCAACACAGACTTTATGTCAAATTACCGATAAATAGAGGTTTAATCTGTATTGTGCTGGTAATTATTGTAGTACAAATGTATTCGGAGTTTAGATTTGTTTAATGTTGGAAAGTACTTTAAATTATTATGTAATTGTAATTATGTAGTTGTATTGTTATCGTATATCGTAAGACTTGAACCGTTTTGTAGTTATTATTATCAGTGGCGGATTTGCCCTAAGGCCCAGTGGGCCCGGGCCCAGGGCGGCCAGGTATTAGGTGCGGCCATTCGTTGCAAATAATAAATATAATAAGAAACAAACAACAACAAAGTAACAGAACATTGTGTGGAAGAAAGTAAATTCTAATGAAGTACCTAGTTCATGGGAGCTGAAAAAGGGGCGGTTGGTATTCCACGGCCTAGGGCGGCCATGACTGCAAATTCGTGTCCAACCCAAGTTTCGGTTTCGGCAGGTTCCGGCGAAAAAAAACATGTTTCAGCCGAAGGTTCGGTTCCGGTCAAAAAAGTGAACGTTTCGATCGGGCAGAAACTTACCTACTCGTAGTATATACATGCGAAGAAACTTTGCGATACGGGATCAATTTACCAATTATTAAAATTAAGACTACTTACTTATAAAGTTTTCTCTAATATTCAATTGATGCGAAAAACTATTATAATCAGTTCATGAAATATAATTATTTTGAGTGATCATAATAATCGTATCTCAACTTATTTGACAAACTAATGTCACAAACAGTCTGCGTTGTATCTACCATACTGCTTATCCAACCTTCAGTAGAACTTCTCCAATCTTTGCCATAAAGGGAAGAGAAATACAGCATGCTAGTAAAGGTATGCTATATGTAAAGGTAGTTTATCACCAGTGATCGGCAAGACCCGTGCCATATGGTGTCAATGACGTCAATCATTATCTTAATATGGATATTCCCCGGAATTCCAGCATTCGAATCGGTAAAGGAAAATAATATATTCTCATTTCAGTAAGTAGGGAACAGGGGTTTTTATGCACTTCGAATGATTATATTTTAACACTTACATATTTTATATGAGTGCACGTAATATTTTACGCAGTATAAAATAAAACCAAAGTTTATCAATATTTTCTTTACATACATACATACATATTATCACGCCCGAAATCCCTATTGGGGTGGGCAGAGCCACAACAGTACTTGTGGCCACGTTCGATTAATTAGTCCTAAGATGGTATGGTGAACCGTATGGTGACAGGTGATCAGCCCATCGCCCATACAGATAGTCCACCATGTTGGAGAGGACCCGTCCCTTAGTCGACTTTTACGACATGCCAGGATGATAAGCATCTGCACGCATTCTATGCTATTTCTTCACTCCCAGTGCAGCAGAGGAGTAATATTTTCTTTAATGAAAAATAATCCATTTTATGAGTTTATTAAATATTCTGACTTCTATTTACAAATACATATAACATAACTCTTAATTTTTGCGAATCATGTCATGTCCATATTATTATTTCCTCTTTCAATCCCGCGGTATGGCACGGGTGTTGCCGATCACTGTTTACCACACTAGCTTCTGTCCGCCGCCACTTCGTCCGCGAATTCGGTTATAGTCATTCCCTCGGATAATAATGGATGTTCCGGGTTTAAAAGCATCCAAAGTCCCATTCCAGGACCTAAGGTAACTATACCAAGTTTCACGAAAATCCGGCATTTATAATATTAGGATTAGTGGGATAACTTCAAGCTCCTCTGTTGCACTGGGAGTGAAGAAATAGCATAGAATGCGTGCGGATGCTTATCATCCTGGCATGTCGTAAAAGTCGACTAAGGGACGGGTCCTCTCCAACATGGTGGACTATCTGTATGGGCGATGGGCTGATCACCTGTCACCATACGGTTCATCATACCATCTTAGGACTAATTAATCGAACGTGGCCACAAGTAGTCTTGTGGCTCTGCCCATTAGGGATGATGATGATTTAGGGGGTGATGTATTTATGATGTACATATGTGTAGGTATAATATAAGGATTAGTGGGATAACTTCAAGCAAAAACAGCTCTTATGTCATCGGCAAGTGAATGTAAACGCGTGACTTATGTATAGCTCTATACAGCCTACACTATTGATACCAATCCATCATTTAAACTAACAAATGTTATTAAAACGCTAATTAACTCCAAATAGAGCGATAACTAATTGCCCGGCAGAAGAACCTTGCGTTGCGATAATCATTGCACAGGTTTACGGATGCCAAGCGGACGCGGACCTTATTCCAACGAGTTAAGGATGCGAGAAACCGGTGCGCAAGAGCAAGTGAACGCGCGTTGTGCAATCCGCATTCTTAGGCCAATACGCGTAAGCGATACTGAAGCGCTTCGAAATCCCAGTTACGACAGAGCGTATTGTATTTGCTAAGTTTAACATTTTTTTTATAACAACGCCGCGAACTAGGTAGTAATACACCTATCTAGGCGATAGATCGTCGCATGGCGCCTTTCTTTCTTACTCAGGGATGACACCTATCTATATAAATTTGTAAAGTAAAACATTATCTAAATACATACTAAATATAAAAATCATTAGACCCATTTCCAAGAAACCAATTACATACATAATTACATATATGTTTACAAGCATTTCTGGCTTGAAGTAATAACAAAATTATGTCCCAAAAGGAACTCCCGAGGGAGTTATGGATTTTGTATGGTTTCGAACTCCTGCAGGCAGTTAAGTGCGCCAGGGCGGCGGAGCTGCTCGGGAGCCGCAGCCGGCGGGGCGCGCGACCGCAAGCCGGCGGAGCTGCCCCGCGCTGATCGCAACGTACGCTCAGTTTATGAACACCCACCTGCGGCCCTAACATGCATGGCACAAAGATAAATTAGAACCGTTTATCTCTAAGTGCGTCTCTCTCACACTAGTGCTGACGAAAGAGATAATCATAGAGATAAACGGTTCTAATTTATCTTTGTGGCATGCATGTTAGGGCCGCTGATGGTAATTCACGATATAAAATGGAAATAAAATTAAAATATATACTTTTTTGTCTAATTTTTATTTCATTCCCTCGCAAATGTGATGAAAAACATTGTGTGTATCACGGGCAGTAAGGGGATAACAAACTCGAGTCATAAAAGCCCTCGCCTATCGGCGTCGGGCTTCTAACAGACTCTCGTTAGTTATCCCCTTCTTACGGCTCTAGATGCACAATGTACTATAGTTTGCGAAATGAAAATTTGTAAACAATGATAAAGATTTGCGAAACGTTGAGATGCCAAACATTAGTAAACTCAAAGAGCACGTATTCTATGGCTACATGACTTGATACTTGCCCCAGTATTGAGATCAATACCAGTTGATTCTAGCGAGTATCGAACCGGCGACGATCTACTCGGTAGACCGGCTGTTCACTGTTCATTTCTAAGTGGTCAGTCGCTGTGGAAATTTAGGGCATTCTTCGACGCAAAGAGACAATGGACGCTGTGTCGGTTTTGTCCAAAAAATATTTATGTCAGTTAATAAAGTACCTTAAAACGTAATTTTTAAAGAATAAAATCATAGATTTATTGTATGATGTTGCAGTTACATTGTGAAATATGTATTTCAAGCTCAGAAAAATCTCAGCTCAGCTAATAAAAATAAATTCAGTACTTGTAATGAGGAGGCGTTAATAGGACTAGGACGAAATTCCGTTTTCGTCGAACAGAAATCACAATCCACATCGCAACACCGAAATAATAACACATTCCGCAAACTAATCGAAGCGTAAATCAATTGCAGCGAAAACTGAACTTTATTATAAACGGCTTTAAGGCTAATAGGCCATTGTTCGGAATTCAATAGTACATTGGCATAGGTAATAAATTGTCAAAGAAATTGTTCGCGTCTTTATCTTTTATCTGTTGCGAAGCTGTCCGCGGTGATGTCCGATTGTTTGTAGTTTCGCTAATGAAATGCAAATATGTCTATCAATATATTGATTAAATCTACGTGTGTAAATAATATTATGTAGTCAGATTCTTGACAGGCATTGTAACATGCACTTTAATATTGCATTGTCATTTTGTACATCTTTACAATATTCATATTGAATGAAAGTAATGTAGCGGTAATTATTTCACATTCAATTTACATAAAAATGATGTAGAGTTTTGTGTATGGCTGACTGCCGCAACGTCCTTTTTCTATTTATATTTATGACGACACGGTTAGCCTATTTGGTAGTGACCCGCTAGCGGTCCCGGGTTCGATAATAGGTAATTACTTATTGGTGTGATGAGCACGAATATTTGTTCCTGAGTCTTGGCTGTTTTCTAATTATTTATCTTAAGTATGTATGTATATCGTCGTCCTACCATAACACAAGCCTTTAGAGCTTACGTTGGGACTAGATCCATGTGTGTAAAGATTTTCCGCTGACTATTTATTTATTTATTATTATATAGGTCGGGCTGATGATTTCACAGATGTATATGTATCGAGCTTTGAAAATCCTTTTTATTATAAACTGAATATCAAATCATTCAATTGAACATCAATGAGTTAAAACCAGTAGAAGGCAAAATGTATGAAATTCTGCAAAGTGCAAAAAATTACGGAGTTAATTTTTTTTTAATGGTCACCGCGTTCCACATCTGGCACGAGATTTGAAGTAAATTGTGTAATTATGTAATTAAACATTCAAGTGAAACGTGGCCGCAAGTTGCAAAGGCTTGCGCGCTACAATTGAGTTATTGTGTGTTCACACTTGACCGGTTTTTTGGGTTCCATAACTCAACACTTGAGGCTTCCATATACCGGAACGCGGGTCGTGCGCGGAGCGGGTCGCTCGCAGAGAGACTCACAGAAAATAAAATCGAAGCTTTCAAATCAAAGCCCGCGGGCCCGCGGCAGCCGCGCGGTCACTAATGATGGCTTCCATTTTAGTGCTTTTGACACTGCTTACGCGAGCCCGCAAGCGACCCGCCCCGCACACGACCCGCGTTTCGGTGTGAGGATTGAGGAAGTGTTTTACATGTCGATTTTATTGAACCGTGAGTATTGTTCTTTACTTTTGATTGTTTTAATCATTGTTCTTTTTTTATACAAATTGGTCGTCTGTGCATTATTCACAGGATATCCCTAAGAAGTATTTAAAAGATGTTTCGATTTTCTGCTTATGAAATTATACCTTACATATTAAGTTGTAATACTAACCGGTATCTTTAAAATAGATATTAGCAGAAGTAACTCCGACTGATTAAATAGTTAACTCCAAGTCGCAAACGTAAAATAGTAGTTAGTAAGGAAATGAAATTTTAACCCCATTCGGATAGACACCCACACAATTTTGAATGTTATTTATTCTGTAATGTGCCATAAATTCTGAATAGCTCTGTTATTGCAGGCTATAATGTTGAATTTGCGTCACAACGCACAGCCGTGCGATTGTCCAATGTGCGCAGCTAATCAGCGATGAGGGACACATTCAAATTTAGGCCGAATAACTTTATCCTTACAGTCTAAATTAATAGTTTCCCTTATCCGCTGATCAGCCGCTGTCACGTTATAGAATCACACCACAGTTCTCATGGAACTTGGAACAATCAAATTTCTACAGTGTATATCTCCATTTACATAATGCAAAAAATTTGAATAGGTCTTTAGTGGTCTTCTCGCTTTTATTCCATAGTAGCTGTGCTGTGATGAAAATCCGTGGTATAAGCTATCTCCATTCCAAATTTCATCCAAATCCGTCCAGCCGTTGAAGCGTGAAAGTAAAACACATACTTACTCACACACACCAGTGGCGGAACGTGAGGGTAAGAGGTGTTTCATTTATATTTTTAAACATTATATTAATAAACATTAAGATGTTTTTTTGACATAAAAAAATATGTAATATGCAATTGTTATATTAATACAAGAGGTAATTAATAATATAGTAATGTTTGAGTTAAGAAAACATACACCGGTTTACCCTCACGCTCCGCCACTGACACTCACGCAAACTACATTAGTGTGGTTCCATAAATGACGAAAATGTAACCAGACACAGAGTTATTTTCGCGTTTATAAGCAATATTTATTAAAGTTCAATTCAATATTAGATATTTATAAAGTTGCTATTACATCTCCGCGTACATCTTCGCGAAAAATTTCGTCTCTTTTCGCCCAACAATCATAAACTGACCCGCGCACTAGTAGACATTATGCGGAGTAATGTACGTATGTACTTGGCTGAGCTGCGTCGATACGACCTGGCGCCTCATTCGGGAACGCTAAGTGATTCTGTAGCGATTCGCGAGGTAGATTTCTCATCTCGCTCTTACGCATTACACGTCGTGCGGAAGAGTGGGATGAGAAATCTGGCTTATGAGTCGCTACAGAATCACTTAGCGTTCCCGAATAGAGGCGCAGGTCGAAGACACGCACGAAACTGTAGTTCATACGGATTTACGGGTCAAGTTAGGCTAGCCGGCGAGTTCTGTGACGAAGTGTTATTTAAGAACTTTCATCCCAGCTTTGTAAGCCAGACGCAGGTTCACTTTAAAATTATAAAAACCAAGCAGCGGTTATTGGACTGCTAAGTTTAAGTTCACAAGTCCCCTAGTTTGGGCCGTCTTAAAAAAAAAGTAATTAAGTAAATATTGTCATGCGGAACCCACACTCAAATAACTACGCGTGTGGTAACAATACTTTTTTTTCTAATCGCGAATTCGGGTTAGCCGATAGTTTCACGGTAGTTACAATAATTCGCTAACTCGAAGCTAGCAACATTGCTGTAATTGTACTAAAAACCATTTACATAACCTTAAATTTAGTGTTGCTCTAATAAAACGCAAGTCATAATTTCAGATCACAGCACTTCTATTTGCAGCTATTTGTTTTAAGGGACATATCCTATTTATTACAGTTATCACACTAATATTTTTAAATACCAACGTTTGTGAGTGAGTGTGTATGTTTGTTAATTCTTCACGCTAAAACGGCTCAACGGAATTGAGTGAAATTTGGAATAAAGATAGCTTATATCCTAGATCAGGTTTTTCAACCGGCGGCCCTAACATGCATGACACAAAGATAAGATAGACCGTCTTATCTCAAAGTGCGTCTCTCTCCCACTAGTGCCGACGAAAGAGATAGTCATAGAGATAAACGGGTTTAATTTATCTTTGTGTCATTCATGTTAGGGCCGCTGTGGGTGTAATCTTACTCAGGGGTAGGGTTACCAACTAGTTATGGGGCAAATATATTATTTTCCAGTCAAAGGTATAAATAAAATAGTGCACTGAAAGAAAATATAGTACTTCAATGAAAAACCTTTTAAAAAGAGTGTAAGTCTTACTAACCTTACGATTGCGCATCTTGTGGATATCCGAGCTGCAAAAATGCCAATTGAACCATAGTACTTATAAAGAGAAGGAAGTAGGGTATCTTCATACAAGCGCACCGCGCGCACACTTAAACACGACCACGACCCGTTTCCCCTTACTACGCTCATTTAAGCGGGTCGAGATTTGTTTAAGTGTGCGTGCGGCCACGTGCGACGACGCATAGATACTTTGGCGCACACATACAAGCCGCGCGCGGTGCGTTGTATGAAGATAACCTACTTCCTTCTTTTTATACTATGATTGAACTGGCCAACTCAAAGTCCATGTAAAAACTGACCGAATATACTATTTTTGCGTACTATATATTTCTTCAACAGTATTTAGTACACAGAGCCAATATATAGTACAATACTATATATTATAGAACGGTTGACAATGACAACCCCACTCAGGGGGGACATAGTATTAAAACGATCATTGGGGGTCATCAGATTACTTTTACTTCTAAGGGGTCGTGAACTCAAGAAGATAGAAAAACACTGCCCTAGATTAACATACAGGCTACTTTATATCTCGGAAAATTTTAAAGTTCCCGCGGAAAAACAGTGTTTTATTTATTTGTTCCTCTTCCACGTCAAAATGGAGGCACGGATTATTTTGATTTTTTGCTTAACGATAGTTGGGTAGATGGAGGCTAGTTTTTATCCCGGTGAAATGAACGGTTCCTGAGGGAACAGGGGCAATAAACAAATTGCACGCAGTCGAAGTCGTGAACAAAATCTAGTCAGGACCAAATAAAAAGTTTGTTGCGTCATAAAAATAGCAACAATGTTATTGGTAACTTGCGCAAATCAATTCTATATACCTAAAGAGGACGTACCTCAAATATTATTGAACAATAATTAGGTTAATAGGGTTGTATTTTAAATTTTAAGGCAATACACTGCCATATACCTCTTTCCTTTTCAATCAAAACTTTTTGTTCTGTACTAAATACGTCACTAAAAACGAGGCTAAAGATAAATGTACAACTAATTCTTTCAACCCATTTAATACCAAATAGACAGGAATGCTGACACGGATTTGAACCCTTGACGAATGACATTTTTCGATATGCGAACAGCCGTGGGATCTTATCAGTCGGATCTGAGAAACCCCATCTGACGTTCACCGAAACATTCCGTTAACAACACTTTAGCATCACATGCTAATACATCGGTCATTGACAACTGACATCTCTTGCGGCATTAGTGTTCAAACAGCAATGGATAACGTGTGATGCGTTAGAAATTTCGACGCGAATTTGCGACGCTTCTGTGTGCAGGGGCGTCAACTTACACAAAATGGAGGTAATTAACTGTCTAGATTGACTCGAAGCTTAATGCCTATAATTAAACTTAAGTTTGAGTATGAAGAAATGAACTCTTCGCTAATTGTCATTGAAGAATTTATTGACATATTTGAGAAACTGTTAAGTACGAGTAACTTTTATATATATGCATGATCCGTGCATTAAGACGTAAAACAGACTTGATGGTTTCTACATCCATGTCAAAGTCAAGCTACCTTCATTCAATTTAGTCTTTTAAAAGCTCTTATGAAGTTCAAGGAATGAATCTTCCACCGGTTCGGAAAAAACCTCTACTGAGAAGAGCCGGCAAGAAACTCGGTGAGGTATCATTTTTTCGAAATATGTACTAATATGGTAAATAGATGGTGTTCAAGAGAAATGTATAGAACGAAGTATGTATATATGAATTACTCGTTTAAAGCTATTAGATAGATAGATAGATGAATGACCCAGTATAAAAGACGACCTTTAAACACCGGCAACGCATTCAAGCCAAGATCCTGCTGCAAGAATTGATATCAGTGATAAAGGCTATCGCGTGCCCAGGGTCGGCCTTCTTATCAGGCAGGAAGCCAGACGAATAAGACGCAGTTCTATTGCTTGAGGAGTTCCGCGCATAAACCAAATTACAAGGAATTCCCTGCTAATATAGTATTATTATTTCTCTTTATTTTCTCATTTCTCATTATATTAAATACATAAAATATTTAAAATATAAAAAAATACATAAAACGGTAAACCAACGTACGCGGAGCAGGACCCAAGCGATCGGTGGCTAGGTCTGCAGAGAGAGGAACCTCCTGACGATGCGTGCCGCCTTCTGTATCCGGCCCTTGATCCAACCACCCAGCGAGAGCCCTTGAGATGTTGGTCGAGGTTCTTCGCTATTAGTCCATTCACTGCCATTATTTATTGGCATTTGCGACACTGCGACGATTTGAGATTCTTTCTTTATTTCTTTCTTTCTCACCAAAATATTTTGCAATGGCATTTCCTCAGTTCAGCCGAAAGACGTCCACTGCTGGACATACGCCTCTCCCAATGATCGTGACGACGACCGATTCTGTGCAGCTCGCATCCAGCGGAGACCCGCAATTGTCACCAGGTCCTCAGTCCACTTTGTGAGTGGGCTGCCCACGTTGCGCCAGTACGTGGTTGCCACTCAAGAACGCTTCGGCTCCACAGGCAATGGCATTTAATGGGGAAGATGCATGAAAATCAAAATGAGGTTTCTATGATATATTATGAAATTAAATGTAAACAAAAGCATGTTACAGAAAAAAGCAGATCATTTTGATTATTCATTTTTATTTTATTTAGGGTCAAAATTAGTGAAAAATATATACTGCTTTATAGTTCTGATTTCAGTTTTTTGGACATCCTCATAAATCTTATGTCATGTTTTATTTCAACGATGTTTGTCTAAAAATAGTATTTTCGGGAATAATTGTAGGTTTCGTTTAAGCGCCATACATTTTGTACAGTCTAACGACAGCTGTGACGTCATAGCTGTTGTCCATTTTGTATGGAGTGTTTTTGCGAGTGGTATGAACAATGACTCTTCAAAGCTTCATAACTCATAAAATAAACAACATAATATTTTTTTGCTTACACAGATCGTTTTCTATTACTCAGCACTTTCCCCTACAAGATGAAAAAAAAAATATGCATCTTCCCTATTGAATGTTTCCTTCTATTTATTGGTTATACTGCAGTCTTCCGAATGCGTATCGCTAAGCGTTTCTATGTCAGGGGTAAGCGTGTTAGGCGTGGTCGGATCACAATGGGTGGTGCTCTTTGTTCGTGTGTTTTACCTTGCTTCTTAATTAATTGGTGTGGTTATATTTTTTTCTTCCTACTACGCTTTAACTTCATCATTATGGCCTTAAATACTCAGCACAAAGCAGCCCTTATTTGCTCTAGAGCAATAAAGTTGTAATCGCTGTTGTCTAGAGCAATAAACATGCAAGTGCGTACGGGCTCCAAACTAACACTCGGCGCAATAATAAATCACTTTCTGCTTGGTGCAACAATCTACTAAAAAAACCAGGGGCGTAGTAATGATTTTTTCAGGCAAAATGGTCCATATAATAGTAGATGTGCCTAATAGTTTTAATCAACTGATCCGTTTAGATTCTGGGGTGGGCCAGAAGGGTTCTGGGGTGGGCCAGAAGATTTAAGTGGGAGCCAGAAGGGTTGTAGGGGGGGCAGGTGGGCCGTTTCAGCGTGAAGAAGTAACAAACATACACACTCATTCAGAAACTTTCGCGAAAGTTCTTCACGCTTCAAGGGCTCGACGGATTTGGATGAAATTTGGAATGGAGATAGCTTATAATCTGGATTGACACATAGGATACTTGTCACCTCAATATCACGTGAACAAAGTCGCGGGCACAGTTAGTTTGTTTTATATGTAAAGATCCTTCATTCAGTTACGCAAACAACTAAAAACACAAGGAAAATAACAAAAAACGACTTCCTTTCTCTACAACTTCAATTGAAATAAAAACGATATCGCTACTTAACCCAATTTAGGTATTCGAGGCCAAGAGAAATTTAATGATTTACCAAAATAATCGATTAATGTATTGTATGATCGTACAACTTACCTACTGTGTAGTACAGAAGTTTAATAAAAACTTATTGTATCTGGAAATGTCGTCTTTTTGAATTTTATTTAAATAATAATATCCAAAGAAAATAACGACACATAGACAATCGCTGTAGAAGTCTTGACCAGGGTTGATTCTCTTAAAAAAAGTATTAATTAAAGAAACAAAAAACCCGACTGCATAACCTCAAAAAGAAAGAAACAAGAAACTTATTCTGCCAGGCTCGTGGGGCCGATATGGAAATAGGAGTCGTTGATAATACTTACCAGCACGGGGGTCAATTAACGATTGTCGAACGAAATGAAAGACGTAATACACGACGAAATTTGTAAGTTAATAACATAGATTTACTAAGAACTATATAATAAATTGATAAACTAGTATTTTCCATACAAACTTTATCACCCCTTTTCACTCTTTTAGGGGTGAAATTTCGAAAAATCCTTAGTGCGCCTCTAGGGTACTCGAGGAATGTCTCGTCCAAATTTCAAACCTCTAGGACCACCCGTTTAGGCTGTGCGTTGTCTGTAAGTGAGTCACGGTACTGTTTTGTATGTATAGAAGATAGATAATTACCACAAGCGGTATCAGTTATTGTTTTAAATCAAGAAAGAAGCCTGGCCCACGGCGAGTTCTGCCAATGAGCTAAAGGTTGCTTCACAATAACGATTATCGATGCGGGAGTGAACGAACTCGGGTTTTTTATAGGTGCGGTTTGGGCTAGTCTACTAATTAGGTCTTTTAAGGGAGTACCTCGCGTGATCAACGATTGTTCAACAAATAAAATTGCTTCAACCTCGTTTTCTGGCATAATTATCAATTCCCCAAATGGCAATCTATATATATAAAAATGAATTGCTGTTCGTTAGTCTCACTAAAACTCGAGAACGGCTGAACGGATTTATCTTATCTTAGTCTTGAAATGTTCGTGGAGGTCTAGGGAAGGTTTAAAAGTACATAGGTTACTTAAATTATTATTCTTCGCAGACGAAGTCGCGGGCACCAGCTAGTCATCTTATAAATTATAATTTAGAAAATCATATTCGTATGAGTTTCTCATAAAGTCGTGTTAAAATATTTATTTAAATTAAATGTCGAAGCTTATATTGAAAACAGTTTAAGATATCTTTATATCACCGTTATGTTATTCCAATACGACTGCAATAGCACCTTTATAAGACGAAACGCAAGGATAACAGCCCATCGCGTGATCGCGTTTACTTATGCAAATTCTCAAATCTTCACAATTATTATCGGCAGCTGCCTGACAACTGATAGCATATTCATGAGCTCAGGATGAAGGAAGTCATTATGTAACTTTGATAAAGCTCACTAGCTATTGCTTGCGGTTTTGCTCGCGTGATACTCTAATATTTATAGTGGTCATAAGTGGCGTTTACCGCATATTTGTGTGCGGTAATCTTTAACTGGTCGAAGAGTGTTTATAAAAGATTTCAACATGTCAGCTGAATGTAATGAATTTTATACCAAAATTACTTAGTATTCAGGGTTCGACTCCGCTGTCCGTCCGTCTGTCTGTCCGTCTGTCCGTCCTTCTGTCACCAGGCTGTATCTCATGAACCGTGATAGTGAGCCAGTTGAAAATTTCACACATGATGTATTTCTGTTGCCGCTATAACAACAAATACTCAAAAACATGATTAAATAAATATGTATTTAAGGGGGCTCCCATACAACAAACTTGATTTTTTTGCCGTTTTATAGATAATGGTACGGAACCCTTCGTGCACGAGTCCGACTCGCACTTGGCCGGTTTTTTAAACAATGTTACTTATAAAAATGGTTCGATAGTTAAATATTGTCTCACAGTGAAGCATACCTTCTCAATATTCCAAAGTATGAATTTTGACAATTTTATTAAGCTAAACTCAGTTCAGCCATAATAAACAGACATACATACAGTCTGAATCTGCGTAGGAAAATGAGGGTGAGATGGTGCATGTTCAAAGAATTATTAGCATATTGCACATAATTTAATATCAGGTAGCTATCGGATTTCCGGCTATTTCGATCAATTTAGATTAGTTTAAAATTATTATGTTAATAATTGCATGATTTGTGCTACTGTTATAAAAAAGTTAAATTTAAATAGCAGAATTTTGATATACCGCGCCCGCGGGCACAGGAAGAAACTCAACAAGATATAATAAAAAAAAAAAAAAAAATTTAACAGAAGGTTGATTATTGTTCAAAAAAAACATCATAACAAATTACAATTGTTGTTCATATCACATGTTGCACCTCCGATAAAATACCTTCGTAATGTGTTTTTGTTATTGGAAATTCAATTCTAAATACTTGTGCACCTGCACCAATTTCGAATGAAAGTTTTTATGCTGGAACGAAAGTTTTTTATTGTATCAACATTGTTATTGACACTGGGAACAATGATCCAATTTAGTGTGAACGCAAATCGCTACGCGGCATTGTCCGCTACGGCGTAGCGAAACGTAGCGCTTGTCTTTGTCAACCTTTATTACTTTTAATTTCGTGACACTTTTTTATTGGACATTGGTCATACTCGAACTTACGGTTTATTAAGCCCTGTCTGTGCGAATCTTGAAAATTGTTATTTATCAGATCGTCTGTAGCGACATCTGTATTTCTTCTCTACCATTATTTATAGAATAATAATTATAACAATGTCGTAAAGTGCCAAGCGAAAATATGTCGCAAAGGTATTAAATATGTTTGTCTGTTTATTTAGTGTAACAAATGTTCTTTTTTATAAAATACTTTTCTGTTTTTTTTCTTCTCGGGGATAGTTGGGTACCGGGTATAACTAACAATTACGTAAAATACCTACGTATTTATGAAAATAAATACTGACAACCAGGCTTTCAATTATTTGTAGGTAGATATATAATTAATAGTGTACATCATATTTTATAGCAACAAAGTTACAAGCAACTGTTGCTTTAATTAATTATAGTACCTAAGTGCTTATTACTCAGACCGAAGTTAGATATAGTTTGTATTCTTCGGCTTAGGTATCTATCATTAAATTGCCTATAAAATATATACTTAACAAGTATTTGCATTTAACTATAGAACCCGTTTGAACAATTTATAATTATAATTAAGATACCTATAAGATCTTTATTTATAACACATGCTCAGCAAATAAAAAAACATTATTCATTATTTAAAATAACAAATAATAATAATACAAGTAATAATAATTAAAATATAAATAAATAATAATTATTATATTATAATTATATACATAGTAGTATCTTTTTTAGATAGCAGCTTTAAGAGCACAACACATTTCACAAAAAGTCTTGCCACGATACTGACTAACTCGATACTGTACAGGAGGTCGTGAGTTCGACTCCTGCTAGGGGCAAACTTTGTGTAATGAGCACGAAATTTTGTATCCATCATAGACGTTAAGTATATATATATAAATATTTATTTATATATAAATACATATAAGTATTTTAATCGTTTTCTAGTTCTAGTACCCATATCACAGGGATCTCTTTTTCTTTTTCTCTAGGTCTTGTCTAGGTTCGTCTTTATCATTTCGAAAAGGTATTAGAAGGTTTATGATACCATTTTTTACATAGTACCTAAACTAGATAGCTGTTATGTTAATCGTGAACTTATATCGTTGGTAGTTAGGTATATCCCTATTTAAATTTGACTAAATAATTATATAATTATCAGAAAGTTATAAAGAAACATTTGGAGTGTTTTTTTTTTCATTTGAGTGCATTTTAAATATAACTTGTTAAGGGCGTCTCTTTCTAGTTTTTACTATAAGTAAATAAATGAAGATGCAATTTTTTTCATTCGGTTACAAATCATCAAATCAAATCAATCGTCAAATCATAAAAAAAGTAAATACCTACTTACTTAGATTAAATATTTCTTTCGTCACGCAAACAAATATGCAATGCGAGGGTTTGCAAATCGGGTACTCGTTGTAGGGGACAGTCACGGAAATCCTGGGAGTGCAAGGTCTACTCTACTCAAAAGTAGTATTATAAAACTGCATAGCTGCTCAAAACTTTTTACATAGGTATGGCACGTGTTGTGGGCAGGCGGGTGCGCGGAGGGCGGCGCGGGGGGCCGCGGCGGCAGGCAGATGCGCCGCGCAGCGCCATCTCTCGGCGCGCGGCGCGCCAGGTGCAGAGGCGCTGCCCGCACCGCAGCCCGCCCGCAGTCCGCCGCCACGCGCCGCCGCGAGCGTACGTATTTACCGCTCCATGCTCCCAACTACACGCGCGCGATTCGAACGTAGTTACTGCCCGAGTGACACCAGTGCCGTGTGAACCCAGTGCGTCAGTGCTCAGTGATGGATTGCGGATCCCGTGGCTGCTGACGGACGGCCAGGCGGCCTGCGATACATGTCCCGACGCCGCTGGCTCGGCCGCGCCAGCATGCGCGCCCCTGCGGTGCTGCTCGCCCTGCTAGGGTTCCTACCCCAGGTACTGGACCGGAGCCGTGTTTGGCTCGTCCGACCGTTTCCCACGTCGATCGCCCTGGATAGCCGGGACGGTCGTGACCGCGCTCGGCGCCTGTGTGTGTCCGATCCAGCAAACATAGTTAGTTGCATAGTTATAAAGAAAGTTCAGGTTTTAATACGCGGCGCGCGGGGTCAGCCGGGTCGCGACGCGAGCCTCTTCGTTTTAAAATTAGATGCATTCCAAGGCTTCGAGTGAATCGGTACCTAGACGCTTAGCCAGGAATAACTGAGACAGTCAGTGCAGTGCAGACGTTTAGTAGTCGAGTTAAGCTTAGCTTGTTTATCGGCCGAAGCTAATTGTAACAGACAAGCTAAACTAAAGTTTTAGGCAAAACGAACTTAGGGATTAACTAAAGCCCGTATCGCGGAGGAACGTTTAGGTTAGGCCCATTTATAACCTCAAAACTAGGTAAATAGTAGTGTGGACGCGTTGGTTTACCTACTAAATGCGAGGTCATCGCCCCAGGCCGGTCAAGGTTACGTTAAGGGTTGGAGTCCTCCGAACTTTTCTAGATTTCCTGCATGAAGCCGCTTGGCCGTGAAAAATATTCCTTTCTTTAGGACATGCGCGTCTTCGCTTTATAAGCTGAAACATTATTTAAACATGATATTATTATGAAAACTCATGATTTATGATATTTGTATTTATTTTAGAGTAACTAAAATAAAACCTCACATATTTAAAGTTTTAGAAACGAAAGTATTTTTCAATATTAGCTTATCTAAATTTACATAATTAATTAATTTGTAAACTAATTAAACTTCATGACTGACTTGACGGGCTGGTAGTGTCACTGCCTGGGTAGGTAAGAAGGGAACTATACCTACCGCCGTGGCTACATGCCGTGGGTTCGAGTCCTGCTAGGGCAAACTTTGTGTGATGAGCACGTATACTTTATCTAAAAAAGTATTCGTATTGTTGTCTAGTTACGAAGTACTAAAGTATGAATAAGATATAAATAATAGTACAAACATATCTTCCTGCATCTATATCATATCGTCCAATCTAAAAAGCTAAACAATTGCCTACTTGTGCGGCCGACCAACACACGTTTATTTATATTAAACGTACCTAGTAACATCTACATTCAACATCTCGAGACATCCGAGAAAAGCATGATTCACCAATCGATTCGCTCGATTCGACTTTCCTAATCGATCATTCGCTAAGTGCAATTTCTCTCTAGCATTCAGATGTATAGAATAAGCCCTCCCGAAATGTCAGTGTCGCGAGTTGTCGATAAAAAATCGATAGATAAGTAGTCGGGTGACTTTTTGTTCTCCCGCATAGCACCGGGCTGTGTAACATTTCGCAGGGGAACTATCCCCAATGCGTGCGCAAGCGGCTGGTTATTTATTAATGTACGCGAATGTACCGTTATTTTACTAACACATGCAGCGACACGGTAAACTTGTGTGCCATCGAGGTGTCTATTCTGACGACATAGTGATTTCGGTTAAGTTTTTAATCGTTTTATAACCAGCCAGGCAGGTTAAATTACAGTCTAGAGAGCACACACGCCCGTCTCCTATGGTTTTAGGTGCCTTTTTATAGCGTGCGTGTGTGCGTGCGTGAGTTTTCAAGGCATTATACATTATGAATGAAGTCTCGTTTCATAAAAAAACTGTATTTTGCGCACCGGGGACAGGTTCGCCCGGGGTACGCGACGGGCATTGATGTAATTGTGAGATCGGTTAACTCGATTCTTTTATGTATCGAGCATCCGAGTGGAAGCGATTGTCGATCGTTTTTGTTTTGGACTCATTAAGTGCAAGCTGGCGGTGCTCGGGGCTCGCGTGCTCGGAAGCCGCGTCGGAAACACGTCTGCCGAAACCGCAATTCCAATTTTAAATTAAATTGAAATAATAACAAACATTCGTTCTTATCCTGGCTGGCTAGATAGAAGGATAACGCCGTTTAAAATTATATTACAGCTACATATGGGCATGAGATTATTTTTTCAAAAACTGCATTCCATAAGCTCTATAACAGCGAGTATACCTACTTACTTGCGCCTGCGCCTATCTAGGACATAGTTTGTCATAGCTCGCATGGAACGCAGCATGTGATTGCGTTATGATTTGTGATACAGCTAATATATATCATTTTGCGCAGCCTACTTATCACTGGATAGGACCTCTCGATAAACTAGCTATCTTAAAACATGAAATTCATATTTTTTACAAAACTACACGCATCCTTGAAAAAGTCCGCAGTCGCTGGAGTCCCTTGCCATTCAGAGTACGTGTACGCACGGTGCACCAACATACTATGCTAATGTAAAAAAAAACGTATGTACATACGAATTCCAGGCGCACATAAGTCATTTTATAGCAGCATAGCTAGCCAGCAGGTGCCGCGCGAGCGCATCTGCTTTTCTTAATTCACTCGACCAATTCTAATTGCTGACGATTTAATGTTGACTTGACTTCCAGTTATCAATGAATGACCGCATTAGAAGACGGTTGTCTCACTGTTGATTTAGAGTTATGACTGTCAAAGGATGTAGGATCGTGAATATAGTGGTTAGTGCTTGGGTGGTATCGTTGGTAACAATGCAGTTTCCCCGCATTTCCCAGCCTGCGATTTCGGCGTTACAATTTCACAATTAATCGCCGCATGTCATGTCACTCGCAATAACCATTTAAGTATGTGAAACTCCCTAACGGACCAACCCTGTTATAATTTCGTCCATTGTCCAAAATGTTTTTTGTTCTATGTGAACCGGCTCAATTATGAGACCTGTACGAAATCCGTATAATCGTCGGTTTTTAACAGCTTAACTATGTGAAACTGCGGTTTTGGTTTCATTGTGCGACTCGCCCACGCGCAGAGCGACATCTGTGATTTGACAAACGAAGGATTCATGCCTGCGAGCGCAATTGTTACTCACCGCACTTCCAGTGCAGCCTTTTTGCACCCCGACCGGACGTTTAATTGATTCCTGCGCCCGCGCAAAAAAAGCAACATGGCGGCCAGGATCATTGATCAGATTACGCAATGTCGCCAAACTGGATGCTCGGGGAAGTCAATATTATGCATTATTTATAAACAGAAGCATAACTCGACGTCCGAGCTTAGTTGAGATCGCTGGAAAGGCTGAATGGTATTCGTAAATTGAAAACTAATTGACATCGAGCCAAACGCGCTCGAATTTCGACGGAGTTTGCGATAGACCCCCTAAAATTTAGCGCCGTATTGTTTAGCAAATTAATACCAAATTAGGTAAATGCGTCGGCTGCAGTTGCGCAACGCATAGCGCAGAGATGAGTCTAGTCCCTGCGCGTGGGCATAAAGTTAAGGTTAAACGACGGTTATGAATGCTCAAATTCACAGCGCGAAATAATTACCCAACTACGAAGGCGTTTAAATTAATTGCGTCGTTTCGTGTGTCCCACACTTAGAAATTTTATTGTTAGTGTGGGTAAAAACTATAGTTAAAGAAGCCATTACACGGTGTCCCCATACACGTTTGTCACAGTCGAACGGGCGAATGATTAAATTTCTCCATACGCCGAGCATGCGCCGGCGCATAGCGTTTCATAACTGCCCACTTTGAGCTATGATGGCGACTCGAACTAATTTACTTAATCTGTTACAGTACCCAATTCATATGCAGATTCTGTTAGGACATCTTAAAGGTTAGGCAACTTAGGTCTTGCTCTCAGCTAGAAACTTCTCGCATCGGTTATAGCATAAACTAGTTATTATTAAAACATAACACAAAACGCCAAATCGTACGTGACGATGGCAGGCGCCCTGGGTCTTTGATACCGTGCGGCCCTAACATGCAAGACACAAGTGTTGAATGGCAACATTAAAGTATTAGAATATATGAAAAATAAACAACTTTTGTAATAGTATATATGGCAACACTGGCTTAAGAAACGTCAATAAAGTAAGTTCACCCAAATAGTGCTCCGGTGTTTTTATTGAAAATATTAAAATAACCCACGAAGAGCTGGTGAACCATCACTGGCAAGGCGTCCAGACCACCCAAATAAGCTGTTCTAAGGAACATGGTCCTTCGAGCCGGATCATATGTTCCTTGCAACAACAAGGATAACTTAAACCGCCATATCTCTAAGTGCGTCTCTCTCACACTAGCGCAAACGAAAGAGATAGTCATAGAGAGACGGGTTTAACTTATCTTTGTGTCTTGCATGTTAGGGCCGCTGGAGGAAGAGGTGCGCTGGTGTGGGACGCCACGTTCGCCGACACACTGGCCGCGACCCATCTTCCACTCATCGGGCGGGTGCGGCTCAGTCTAGGGAGCGAAATAAAGCGAATAAATATACCTACTCAGTACGATTTTGTAGCTTTTGGGGTCAAGACAGTAGGTCCGTGGGGACCGGGCGCGCATGGGCTCTTCATCGCTCGGCGGCCCTAACATGAATGACACAAAGATAAGATAGACCGTCTTATCTCTAAGTGCGTCTCTCTCACACTAGTGCCGACGAAAGAGATAGTCATAGAGATAAACTGGTTTAATTTATCTTTGTGTCATTCATGGTAGGGCCACAGCAAGCGTCTAAGGGAGGCCACGGGTGACCGTCGCGCAGGCTGCTATCGTCTTGCTTCTTGCAAAACGGCTAAGTATAGCCATTCAGCGTGGACATGCAGCTTGCGTGATGGGCACCCTGCCGCGGGTACCAGAATTTTTACATTTATATTAACCTTTTGGCCGCCGTTGTCGAGTATGCGTGACAGCGTACACAGGGTAAAAAAGTCCTTCATTTCCTTGACTTAAAGTTGAAATTCGTGCTACTTCTCAGACATGCTTGGCGGCCAAAAGGTTAAGTAATTTTAGTTTATATCTTGCTTGTTTATAAAATGCTTAGCAGTTCCTATTATAGACATGATTAACTATAGAGCAATATGTCCGCCTGAGAACTCTCAGAGCAATTCAATAATAAACATGGACATTACGAAAGTATTTTAATAAGTTCCGTATTGAAATCTCGTCCGTTCACACGTATAATCCCAATAACAATCCGGCCAAGAAGATCTGGTGCGCGATACGCGTCTGCCGAGCGCCGCGCACCGCGGACGCCGTAGCACGAAATCTCAATTCCCTTGCACAACACGCCTAAATAACCGCAAAATACCTTATTATCCGCTTTCCATATACGATCCAAGCAATCTAGGGTCTATTACGCTCGCTCATGATTCTCAGTTAATTTCCAATTCCAGCCGTAGATCGTAGGTACGCTTCTTTTATGCGCACAGCTGCTGCGAAATTAACTGGCACAAAGGGATTGTCGCGCCGAATTCAGTTGTGTTACGTTTGAGACGCCGTCTTTGAAAGCATTCAAAGTCCCCTTTGTCACCCCGCGCAATTATTGCTTTGAATCTTTTTCTCGAAACTTAGGTCGGCCAGCGACAACACCCATTCATTAGGTGTTTTTTCATTAGCAATTAATTCGGTCTCGCGACCGAAGGGCTATTTTTAATCCGAACATCTTTATGACACGTGTGTACGCGACGCTAAAAACTAACCGAATAAAAAAATAAATCATACGGCCGGTCGAATGTAAATTCGAATTGCGAATTCGGATGCACATCGTCGTGGTATTAAAATACTCTGTTTGGGTGTTTATTTTAACTGATTTCGCTCGTGTATAACGGCCGAGATGAAAAACATTCCCCTGCGTTTCATTATTTGAGTTATTTTTAGATCCGCTCAACCTGCCGTCTGGAACAAGTGTTTACTCCGCTGGCTTACATACAATGGTGCTCACATTATTACTCCGTATTAGGGCTCCCTCATAAACTGAATACCTATAAGCGAAGTGTCTATGTCCTTTGAGGCTTGTGCAATCGACGCGCAACGAACACAACTTAGGTATTTTATATTATTAAATCATTTTGACACAACTGCATTAGCGGTGGTTGAATGCGATGCAATTAAAACCGAAAAAAAATTAATGTATCACGATATGTTACCCGCACTGGTAGGTATTACGAGATCGACTATTACTCAAATCAATTTAGACGGTTTTGTCGGGTCTTACGGCGCAATTAATGTTAGAAGCCAGTGCTGCTTTCCTCAAAAAAAGCATTGAATATTAATGTTCACGACTCCGTAACGTCGAAAGCATTAAATGTGAAGTCGTATGTTAAATAAATGAGACTCATCTCGAACTTATTTAATTGATTACTGGCACACAAACACGTTCCCGCTTTACATAACAACCATTACCCGATGAAACGTAAACTGATTCGAAATTCGAATCTCGTTTGGATGCATTCACATGTTTTATTTATTTAGAGTTGGTAATTGTTAATTGCGGACAAGCCCGTAAAGCTTAGCGCCTTAAAAAGACATTCTTTAAACATCAATCAGACCTTCGTCGCGTCAAATCGCCTGAAGACATCATAAAATATAAGTTATTCGGTAGTCGGTAAGCATTATTTAATTGTTGGTTGTGGTCGGCCCGCGGCTAGCTTGCTCGTCCCGTTGCCTTTTTTACAAACCTAATTGTTTAATTCACCGTTTAAACTAAACCATTGAGGATTGAGGAACGAAGACGCTCACGCTATACTTAAAGTCTGTTCGTCGAGTTGATAAATATTATGATATCGTTTCGAAACAGCGATTGTCGCTTAACTATCGCAAACTGTATGACGGGCGTCGCTTATCGCCGCGCGCACTGAGTTTTGTTGTACGAAGGATGCAGATGTTGTCAAGTGCGGTGTCGCGCCGGGCGGACGGCGTCCAAAAAATATATTTGTTTTGTTCATATTACATACACAATCGCCATATTGCAAATTAATGTCTTATATTATGTTCGCGTCAAATGTCACATAATCTGCACTGGCCGAAAAGAAACGAAAAAGAAAAAAAAAATCTATGAGACATGTTTAAAACGCGTTGAGTGATGAGCACGAATGTTTGTTCCTGAGTCTTGGATGTTTCCTATGTATTTAAGTATTTATTTCTGTATATAAGTATGTATATCGTCGTCTAGTACCCATAACACAAGCCTTTAGAGCTTTGGGACTAGATCGATTTGTGTAAAAGATTGTCCCCCCTGATTATTCTTATTATTATTATTATTTTATAATCTTCGCTAAAAATAATTAGCGGGCCGCTATTTGTAATGATTTAAGAATCCCTGCCTTTTTACTTTTTTTATCAACTCTCGGCGAACAGACTTTAGATCTGCATCGACTAAATTACGTAGCTACTTCACAAATCATAAACAAAGCAGTCCACAATTTATCATAATCCGTGCTACTATACCTCGTTCTATAAACAATACATCAAGTCAATAACAAAAAAAAGGGGATGTTTAGAGTGCCCGTAACTTTTTTAGAAGCATTTTTTTGGTTCGCTCCTACCTGGCGTTGTACCACGTGGATGTGTGAAGAGTTGGTTCGATCCTTTTCTTTTCCGTTAGATTAAAGGGAGAGGCAGGATTACTTGTTTTACACGTTCCCGTAGTCCAACCCCTGTCGTACACCGTGGCAGGAAGTCTGGTGAAATCTGGTGTCTTTTTTACCACAACTTTTGTTTAAACGGGGGTTATAGTTTGACAGACAGACCTACTGAAGACCGAGATAAGATTCATTTGAATGCTCCATTGTTCGTGAATAAAATTCGTCAAATAACTCGAACGATAAAGCTTGATATTCGTGGGAATCTTCGTTTATCACTCAATTTGTATAATTATTGCATTTTTACGAGCATTAATTTGCTTATTTTATTTTACGAGATCATCGAAGTACGAAACGAACTGATTACTTTAGGCTTTATTATAAACGAGTAGATTCGAATCACGTCAGCTTTTAATGACGGTAGGAAACACAGTAAACTTTTACGAATCTAATTTATAGCAGCGCCCATCAAATAATCAATTAGATCGAAAGTGCAAAGGAAATTATTTTTTGTTTTTTATTAACCGGCCACACTGTAGAGCCCCATACCGGGCGTTAATGATTCGCTAAGACACGCCCGCCATAGTTTAATATCTACCACTTCCTTCCGATGCCATATAAATAACGCTCCTTCGAATTCAACACTCGTCTATATTATGATCGTGAAGATGGCCGCCCCATATCGTTTGCCCGCAAATAGCATATCTAAATCGTTAGTTCATCGTTAGTTCACGTTTGTTCACGCGATTAAATCGTAAGGACCCGACTCCTTCTAATTTTTTTTTAAAAAACAAAATGTGGCGGGCCATCTTCACGCTAACCACCCCAAACATGTTTTTAGCACTTTTCTTGTTTTAGTCCGAAAGCTCTTCGTTAGTTCTCGTTTGTTCACGCAATTAAATCGTAAGGACCCGATAACTTCTATTTTTTTTTAATTTTTAAAGTGGGGAGGCTATCTTCACGCTAGCCACCCCACCCAGATATGAGCAAAAACAAAAATGTGTAGGGCTTGGGTGACGTTAGTTCCCGTTTGTTCAGGCATTATTTTCGTTAGGACCCGAATACTTTTCCTATAAAAAAATAAAAACCAACCCGTGCATAATCTCCTCCAAGTACGGTAACCAGCTCGTGTAAAAAGTTAATACAAGGGATCCTAACGGTTTCAGCGCTTGAACTAAAATCTACAGACGATAAAGAAGCGATCCAGATGCAAACCTTGCGGGCAAACACTACAAAACTACAGATTTAGTCACTTTAATTTTTTTAATACGACGGCGTGTCGGCTACCTTCACGCTTACCATCCCGAATCGAAATCACTATTTCAAAATATACATATGCATGAAGACGCGTTGGTTTACGTATGTTCAGGCAATATTATCGTTAGGACCTCAATAGTTTGGCCATAAAAAAATTAAAACCTCTCCGTGCATAAAGTTTTTCTAGTATGCAAAGAAAATCGTGTTCGTAACGTTTGCCCGCAAATAGCATATCTAAATCGTTACTTCATCGTTAGTTGATGTTTGTTCACGCGATAAAATCGTAAGGACCCGACTCCTTCTACTTTTTTTAAAAAACAAAATGTGGCGGGCCCTCTTCACGCTAACCACCCCAAACATGTTTTTAACACTTTTCTTGTTTTAGTCCGAAAGCTCTTCGTTGGTTCACGTTTGTTCACGCAATTAAATCGTGAGGACCCGATAACTTCAATTTTTATTTATTTTTTAAGTGGGGAGGCTATCTTCACGCTAGCCACCCCACCCAGATATGAGCAAAAACAAAAATGTGTAGGGCTTGGGTGACGTTAGTTCCCGTTTGTTCAGGCATTATTTTCGTTAGGACCCGAATACTTTTCCTATAAAAAAATAAAAACCAACCCGTGCATAATCTCCTCCAAGTACGGTAACCAGCTCGTGTAAAAAGTTAATACAAGGGATCCTAACGGTTTCAGCGCTTGAACTAACATCTACAGACGATAAAGAAGCGATCCAGATGCAAACCTTGCGGGCAAACACTACAAAACTACAGATTTAGTCACTTTAATTTTTTTAATACGACGGCGTGTCGGCTACCTTCACGCTTACCATCCCGAATCGAAATCACTATTTCAAAATATACATATGCATGAAGACGCGTTGGTTTACGTATGTTCAGGCAATATTATCGTTAGGACCTCAATAGTTTGGCCATAAAAAAATTAAAACCTCTCCGTGCATAAAGTTTTTCTAGTATGCAAAGAAAATCGTGTTCGTAACGTTTGCCCGCAAATAGCATATCTAAATCGTTACTTCATCGTTAGTTGATGTTTGTTCACGCGATAAAATCGTAAGGACCCGACTCCTATTTTTTTTTAAAAACAAAATGTGGCGGGCCATCTTCACGCTAACCACCCCAAACATGTTTTTAGCACTTTTCTTGTTTTAGTCCGAAAGCTCTTCGTTGATTCACGTTTGTTCACGCAATTAAATCGTAAAGACCCGATTACTTCTATTTTTTTTTAATTTTTAAAGTGGGGAGGCTATCTTCACGCTAGCCACCCCACCCAGATATGAGCAAAAACAAAAATGTGTAGGGCTTTGGTGACGTTAGTTCCCGTTTGTTCAGGCATTGTTTTCGTTAGGACCCGAATACTTTTCCTATAAAAAAATAAAAACCAACCGTGCATAATCTCCTCCAAGTACGGTAACCAGCTCGTGTAAAAAGTTAATACAAGGGATCCTAACGGTTTCAGCGCTTGAACTAACATCTACAGACGATAAAGAAGCGATCCAGATGCAAACCTTGCGGGCAAACACTACAAAACTACAGATTTAGTCACTTTAATTTTTTTAATACGACGGCGTGTCGGCTACCTTCACGCTTACCATCCCGAATCGAAATCACTATTGCAAAATATACATATGCATGAATACGCGTTGGTTTACGTATGTTCAGGCAATACTATCGTTAGGACCTCAATAGTTTGGCCATAAAAAAATTAAAACCTCTCCGTGCATAAAGTTTTTCTAGTATGCAAAGAAAATCGTGTTCGTAACGTTTGCCCGCAAATAGCATATCTAAATCGTTACTTCATCGTTAGTTGATGTTTGTTCACGCGATAAAATCGTAAGGACCCGACTCCTTCTAATTTTTTTTTAAAAAACAAAATGTGGCGGGCCATCTTCACGCTAACCACCCCAAACATGTTTTTAGCACTTTTCTTGTTTTAGTCCGAAAGCTCTTCGTTAGTTCTCGTTTGTTCACGCAATTAAATCGTAAGGACCCGATAACTTCTATTTTTTTTTAATTTTTAAAGTGGGGAGGCTATCTTCACGCTAGCCACCCCACCCAGATATGAGCAAAAACAAAAATGTGTAGGGCTTGGGTGACGTTAGTTCCCGTTTGTTCAGGCATTATTTTCGTTAGGACCCGAATACTTTTCCTATAAAAAAATAAAAACCAACCCGTGCATAATCTCCTCCAAGTACGGTAACCAACTCGTGTAAAAAGTTAATACAAGGGATCCTAACGGTTTCAGCGCTTGAACTAACATCTACAGACGATAAAGAAGCGATCCAGATGCAAACCTTGCGGGCAAACACTACAAAACTACAGATTTAGTCACTTTAATTTTTTTAATACGACGGCGTGTCGGCTACCTTCACGCTTACCATCCCGAATCGAAATCACTATTGCAAAATATACATATGCATGAATACGCGTTGGTTTACGTATGTTCAGGCAATACTATCGTTAGGACCTCAATAGTTTGGCCATAAAAAAATTAAAACCTCTCCGTGCATAAAGTTTTTCTAGTATGCAAAGAAAATCGTGTTCGTAACGTTTGCCCGCAAATAGCATATCTAAATCGTTACTTCATCGTTAGTTGATGTTTGTTCACGCGATAAAATCGTAAGGACCCGACTCCTTCTAATTTTTTTTTAAAAAACAAAATGTGGCGGGCCATCTTCACGCTAACCACCCCAAACATGTTTTTAGCACTTTTCTTGTTTTAGTCCGAAAGCTCTTCGTTAGTTCTCGTTTGTTCACGCAATTAAATCGTAAGGACCCGATAACTTCTATTTTTTTTTAATTTTTAAAGTGGGGAGGCTATCTTCACGCTAGCCACCCCACCCAGATATGAGCAAAAACAAAAATGTGTAGGGCTTGGGTGACGTTAGTTCCCGTTTGTTCAGGCATTATTTTCGTTAGGACCCGAATACTTTTCCTATAAAAAAATAAAAACCAACCCGTGCATAATCTCCTCCAAGTACGGTAACCAACTCGTGTAAAAAGTTAATACAAGGGATCCTAACGGTTTCAGCGCTTGAACTAACATCTACAGACGATAAAGAAGCGATCCAGATGCAAACCTTGCGGGCAAACACTACAAAACTACAGATTTAGTCACTTTAATTTTTTTAATACGACGGCGTGTCGGCTACCTTCACGCTTACCATCCCGAATCGAAATCACTATTGCAAAATATACATATGCATGAAGACGCGTTGGTTTACGTATGTTCTGGCAATATTATCGTTAGGACTTCAATAGTTTGGCCATGAAAAAATTAAAACCTCTCCGTGCATAAAGTTTTTCTAGTATGCAAAGAAAATCGTGTTCGTAACGTTTGCGCGCAAATAGCATATCTAAATCGTTACTTCATCGTTAGTTGATGTTTGTTCACGCGATTAAATCGTAAGGACCCGACTCCTTCTATTTTTTTTAAAAAAACAAAATGTGGCGGGCCCTCTTCACGCTAACCACCCCAAACATGTTTTTAGCACTTTTCTTGTTTTAGTCCGAAAGCTCTTCGTTAGTTCTCGTTTGTTCACGCAATTAAATCGTAAGGACCCGATAACTTCTATTTATTTTTTATTTTTTAAGTGGGGAGGCTATCTTCACGCTAGCCACCCCACCCAGATATGAGCAAAAACAAAAATGTGTAGGGCTTGGGTGACGTTAGTTCCCGTTTGTTCAGGCATTATTTTCGTTAGGACCCGAATACTTTTCCCATAAAAAAATAAAAACCAACCCGTGCATAATCTCCTCCAAGTACGGTAACCATCTCGTGTAAAAAGTTAATACAAGGGATCCTAACGGTTTCAGCGCTTGAACTAACATCTACAGACGATAAAGAAGCGATCCAGATGCAAACCTTGCGGGCAAACACTACAAAACTACAGATTTAGTCACTTTAATTTTTTTAATACGACGGCGTGTCGGCTACCTTCACGCTTACCATCCCGAATCGAAATCGCTATTGCAAAATATACCTTAGCGTGGAGACGCGTTTGTTAGTGCGTTACTGACAAGAGCGTGTTTTTGTTTTAATTATTGTGTAAATTATAGTTTAAAAACACCAAAAAAACACGCTTTAATAGCAAACCGGGCAAAAAATTAGATATTATTTTTTAATTATGAAGAGTTTGTGTTACAGTAATAGAAATTCCAATAATCAATAATGACTTGAATTATGAATTTGGGATAAGATTAAAATAAAAATTCGGTAATTAACATAGAATTCGATTATAGAAAAAAAGCGTGGTGTGCAATTTACTATATTTCCATAATGACCGTAATTTTATAAATAGCTACCAATGAAAGGATTAATCGAAGTTTATGCCATTATTGTTTCTTCCTATTCGCGATTCTGCACCATATGAATTCCACACAACTGCATTTGAACACATTCGCTGTTCTTTACATTCATTATTTTTATACAATCCTGTTTCTTCCTATTCGCGATTCTGCACAATATGAATTCCACACAACTTCATTTGATCACATTCGGTATTCTTCACAGTCTGATCATGTGTAGAGTTATATTGATCACATTATGATCAATATGGTTCTACACAACTGCATTTGACCATATTTATTTTTCTGTACAGTTTTTATTTATATTCGCATTTGAACTCTATATTTTCTCTTCTTCTATATTTCTCTAACCAAGCCAAGGCAGAATTGAAAACAAATAGGCAATTAACTGGCTTTTGCGTTTTAATTCATTTTTGATCCTTGGAAGATACCTCTTTCAGTAACAGATGTAAAGATGTCGATGAGATTAGCAATATTTCACAAATATTGCTTAAATGATGATAACGAGAGAAGTTTTTGTCGTTGTTTAATTTATTTCTAATCTAATTTATATAAAAGAAAATAAAAAGATGCACATGCACAAACATATAAATGGACAAGTCGAAAATACGTCAAGTTAAGAGTTAAAATAGTAAGAATCATGAAGATTATATAAAAATAATGACTGTGAAGAATAACGAATGTAATCAAATAAAGTTGTGTGGAATTCATATTGTGCATAATGGCGAAAAGGAAGAAACGGTAATGTATAAACATAATTATTGTGAAGAATACCGAATGTGGTCAAATGAAGTTGTGAGGAACTCATATTGTGCAGAGTCGCGAATAGGAAGAAACCGGCTTGTATAAAAATAATGACTGTGAAGAATAACGAATGTGATCAAATGCAAATGTGTGGAATTCATATTGTGCAGAATCGCGACTAGGAAGAAACAATAATGGCATAAGCGTCGAAAGTTCGCAATGAAATAATTGTAACATTCAAAAGCGTCGCTTTTTAACTATAATTGAATTCTATGTTAATAACTTAATTTTTATTCTAATCTTATCCCAAATTGATTAGTCATGATTGATTGTTGGAATTTCTAATACTGTAACACAAACTCTTCATATTTAAAAAATATTTTCTACTTTTTAGTTCAGTTTGCTATTAAAGCCTGTTTTCTTTAGTTTTTTAAACTGTAATTTATTTTCATGGTGTACTAACTAATCTGGTGCTCTCAACCAATCAATACTGGACTTTATGATAATTGCATAAGAACTTTAACAGTTGCAAATAAGTTGGCAGATTTTTAAGCTTAAGGCGTACACATCTCGTTTTATTCCAAAATATTTGTCACATTTCTATAACAGAACACGATTAAATTGGTATTTGATTTTCAAGTATGGAGTATTAATTAAAATCAGGCCAAATTTGATAGCTGAAATTTAAGTCGTTTTGGAAATACAGTTGGAACAAAATTGGTCTAAAATCAGTAAATCATGTATGGGGAGCTTCTCAGGCTTAAAACTTTTTGTTATTTGCTACGATTCTTGACATAACAACACATATTCTGTGAAAATTTCAACCTTATACCTCTTACCGTTGCTGAGCTAGAGGCTTCTGACAGACGGACGGACAGACGTTGTCCCGTCACTAATAGGGTCCCGTTCCGCAAAAGTTACGCAAACTATATCAAGTGACATATCAAATGAAAGGGCTTATTGTGAGGATCTTAAATATGTTTTTTTTTTGAATTTTAAAATAAATGGTTTGGAAGTTATTTAGGAAAATAGGCAAAAATTTACCATTCCCTCCCCTTATCTCCGAAACTACCGGGCCTAAAATTTTGAAAACAATACAAAATATAGTTCTTTACCTATAGATTACAGGAAAACCTATAAGAAGTCTACGGTATTTAAAGTAACCCAAATCAAAAGTAAATCAGTTATTCATGTATGGAACGGAACCCTCTCCACGCGGGGTTCACTCGCACTTGTCCGGTTTTTTTTTATTTTCCATTCAAGCAAACTGCTAGCTTCCAATTAAAACTATGAGCAGATCCAAAATAAATAGTACTTCTAGTAGCATGCACAAGACTTCTATAAAAGTTCGCAATCACAAATTTTCAGGACAATCTGTACGAGGTTAGATATCTGTATGGGGTTACAAATCTGTATCGGGTTATTAATCTGTATGAGGCTAAGAGTAGTTATTTCAAACCTTTTACTCCGTTTAAAAACATATTTACAATTCGAGTCCCTAAGCTCATCGAGAAGTTAGTTTAAAATAATATATTGCAAAATTGTTCCCTACCTACTGCACAGACAAACAAACAAACACATAGGCAAGAAAACGAGTTAATATTGCACTGTCATACAATTCAGAGCTATTTTTTTAAGCCTGTAGGAAAATTAGTTTAAAATCAGTTGCGAAATTTATACTGAACAGACAAACAAACAAACAGACAGACAAGCAAGCTAGTTAATATCGCATTTATCCAAGATGCAAGGGCATCAATCTTTGAGGAGTTCTCCTGGTTTTTCACCACCGGTTCTATTTTACCACATGCATTTTCATGAACATAAATTGCTTCTCAACCTTATACAGAAATCTAAACGCCACCTGTGAAATAATTATCATTGAGGAGTTCCGGTGGTTATATATGGCCTTCATCATCAGTTTCAGTGTACCCAATAATAATAATATAATATAATAATAATAATGTTTATTTCAGGCTGGTGCCCATAGAAATTGTTAGTACTTAACAGAGAATCTTAAGCTATGTTAGTAAATACAGTATAAATTAAATTAAATTACATTGAAATCTATTACAAAATATTAACTCAATTTCGATTATATAAAACGAAATAAAGTCAAATTAAAATGAAAAACGATAAAATTACGCATTGAGATTAAATTATAAATATAATATATGGTAGGTATATAAGTCCTGAATAAGAACATAGGGTAAAGGGTAAAAGTTCCCGAGGGAATGACTAAAATTTAATTCCACGCGGACGAAGTCGCGGGCAGAATCAAGTGTAATATAAAATCATAAAATGACAATGAACATCTTCGAATCATCTTCATCATCACATTAAGGCGCTTCATCCGCAGAGGTGGCTCCGCCAACGAAAATAAAAAATTATTTCAATTAAAACGGCGAAATTAAAAAAAAGGCTGTACAAACTAGATTAAGGTAGGTATGTATTATTTAATATTGGCGCCACCTCTGCGGATAACACTACCACCACAAATAAGTATAATACTACCACCATTTAGCATTTTTTAATATTTTACCCTACTGCTGAAAGAGTATTCTGGTATCATATTGCCATCACTATAGCACAAACATCACTATAGCTAAGTAAGTGCGATATGCGTCCGTCCGTCCGTCCGTCCCTTCCTTCCGTCATCAGGCTTGTATCTCATGAACCGTGATAGTTAGACAGTTGAAATTTTCACAGATGATGTATTTCTGTTGCCGCTATAACTCGCGCATATTGCACTCACTTAGTGCTATAGTTAGACAGACAGACAGACAGACAGACAGACAGACAGACAGACAGACAGACAGACAGACAGACAGACAGACAGACAGACAGACAGACAGACAGACAGACAGACAGACAGACAGACAGACAGACAGACGGACGGACGGACGGACGGACGGACGGACGGACAGCGAAGCCTTAGTAATAGGGTCCCGTTTTACCCTTTGGGTAAGGAACACACTATTAGAGATGTATAGTTATATACCTAATTTACTACCCACCGACTTCTATATATTTAATTTATTACTGAATTAACAAATATATCCGATGTTTGCAGGTAATTTACTAACGGCCAGTCTTTATTTCTTAGTTTTCAAAGGGTTTTTGGTGACGGTTTTGATTTTTGTTAAAATTAATTGAATTTTTAGCTTTTTAGTGAATATGATGTAATTTATAGTTTAATTATATACACTTGTATCAAATGACGATAGCATTATTTTAACAGCTTACCTACCTTTGTAACCTTTGCGTTCAGAATGCAAGGACTGTGGACCGTTAAGGAGTTCTTTTGCGCACCCCACTTTCAGTTCCAATTTACCAGCATGGCTAGCACGACCTGCCCGCGAGTCGTTTATCGCTCAGTGCATCCCTTACATACTTGACTAGTTTGACGGAGACGCACTGAGCGACAAGCGACTCACGGGCACATCGTGCTAGCTCCCCTAATGCGCTTTAACGAGATCAAGTTGCTTGGCAACAGAAACAAGGAAATTCTATCATTATTCGTTGACTGTCTATCATTGAAGAGTTCCAAGTAATAATCCGTGGATTCCATCATCACCCAGCTTGACCAAATGATGTTGTTATTATGCAAATGCATCAGTTATCTTAAAAAATGGCAAAAACGGTATATGCTTGCTTACAAAATTTGAGGAGTTCTGTTGATTCCTCATGGTTCCCATCATCAGATGCCGCCAATTTTTCTATGGGACCATTTCTGAACTATGAAAAAAAGAATCATAGAAATCGGTTCACGGGCTAAAAAGTTATGCGAGAACAAACATAAAAAAGATATATACGCGTCGAATAGATAGATAATAGGGTGGAACGATTATTTTTTTCGAATCTGAAAATTGAATAGCAAATAATCTATAATTTATAAAATAAAAAAAACGACTTCAAATAGCCTTTGAAAAGTACCTAAGTTTTTTTTTTCGCATTTTATTTATTATCCACGCATGTTTTTGGTCAATAAAGATTTATTATCCTATGATTTAACGACACACATTTACTACATCAAGTAACAATAGCATAATGCCAATTGCACATCACCATTTACAAACTGTTGCTATCCAGGATCCAAAGATGTCAATCGTTGAGGAGTTCTCCTGGTTCTTCAATTTTACTACATAAATTTTCATGGACATAAGTTGCTTCAGAACTTTATACAACAATTTAATCGCCAACCGTGAAATACTCAACATTTAGGAGTTCCGGTGATCATCTATGGTCTTCATCAACAGTTGAACTTCACCAAATAATGCTTTTGGAACGTAACTGCTTGAGTTATTACAGAAAATACTAAAATTGCTATATGCTTGCCTATAATATTTGAAGAGTTCCATCGATTCCTCATAGATCCTCTCATCAAAACTCGACTTTGACGACAACGGGACCAAACTGGAGGTATACCCTACCGATTAAAAAAAGAATTTCCAAAATCGGTTTATAAATGACGGAATTCTGAAGTAACAAACATAAAAAAAGCAGACGAATTGAGAACCTCCTCCTTTTGTTTTTTGAAGTCGGTTAAAAAAGAATGTATTTGTGTATTATAATTACGAGAAAAATGTTTAA